>JAJEJO010000904.1:625315-906552 GCA_020662805.1 Glaucomys volans
GGCTTCCTGGCACCAGCGACCCCTGCCCTGTGGGCGTGGAGTGCAGCGGGTCTGGGTAGCCAGCCCTCCCAGCCCTCTCGCCCACCTCTCTTTAATGCTCACCACTGCTGGCTCCTCACTTCTTTCCGGGATGTCCCATAACCTTGAATAAAGTTCTCATCTACCTGTGTTGCTCTTTTTTCCCATGACTAAAAGATGGGACTGGGGGCCCTGAAGTGTGTCAGAGCCTGGGATCACTTGAGCTGAGGGGGCATGCCAGGGAGGAGGGTGCAGTCCCCAGTACCAGTTGCTGCCTGGCATGACCTCAGTTTGGCCATGAGGATCCCCTTGGTAACTGGGTGGAGGTGGTTCTTGGACAGGCATGGTTGGAAAGAACCAGGTGGGGCTTAGGGGGAGACAGGTGTCAGGGACAGGTTTTCAGAGCAGGGCACTGTCCCATCATACAGATGGAAGGCAGAAGGCAGCAGAGAATACTGACAGCCAGATGGGAGGTGCAAGGTCCAGGCTCTGGGAGGCTTAGGTTGGGGGCAGACTGCCCCAAGCAGCAGTAGGCTAGAGGAAGGGGAGTGGGTCCCCAGAAGTGGCCTTTGGGCTTCAGAAAACCCTTGGAAGGGAGGAGGGAAGCAGAGTTGGAGGGGCCTTAGGAGAAGAGTGGGAGCAAGGCTGGGTGGAGGAGTGGGGCTGAGACCTGTTCCATCCCCAGGATCCCACATTCCTGGGGTGCTGCTGGGCTTCCTGGCACCAGCGACCCCTGCCCTGTGGGCGTGGAGTGCAGCAGGTCTGGGTAGCCAGGTGTCCTCCCACAGAGCTCCCTCTCCCACGCCTGACTAGTTGTCCCGGAGGGGGTAGATTGTCTGTTGGCAAGCCTGTGCCTTCACACAGCTTTCCTTTTATAGAAACGCTCGTTTCTCCCCACACACTGCACACAGCTCCCCTGGGGCACACAACACATCTCCTGGGCCAGCAGTGGAGCGCAGCCAGCCTACTCGGTGGCCACGGCCCACAGTGCCAAGGCACGCTTGATCCATGGGGGAAGCAGAAACAAGGGCCAGAAGGTTTGGGGCTGCAGGTGTGCTTCTTGGAGATAATCTCCATGGCTGGCTGAGGGTACCCATCCCAGTTACCCACAGCTCCCAGCATCTCCCCAGATCAAGGGAAGGAGGTGTGTGTATCTCAGCTGTGCCTGCTGTTGGGGTACAAGATGGTAAATATCTCCCCCTGAAGCTAGAGAAGGTGTCTACAGGATTGGGTTAGAAGTATGCAAAAGCCAGACCTGGGTTCCACTTCCAGCCCAGCTGGACACTAGGCACGTGGCTAAGGGCAAATCCCTCTTAAGTGCCTGGACCTCAGTCCCCTGACCTGTAGAATGAGGATGCTAACAAAGACGGGTTCATCTCGCCATACTGGAGAGCTAGGGAAAGGAGGCCCTAACTAAACATTCTGCTTACACGCTGTCAGCGCTCCATAGTATTTATTTATCACCATCATCATCACTCAGAGGCAGGGAGAAATGAAAAGGCGTGAGAGGTTGGGTGGCAGGGGGACCAGCAGGAGGAAGCAGGGGGACCAATGGGGACGAAGGTTGACACGAAGGAGGGCGCGCTGACCTGTACTGGGGCCCAGGCTGGGGGCGGAGATGAGTCTGCCCCACACTCCTCTTCCACCGAAGGTGCTACACATCCTGGACACAGCAACCATAGTGAGTCGTCAAGGGTCCATCTCCGAGTCAGGCAGTGCAGGGTATTATTAGTAAGCAACCATCCACCCCTTGGGCTCCTCAAGGAGGGGTTCAGCTCTCAATCACGGTGAAACTGAGGGTGGTCAGAAGACAGGTGTGGAGGACAAGGGGTGTCCCCACTTTCAGGAAAGGATGTGACACTCATGCCCACAGGCAGGACAATAGCAGAGCCACTTACACGCTAGGGAAGGAGGGGATCGATGCGGGAATCCTCCCACCCAGGATTCAGAGTGTAGAGAAGGGGCAGGGCAGATAAAGGCACGAGGTGGGACTCCGGCCAGGCCAAGGGGAAGATGGGCAGGGTTAAGGGAGGGAGGGTCTGGACTTCTCTTAACGCCCGGGCCACGGCCTGGGGGTTCCAGGTCAGGAGGTGCCCCTGCCCGGGTGGCCCTCGGAGACAGTTAAGGGCCGGCCCCGGACGCCGCGCCCCTCACACCAAGGCGTAGTCAAACTGCCCACGCTCGAGCGCCTCCTTGTGGTCGGTCCAGGACGAGGCGGGCATGCGGCTGTAGGGGTCGAGCAAGATGCGCACGCAGCGCACCATCAGCAGCACCAGCACCACGAGCAGGCAGAGCACGAAGGCGAACACCGTGCGCTGCTCTGCGTCCAGGCCCGCACCCACTGGGGGTCCTGTCGACGGCGGCAGCGGCTCCGGTGACAAAGTCCACGTCGCGCTCATGGCTCACATAGCCGCAAGCCCTGCGGAGGAGGGGGCCCACGCGAGGCTCAAGGATGAGGCTACGCCCTCCCGCGCCTCCGCGTTGCCCTCTCCCGCTGCCGCCGCCCCCTTGTCATGCCTCGCACATACCCCCGCCCCGCGTCGCCGTCCCCGGGCTACGCCCATGCCGGGACCGCGGGCTTACTGCCACCACCACGCGGGGACCCAACTCCGGCAGTGCGCGCAAGGTGGGGGCGCTGAGAGCCGGGCCAGGAAGCCCCGACCGGCCCAGCCCGCGCACAACAGGTGCGAACGCGCGGCCAGTGGCCCGAGCTCCACCGCGGAGGCGAGTCCCCACTGTCCCAGCTTCACTCCCTTTGTTCTCTGCGGCCCGGGGACCCCTTCCCCCACCCACACCGCCCCCGTCCTGGTACGCCCCTCACCCTGGCTTCAACCTGGACCCGGACGGGCCGCCCGGCGGCCGCACTCTCTCCAGGGACCTGCACCGGCTCCGCTCTCGGCCTTTCTCCGGCGGTGGCGGCAGCAGCGGCGGCGGCCCCGGCTCAGCCCACCCCACCCCACCCGCCCCTGGAGCGGCGGAGACCGAGGCAGGCGAGCCGCGCGCCAGCCGGGCCGCCGCGGCTGTTCCCATGGAGACGGGGGCGGGGCCGCCGCGGGGGGCGGGGCTGCGCAGCGAGCGGCGCGCAGGCAGGCGACCCCGTCCAGGCCTGCGCTGGGACAACGCCCCCGCCACAGGCCGGGCAGGCACCCAGCTCCAGGACTCCGCGAGCACTCGGGCCTTCACCCGGGAGTGGACAGCGGCCACTCCTCTCCCACCAACACCTGGGACACCTCCAGCCTGATCTCAGCACCTGCAGCCCCATTCTCCCCAACAGACCCCTCAGCCAAGACTGGAGGGTCTTAATATGGCCAATCATCACTCATATGGGCGGCCGTTACCCCGGCCCTGAGGGCCCCAACCCAACAGATCCCCTGGGGAAGTTATTCCCCCTTTTCCTAGTCACTGATCTTCCTGTCAACAAGCAGGCAGGTCCCACCCAGGGCAAGGCCCTCCTCTCTGCAGTTCCTTCTCTGACCTTGAACATCTGGCCTCTCCATGATCAGCTGGCCGGCTCCCGGTCACCAGCCCCCCCCCCCCCCCCGCCCCCGCCCGGCCCCACAATCCCAGAGAAGCACACAGACCACCTAAATTGCTCTTCTGCACTTTGGTGTTTTATTATTTCCAAATCTCAGGCTTATGTACAGGAAGTAAGAGCACTGATAAAAAACAGACCTAAAATGGCCTGGCAGGTGTGGCCAGCAGGCAGCCCTTGCCCCACCTCCCTGCCCCCAGGGGGAGTCCCCCTCCTAGGAGCCTCATGGCACTGTGTGGCTGGTACACCCCGGGTGACCAGCTGCCAGCAGCCCCAACCTGGGGCTGTGGGGCACATCTGCCGCCACCAGACACTTCAGCAGCCTGCAACCCCTTCCTTGTCCAGCTGGTTTTCTAACTGCCCTGTCTGAGCTCAGCGCCATAGTCCTGTCCCCAGAGGTCTGTAGTTGCCAGGGGTGGTGCCCCTGTGTATCTGACCCACATGACCGGCCTCAGAGCTCCCTGGCCGCTGCTGCCTTGCTCAGAGGATCTGCTCTGTGCTGGAGGCAGAGATGTCCAGGAGGCGCCAGGCAGCATAGGGGTTGAGCTCATCCTGGTCTCGGCAGAGCGCCCACATGTACAGCATGCGGAGCACCTTGTCCTGGGGAGCAGAACGGGGCATGAGGGGCTGGGGTCCAGCACGCAAACAGGGACAAGGGGCTGTTGAGAGGCAGGGGAAGGCACAGATGGATCAGGGAGGAACCGGGGTGCTGGGCTGGGTCCCCAAGGGGTCACTGCTCAGGACTTGGTAAAACCAGGCAGTTGATGCATCCTCTAATGACCAGACCCAAACTGCTACCCTGGGGTTTCTGCCCATTCCCACCAGGTCACAGAAATTCCTGTTTCCGCACTGGCATCTGTGCAGGGTGGCTACAGGCAGGGTCTTGGGAGACTGTGCCCCCTCCCCCCAGAGGTCCCCCACTCACCGGGTCACCCTCAACCACCTCGCCTTTGGAATTTCTGATCACCATCACCAGCTGGGCCTGGAAGGTGATGATCAGCACTGGACCCTGTTCCATCATCTTGCCCATGGCCAGCTGCAGGTAGCAGAGAAGGAAGCAGGCCTCAGAGAAGGGCCTGGCCGTCCTGTTGCCTGCTGGGGAAGGTGTCCAGAAGGAGGCCTGGACACCTCTTTCTGCTGAGGGCACTGTGCCCCTTCCTCCTGGGCACTTCCACTCAGAACAGAGCTGGCCCATTTCGGGGAGGAGAGGCATTTCCCATGAGGCTCTTCCCACTGACAATTTCAGAGACCAGGACTTAGACTGTGAATGTGCATAAAGGCCACAGGGCAAAAGAGAGCGGGAGCGAGCTCTGGCATACCCACAGCTCCCCAGAGGAAGGAAATCTGGGGGATCATGGTGGAGCAGCCCACTGGGGGCTCACAGGAAGGCAATGATGGCTGTGCCCACCACCCGCCTAAGAACACGGGTGCTCCTGGAGGCATGATGGAGTCGCATCCATCCAAGTTAAAAATATCATTGCTGAATACACACTGAGTGCACCCAGCCTTGAGCACCCAAGCGTAGCCCAGTCTGTCTTAGGCATGCCATGACACCTATGTTAGCCTACATTTGGGCAAAATTCTAACACAAAGCGTATTTTTAATGAAGTTATTACAAGGGATTTCAAACCAAAATTCTAAGTACAGTTTCTACTGAATGTGTATGCTTTTGCACCGCCATAAAGCCAAAAAATCTGACACCATCGAAATGGGGGGCCACCTGTATCCCAACCACAAGGCTATGGAAGTTTTGTACAGAAAGGGACCCTGCAGTCATTTAAATGCCTGCCTGCACTGAGTGTCAATGCTAACCAGAAGACTGTCCCAGTCCAGGTAAGGCCATCCCTTGTGCCTTGAATGGACCACAGCCCCCATCCCTTGACCCTCAGAGGCGCTTACGTCGATGTTGTCAATGTCGAGGACACGTGAGTGGAACTGGAGGCCCAGGGCCTTGGCCTGCTGGATCGGGTGAGCCAGCTGACTGTAGGTCTGCAATGAGAGGCCAACATGCTGGTGCGGACGGCCATCCAGGGCAGGTCACAGACTCGGCTCCACTTGGAGCCAATGTCTACACGCCCTGGCGCCTGGGTGAGCAGACAGTGGGAGCAGAGGCCAAGAACATGGGTCCAAGAGGTAGGAGCCATCCACTTGCTGGCCTGAATCACACATTTGCTCTCATTATGGGAAGAATGAGTCTACCAAGTGAAAGCTGTATTAATCAGCAAACGAGCAATTCTGCTGGAACGCCATCCAAAGCACTCCCGGGCGAGGGGGTGGACCCTTGGCTGGTCTTTAACACTCCGGAATTCACCTCTGTTGGACTCTTGGCCTGGAACCTCAAGCCTTTTCTAGGATTTGTCCTAAACTTGAGGGAGCCTCTCTCATGGATCAGCCCCAAATGACAACCTCACTGCTCTGGGCCTGCTCCCGGACTTCAGATACAGCCCCCAATACACATGCAGCCATGGACATTTTCACTAGAGGCTTCTCTGGCCTGGGCAGGCATCCAGGGTGCAAGACACTCTGAACGCTTCTACTTTTTATGGAAATAAATGATCCTCTGAAGAAAAAAAAAATAGTGCCAATCCTACTTATTGGGTTTCTTAGAGATGACATTTCAAAAACACCTCAGTGGGAGCAGCTAGAACTTCAGCTGTGTTTCCAGGGGCACCAGCAGCTCTTTGGCAAAGATGATCAGCCATAGCTTAACGGTCCCAAATTAAAAAAAAAAAAGAAAAAAAAGAAAAAGAAAACCCACCACAACTCATAAATGCCTGCTGGATTAGTCACGATGCAGGGGAGTATTTAAAAGGAAAACCTGACAGAATCTTCTGCTTTTTCCAAGTTGTTTGTGAGCAGGGTGCAGAATAGAATGAGCCAAAAAAAAAAGACTGAATTGCTTCAAAGAAGCTGGGGAGGAGAAACAAAACATATGGTCAGAGAGGCAGATGAGGGAGAGTCAGCAGCGAGGCGAGGTGGCCTGAGCAGGCGGGAGCTGGGAGCTCCACAGGCATGGGGAGGCTGCCAGGAGCGGGTGGACAGTGTGTGCTCCTGGGGACGCCTGCCCAGCCTCCCTGTGCCGACTCTGCTGGTGGCCCCAGGACCCGGAGCCCCAGACTCTGGGAAGCAGCAAGGCCTTGTCAGGACATGCTGCCCCTCCCTGGGAGGTAAGGCCATGGACACTTTGTTTTGCTCTGGGAACAGCCGGGTACTCTGTACATCTGGGTTGGCAGTGTGCCCTTGAAAAAAATAAGTGTGGAAAAAGTAAGTGGACTTTTGAGGTAGAACTCTAGAGAACATTCCCAGTGAGGTAGGTGTGCTGATCAAGTCTGGCTCAGGGGACAGGTGAGCCAGGCTAGTGAGGCACCCGCCACCACCATGTGTCTGTACCCCAGGCCATCTTGGCCACGGGGTCCTGCATCATATCTTTAAGGCCACCTGACCAGAGCAGGAATAGATGCTCCACAGGCCATCCTGGAAACCTTATCTTTATTCCAAAGCTGAAATCAATTATGGCTCTCTTTAATAAAAAAAATTTTGTGGTATAGGGGCTTGAACAAAGGAGTGTTGTACCTCTGATACTTCTGAGTTGTATCCTTTCTTTTTTTTTTGGTATGGGGGATTGAACCCAGTGGCACTCCACCGTTGAACCACATCCCAGCCCTTTTTATTTTTTGAGACGGTCTTCGCCAATTTGCTGAAGTTGGCCTCAAACTCGAGATTCTCCTGCCTCAGCCTAGTAAGTAGCTGGGATGACAGGCGTGTACCACCATGCTCGGCTCTTAATCAAAAATTATTTTAAGATGAGGGGGTGGGCAGGAGGCCCAGGAAAACTGTCAGCACTGTGACATCAGGTTGTCCCTTGGCACTGAGTAGGAGGGACCCTTTCTGAGGAGCTTCTGTCTGCACGCAGAGGACCTGGTGCCCACAGGCACACATGTGCAGACGAAGGGTGGAGGGCTGGCTGCGGATTCTGCGTGAGGGGGGCATATCTAATGTGACGCTCGTGGGCACAGACACACTTGCTGAGGAGAGATTGGGGGGGGGCACTGTGGGCTCTGTGCCAGCCATGCATCTGACACAGTCCCTCCCCTGCCACAGCCAGGGCCTGTCTTGCTATTCCATCCCTGAGCCACCTAAGCAGACCTTCTTCATATGTGGCCTTTTTGGGGAGTTGGGGGCACTGGGGATGGAACCCAGGACCTCTGTAGGCAAGCACTCTACCCCTAAGGCACATCTAGCCCTTCCAGGTTTTTTTTTTTTTTTTTTTGGCAGAAAAAGAGAAAGAAAAAACAGTACTCACAGCTTCATAGCACCAATCTTTGAGAATGTCAAGCTCTCCAGAAATCATGGCCTAAAAAGGGAAAAGAAAAAAATAAGTGTGAAAAAGTAAGTGGGCTTTTGAGGTAGAACTCTAGAGAACATTCCCTGGTGGGGCCTTTCCTCAAAGACCCCTGGTCCCTCAGCCTGTGAGTTTGAGCCTAGAGAAGGAAACATCCACAGGAACCTGGGGACAGGGTTGGATCTGGTAAGGGCAAGGGAAGGGTCAGGAGAGGAGAAAAGGGCAGGAAGGAGCCAAGCAGAGAGAGGCCCAACACCCCAGGACAACAACCGCAGCTGTAGCTGCTGCTCATGGGACTCTCATTCCCCTCCTCCCAGCCTGCCTAAGTGGCAAGTTCACAGGGTTGCAGGGACTTTCTGTGGCCCCACTACAGGCCTGAAGAAAGCCTGGTCTGTGTGGGTGGGGGCTGCCCAGGCTCCCACCACACCTTGGGGGCTGCAACAAGGCAGAGACAAGACAACTGGCCTTGGCTGGCGGGAGGCTGCAGTCTGACTTAAGCAACATACCCCTCCTCACTCACAGATCAATGCGGGAACAAGAGCGGCTCAATGTGGATTCTGGGATTGCCAGAGACAGGGCCCAGGAAAAGTCCCCTGGCTACGGGTGTGGCTGGGGCACCCTCAGTCAGAGCATGAGTGTAGCAGCTGCCTGCTTCTCCCTGACCCCTGGAAGGCCACTCCCAGGCATTTGTGAGGAACAGCTTCAGGCAGGGAGGAGGAGGGAAATGACACCAGGAGGCACAGGGCAGGGTACAGGGGGAGGCAGGGCAGCTGCCTGACCACAAAGAAGGAAGACTCATTCCTGGAGCAGTCGCACTCTGGGCAAGACCAGAACCCTCAACAGTCACCATTCCTGGGGCAGCGTGGACCATGGGTAAGGGTTAAGCCCTCTTCTGAGACCCATCGGGGTGCGTGCAGTTAGGCATCTGCACCCTGGGCAAGGCAGAGAGCCAGCCTGTGGGGCAGATACAGGCAGGTAGGAGCCTATTAGTATCTGCTCAGAAGGCAGTTCCAGCAGCCACACTCCCCTGGGGGACACTGGACTTGGACCAGGGTGCTGCCTGGGTGGACAGATCTGGGCCAGAGAACCAACCACCCTGGAAGGGCCCTGCTGGGGCTTGCAAGCACCTCCAGGACGTTGGGGATGATGTCACTCTGGCACTGCTGCAGAAACCGGTCCTTGTCGAAGGCTGGGTCCACCCGCAGGATCTCTGTAAGCACCTCTGACATTTCCGTCTTGGAAAACAGACCTCCTGTGGGAGGAGGAGGAGCCTGGGGTGAGTCAGGCCCTGGTTCCCTCCCCAGTGCCTGTCAGGGTGCAGGGGACCCCTCCTGCAACACGGCACTCACCCAGCAGGTCAGTGACCTTGTCAGTCAGGGTCCGGGATGCACGGATGAGCACGTTGTCACTCTCGTCATACTTCATCTTCATCTCAAAGAACCCTGTGGGGGATAGGGTGGAGGAGGGCCCTTCCACAAGAGGCCCAACTCCACAGCTTCTGGGTACCCCCGTAGCCCCTGTGAGGCCCACCCTCAACACGACTGTGCCCCAGAGGGGTACCTGAGTCTGCCTCCTCATCTGTGCACAGGACTGCTGCCTGCTGACCTACCTGGTGAGGTCATGGAGACCCTTGGCCGGGGCCCTAGCGGGGCTGTGCAAATTATGAGGTGCCACCCCTGCTGGCTGTGGCTTCAACTACAAAGGAAACAGAGGCCTCTAGTGGTCCTCCCAAGACAAGGGACAGGGAAAGCGGCCTGGTGGCACCTGGGAGGTCCCATGCCCAGTACAGGGCAACTCCAGCCCCTGTGGCTGCTGTGGGGCCCTGGCTGGCCCTGGCCTCTGAAAGCACCAGGGTTCCTGGTGTCCTGACCGTTCTGTGAGGGAGCGTCTGCCTGGCATCTGGGTAGCAGAATCTACAACTGAATCATCAGGTGGCCTCACAAAGGTGGCCAGCCCTTTCTAAACTGTCTCCTTTTCTACAAAATGGGAATCTGTCCAGTGGCTGAGTGGCACTGCCCAGTCAGTGTTTATGCCCATCACCCAGACAGAACCTGACAGGATGGCCATACTCACGATTGAACACCACATTGTTGTCTTTGAAGTCCTTCCACTGCTGGTACCACTTGGAGTCCTTGTGCAGCACAACTCCCAGAGCCTCCCTGGGCAAGATGGTGGACAGCTGGCATGAGCTACAGCCCTCTCCCGTTGCCATGGGAGGGATAGCGGAGGACGACCCGACCCCAAGTCCATGGCTGCAATGACCCCATCCTCACCTCCTGCCCTCTCTTCACCCCTTGTCCCAACCCTTTGGCTCCCTCCAATTCTCTAGAGGGACCGTCTCAGAAAGCCCAAGCAGCGACAAGGCCATAGGCAAGAGCCTCCCATGGCCCTTGGGCTGACCACAGGGCAAGGTCCTGAGGATGGCAGTTAGGGGCAGTCTGGGACCTACTCATTGGGCTCAAAGACTTTCTCTTCTTTGAACTTCTCTCCTGCAAACTCTGTCCTTTTCCTCAGCCGTTCAGGCTTCCGGTAAGGCCCAGTCTGCCCCAGCACACTCTCATCGATCTCCTTCTTCACAGACTCCACCCCCTAGAGGAGGGCAGGCAGACCTATGAATACCCAGGAGACCACCAGCCCCACTGGACGCCACCTCTGAGCCATGCTGCCTGGCCCAGCTCTACTCACCTGGGAGAGGGCCTTGAAGGCCGCCGTCTTGCCCAGCTTCTCCCCTCCCTTGGACACAGACTCAGCAGACTGCTTGGCCGTCTTGGCGGCTTCTTCCATCCCCTCCTTGATCTTCCGGCCAAGGTCACTCTTGCTGACTTCGTCAAGACTCTACTGAGACAGAGACAGAGGGGGTGGGCATTCATATAGCACCCACCCAGGCCTGGATGGGTCCATCACTTAGAGCTGAGACCAGTGGCACATACTCAAGAACACTGCTTTCAATTTCTGGGAAACCCAGGGCTCCAGGCCAAATACTGGGTCTATTGGCTTCTCCCCAAAATAGACAGGAGTCCTCCAGGGAGCAGGGAACCACCCAGCAACAGATTCCGAGGAACAGCAGTGCAGGGTGAGAATGGTGGTGAGGGTGCCTCAGACCTGCACCCAGGCCGCCGCTCCAGGTCTTACACCCACCTCCACCCTTAAATGGGGACACAGCATGCCCTCACCTTCTATTTTTGGCCAAGAACAAAAATCCTCCCTTTTTCTTATTCTCACTAGTCTTAGATGGCACTGACTTAAGCAGCCAGCCATCCTGCAAGTGGGCCACAGTCCCACCTCACAACGGGCTCACCTCAACTCCAGAGGCTCCTGGACAGTGTGTGGCTCACACACATCCTCCCACACTTCCCACCACTGCCGGGTCAGTCACCAAGAGTCTGTCAGTAACCACCAATGGCCCAAAGGGTTCCTGGCCACACATGCCCATTACCTCTTTCACTGTCCCCGTCAGCTCCTCCAGCTTCTTCTTTATTGCCTCGCTGGTTCGCACAGTCTCTGACTCAATGGTTTTCTAGAGTAAAGAACATCGTTGCTTTTAGTTCCTGTACAAGTGAGCTTTACCTTACAACTAGAAGTCCCAGGAAGCACTTTCTCTGTAGTCCAAACTCCCCAGAGCCCCTTCCTACAGGTTCCTCACAGCCCGCAGCTAGGCTGGTGTCTCAGCACCTGCAGACTCCTCGCCAAAGCCTGTAGGCCAGGGCCACCTGGTAGCTACCTCCTGAGCATGGGTGCCCCAGGCCCGGGTCTTCCTCTGGATGGCAGGTGGTGGTCTCTATTCACTCAGCAGTGGTATTATCTTGGGTGGCAGCTCTTGGCTTGATTCTTATCTCAAGCTGCCTCCGACCCTGGCCACCTCTCCCACCCTGACCTGCTGTCCCCAAATCACCCCCTCCTTAATGATTTGCCATCTAGTTGAACGTACAGTGAGGCATTCCATCCAAGTGAGCAACTTGGGACACTCAGGGAAAAGGCCTCTTCCACGGCCTGCTAGGAGTCGATAGAATAAAATACCAATCAGGCATGGTGGTGCTTGCCTGTAATCCCAGCAACTTGGAGGCTGAGGCAGGAGGATCACAAGTTCAAGGCCAACCTCAGCAACTTAGCAAGGCCCTAAGAAACTCAGTGAGACCCTGTCTCAAAATACAAAAACACAAAAAGGGCTAGGGATGTGGCTCAGTGGTTAAGTACCTCTGGGTTCAATCCCTGGTACTCCCTCCCCCAAAAGAATAAACTACCAACCAACCTTTGTGGGGCCAGTGTGCCCTGAGGCTCAGGAACTCATCTTTTTTTTTTTTTTTTTGGGGGCGGGCAGGGTACTAGGGATTGAACTCAGGGGCACTTGACCACTGCACCATGTCCATAGCCACTCATCTTTAAGATGGATGAGCTATTCCTCCTGCAAAGCCCCTACATGGTGTACACATAAAGGCTGCCGAGTCTAGTCCAGGCTGCTTGGTAGCTGCTCAAGAAGAGACAGGAGTGGTAACTGATAATGACCCTGGCACTGTAACCCAGTTTCCACCACCACAACCAGCAGCTCTCAGGAGCAGTGCATCTAAGAGCTCCTGTGCCACAGGTCACCAGATGTAGATACTGACCCGGCAGGATAGAAGAGTAAGACCTGAGTGTCTCACAGTTCCCAGGAGAAGCTGATGCTGATGATCTGTGGACTGTGTATGTGTTTGTGTGTTGCCAGGGAATGGAACCCAGGGCCTCATGCATGTTAAGCACACACTCTACCACTAAGCTACACCCCACAATGACACCTCTGTGCTGTAGAGAACCATGCGAAAACAAGAGAACTGTGCAGAAACAACCCACTCCTGTCCTCTGGCTCCTCCTCATCATTGCAGCAGTCTCACCTCCTCACAAGCAACCCCTTCCTCAACCACCCTGGCCCTGCCCTGGGAATAAGTGTGTCAGGTGGGAGTCAGTGGAGCAAAGGACTCACGTATTTCCTTCTGGCTTCCTGGAGTGCATCAGACTCTTCCAATTTCTTGGCCTCATCTCGGAATTTTTTAATACTTTCTTTCATCTCTTTGTTTTTGGCTAATTCTTGTTTGATGTTATCTAGCAAGCCAGACAGAAAACCCTTTCTGTTTCCAGAGGAATATGATCTGGTCTAGAAAAAATGTAAAAGAAAAAGTTAGAGACTGGAAGAACATATATAGAAACACCCAGTAACCACTGAGGGACTATGAAAGAGTCTAAATTTTTCTTATTAATTCAGGTTCAAAAATGAATGGGATGGGATTGTAGCTCAATGGTAGAGCACTTGCCTCACACATGTGAGGTACTGGGTTTGATCCTCAGCACCACATAAAGGAATAAAAAATAAAATAAAGGTATTGGGTCCATCTACAACTAAAAATACTTTTTTAAGAAAATGAATCCCTATCTATTTCTCTCCTTTTGCAGTGTTGGGGATCAAATCCAGGGCCATGCACATGTCAGGAAGACACTCTACCACTGCACCACAACCCCAGTCCTTCTCTCTTTTATTATAATAGAAGATGAATTAAAGAAACATCTGATGATAAAGTATGGTACAGTTAGCCCTTTGTATCCATAGGTTCCACATCGTGGAATTCAACCAAACACAGATAAAAACATTTTTAAAAAGAAGCTGGGTGCAGTAGCACATGCCTATGATCCAAGACTGGGGAAGCTGAAGCAGAAAGATCACAAGTTCAAAGCCAGGCCAAGCAACTTAGCCAGAACCTGTTTTAAAATAATAAAATAAAAAGAGCTGGTTCTGGTGCTAGCTCAGTGGTAGAACACCCCTGAGCTTATACCCAGAAACCACATATGTACTGAACAAGTATAGACTTTTTCCTTTTCATTATTCCATAAATAAATGCTATGTCACAGCATTTACTTCATTAGCTATTTTAAGTCATTCAGAGATGATTTACAGTCTAGGAGAGGACTGCATAGATTCTATGCAAACATTATGCCATTTCATTGAGCCTCCTTAGATTCTGATATCCATAGGGGGTTGTGGAACCAATCCCCTGCAGATACCAAGGGAAACGGCACATCCAACAATGGAATATTGAGAAATGAACTCTCAAGCCATGAGGAAACCAGAAATGTATATGACTAAGTGTTAAAGAAGCCAATCTGAAAAGGCTCCAGACTGCATAATTCCAACTCTACAACACTCTGAAAAAGGCAGAGCTATGGAAACGGTGAAAACTCATCAGTGGCTGTTACAGGTTGCAGGAAGGAGTGATGAACAGGTAGAGCACAAAGAATCTTTAGGAGTGAAACTACTGTGTATGAATTTGGACACATGTCATGGTCTAATGGTAGACATATGTCAGGAACCATATAACATACAACACAAAAGTGATCCCAGCCAAGCATGGTGGCACACACCTGTAATCCCAGCAACTTGGGAGGGTCACTTAGCTCAACTTAGCAAGACCCAGTCTCAAAATAAAACATAAAAAGGGATGGGGATGTAGTGGTAGAGCACCCATGGGTTCAATCCCCAGTGCCAAAAAAAAAAAAAAAAAAAAAAAAAAAAATCCCAAAGGTAAACTATGGACTTCAGTAGATAACAATGTACCAATACTAGCTCATCAATTGTAACAGATGTCCCCCACATACTGGCAAAGTGTGCCCAGACAGCCAGGAGGAGGTAGATGGGAACTATCTATACTTTGTTCAGTTTTTCTATAAACCTAAAATTGCTTTAAAAGAAAATCTATTCAAGGAAAACCAAACACAGGCTCCTTCCTCAACAGAAGAAACAGGACAAAACTAAGACCTAGCTAGGTCCTCATGGGCATTCAAATACCCTCACATGAACCCAAGGCAAAGGTCAACACCAAAGGGATTCTCATCCCAGGGATAAATCTGAAGGACTCCATAGGTCCCAATCCCAAAAGATCCAGCACAGGGCTGATACTCCTCCTGGCCCTTCTAGGAAAACTTTGTCCATTTCCGGTACAGAACTACATCCATGGGCTGGGGATATAGCTCAGTTGGTAGAGTGCTTGCCTTGCAAGCACAGGGCCATGGGTTCAACCCCCAGCACCGCCAAAAATAACAAAAAAAAAAAAAAAAAGAACTACATCCATGTCACCCAAGAGCCTGGTGACCAGCAAATCTCCCTTTCAGCCCACAGGAAAAGAGTCACAGAGAGCCTGTGTCTTGGGAAAACCCAACACATCCAGATGCAGACCCAAGGGTCACTGGGAGAAAACCCAAGGTGCAGCTCCAAACACAGGAGCCAATACCACACACTACTCAAGGATGCACGTTTCAGGCTGAAGATAGAGTTAAATTTTGCTTTGCTATGTGTACAGCTACAAGAGGGTGCAAAAAAAAAAAAAAAAAAAAAAAGCTTAAAAAGTGAATTCAGAGAACCAAGATAGGGAAGTGACCCGGTGTGGTCACCACATGTTGGATATGCCACAATAGCTGAGGGGCTGCATTCCCAAGAGAGTTGACTGCCTCCCTGGCCTTTTATCAAGCCAAAAGAGAAAGCAACACCTAGCTTGCTGCTGCTCCTTAGGAGGGCTGGCCAGGCCTCTGGTTGGTAGGCTGCAGCCCCACTTCCATCCAAACCTTTCTCCAAGGGAAACCCAGGTCCTAGGACCTTCAGGGATTCTGCCACCTTGCACCAGCCTTCTCACATATTCTAGGACTGTGAACTGTGGGAACAGGGAACTGCACAATAAAGGAAAAGAATCATGGGGCCTGTCCCATAAAGCAGCAGTTCTAGAACAGGATCAGGGAGGTAATTAACTGCCTGCAAGGAAGTAGCTGAGCCAAGACCTTGGGTGTAGGAAGAGAGAGTGTGGGTTGTCCCAGCATACAATTTTGGGGCTTCTGGTCTCACTTACAGTGAGTGACACTAACAGAAGCATGGCCAAAGAAGAACAACCTGGGCAAAGCAAAGCCCAGGAACAAGAGTGACTCTGTTTTGATGCCTAAAGGGCTATCTTCCCCAAAATGGGACAACTATGCTTGGTGAGGAACCCATGCCCAGAGGTAACAGGGAGAAAGAATCTGGCTCAATACAGGGGTCTTTTCTCATCACCAGAGCACTCAATGTGCTGCTGTGAGGTAAGAGTGCCCAAGCACTTCCTGGCATACTGAGATCTGGCACACTGGGCTCTACAACTGCAAAGAACCTGGGCACTGAGGCACACCCTTGAGATACACCTAGAAGCATGAGCAACCTTGCAACCCCTCCTCTCTCCCCTGCCAACAAGTCTAACTTTTCAGACCCAGGATGCCACTTACCAGTGGCAGCTCTCCACCTGGCCGGCATATCTGGTAGGCTGAACCATGGGGTAGGTTGTGGCTGGAAAGAAACTGGATTCCACTGCCAAGGCATCTCTAATTGGGAGAGAAAAGAGAAAGGTCCATCCAAACACGAAGCTGACTGGGAAGTAAGCAGACCACTTGAAAAAGCAGGAGTCACCTGCAACACATTTGCCGATTTTGACTGCATGTTTGCCGTATGCTAGACAATCTGCAACCTTTCCAAGTCTGAGAAGCCAATGGAATCTGATGGAAAGAGAAAATGCTACATCTGTACTTCCAAGGTCTATTCCTGCCTCTGAAACTAGGTAGTGGGGGCTGGGGGTCAGCAGGTCCCAGGAAATGTTGACCTGTGGGGAAGAAGGCTAAATATACCAGTACAACTTAATAACTTAGTCCAAAAGTGGACATGCTAAAGCTCTATGCCAGTGACAAGCAGTCTTCGGTCACAAGCCCACCCCACTTTTGTTAGCCTCCAAACACAAGAGACCTGGAACTTTCAGAGGCAAACCCATAACTTACTGCCCCCCCAAAAATGCTGAAATAAACCTGCAATGTCCTGGTCAAAAGTTGGGCAGCAAGTAGATCAATTTAGGGGAGTCATTCTGGGCAAAAACCCAGATAGCTTCATGTCAAAGGCAATTTCTCTCTTAACAAATGATGAATGTTAAGCTGGATCTTTTTCTACTCTGCACTCTAACATCCAGCACTGGAGCCTAGTACACTGAAGTCAAATGACCTAACAGAACCACTCTTCCACTTCCTAGGCTTTTCCTTTCCATTTCCTGTCTACCAGCTCTGGGAACCACCAGCAATATCCCAAATTCACACAGGTACCACTATTGCCTATGGTTAGTCAAGGATAACTCTTTTGGAATGTAAATAACTTGCTTTACTCTTCTGTACGTCTACACCCACGGATTCTAGAAGTACTAACACCAGCAATCCTATGAAATAAAAAAGGAGGCAATCTAACATGGGAGAAAAATCTCATGCTACGATGAAACCTGAGGTTAGTTTCATGAAACCTCAAATTTGCCCAAATCCATACAAGTGTAAATTCAACTCTAAGGAGAAATCAGTACTGATTCAAAGACACCTTTTATCTTTTTGTTTGTTTGTTTGTTTTGTTTTGTTTTTTTGCGGTGCTGGGGATTGAACTCAGGGCCTTGTGCTTGCAAGGCAGGCACTCTACCAACTGAGCTATATCCCCAGCCCGACACCTTTTATCTTGACATTCAGCTTCCTGTGAAATATTTTCCTTTCTCTTAATCCAAGGCTCTGGATTCAGGCCGATCCCGGTTTGGGCCCAGGTCAGTCACCTACTAGCTCTAGAACTGTGCACAGATGGCTTAAACCTTCTGAGCTTCTGGTTCCTTCAACTAATGAAACAGGAATCTTCTGAGTGTGCATTACAAGTCCTGATTCCCACCATCCTATGGACCCAAGAGCCCTTAGCTCTTGGGGCAAGAACTACGTCCCGGACTTCCACGCTGGGCGTTAGGAGAAGCGATGCTGGAAATGCCCTCGGTAGAGGACCTGGCATTTAAACGCGAACTGTGAATGTCACTTTCTTTGCTTTCACCTGGCTTTTTCTTCAAGGGGCAGTGCCACTCGGAACACCCTTCACTTCCCCGTGCAGATGGAGTCTGATGAGCAAGCGAGAGAACTAGCTCCCTTCCAGACGCCGCGCAGAGCCGCCCCTAGCCCGGTGCGCTCGGTCCCCGCCCTCAGGCCTCGCTACCTGCGCTCTGCCCGGGCCTCAGCTGACCCCAAGACCCAAACCCAAGCCTCCCGCAGAGCCCACGGGAAGGGCCGCAGGAGCCAAGGGCCTGAGGAGAAGGAGGCCTCGGAGGCTGCGCGCCCAAAGGCCTCTAAACCCACTCGCCAGTCCCGCAAATCCGCTCACCCGCGGACAGCGGCACCAGCCACCCCGCAATGCCGCCGCTGCCGCCGCCATGTTGGAAGATCCCGTGTGACCTTCTTGCGGCGCGGCCCGATGGCGTAATCCGCCGCGACTGACTAGTGCACGCGGACCTGAGAAAAGTCTGCCCGGAGGGCGGGGCTTCAGAGAGGGAGAGCTCTCTGATTGGGTAGGACGTACTGGAGGGCGGAGAGAGAACGAACGCGAGTGAGCAAGAGGTCCGTGGTAGGGGCGGGGCCTAATAGGGGCCGAGGAATTTCTAGAGAGCTTGTCCTCTGATAGGGCAGGATTTTGGAACAGCGGGGCATGTGACTGGATGTGGGTGGCCTCAGAGGAAGCCCAGGGGGCGGGCACTCCTGTGAAGTGCAAACCTTGATTGGGCGAGATCGCGAAGGGGCGGAGCCTAAGGGCATGGATTGAGTCAGGATTGCTCAAGGATCTAGTAGATAAAGGGACAATCTCAGGATCGACCGACCGGTAGGAGGGATTTAACTAGGCTCTAGCTGACTGTCTGGCGGACCGGACCAAGGGTGATTGACTCTGGCTCTCCCTGACAATGATTGACTGACAGGGGCTGACAGACCGGCAAACGAATTGTTCCAAGAACGAGAGCGAAGGAGCTCGCTCTCGTACAGTACTTTAAGAAGACGCCTGTTGGTGCTGACGGACCGGAGAAGGAAGCGAGACCAAGCTGGGCTGGTCTTGCCCTGAAGTTCGGTTTTCATTTGGAGAATGCCGCCATCAAGTGGCGGTACATTGACATGGCTATTCGGCCATTGGCTGGGGAGGAGGAGGGATGAGGCCTTGGGGGAGAGAATGTGTGTTGCTTGGTTGTTCTGTTGAAACCTTTTGCATTAATAACCTGTGATATGGACTTATGGGACTCAGTTCCTTGAAAAAGAGGCAGCTTCCTACCCCGAGGTTCTATTCTCAAATTCATCACTTCCTGATTATTACATGTTACTATTATCTGCTCTCATGAGGTTATTTACGTGTAGTCATGTACCACATGATGCCACTTCGATCATGGACAGGCCACACATATGACAAACCGTAGCCCCATAAAATTATAAAGACATTGTATCACCTCATGACATTGTAGCTGTCATACAGGCCAATGCATTACTCACCCTACTGTGCTGCCAGTTGTTTAAAAGTATAGCACATACGTTTGTGTACAGTACATAATACTTGATAATAAGTTACTATGTTATTGGTTTATGTATTATACTATACTTTTGTTATTTTGGAGTGTACGCCTACTTATTAAAATGTTTATTGTAATCCCTGTTCATTGGGCAGTTAAGGCAGAAGGATCACAAATTGGACACCAACCTCAGCAATTTAGCAAGTCTCTGGTTCAAAATAAAATAAAAAGGACTGGGGATGTAGCTCAGTGGTAGAGCACTTGCCAAGCATAGTGGGAGGCACAGGACTCAGTCCCCAGCATGGCAAAAAAATAAAGCAGGGACTGTGGTGCACACCTGTAATCCCACCAGCTCAGGAGGCTGAAGCAGGAGGATCTCAAGTTCAAAGCCAGCCTCAGCAAAAGCAAGGTGCTAAGCAACTCAGACCCCATCTCTCAATAAAATACAAAATAGGGCTGGGAATGTGGCTGAGTGGTCAAGTGCCCCTGAGTTCAATCCCTGGTACCCAGTAAATAAATAAACAAACAAATTGGTTCACTATAAAACAGTCAGCCATGTCACACCAGCAGCAGGCTCACCATCTCATGTTCACCAAGCACTTGATCACATCAAGAGGCCAGGCTGAGTGATTGACCTAACCACCTGGGTTTGTGTAAATGCACTCTATTGTTCACAGCAATGAGATCGGCTAATGTGTCTCCCTCGTTAAGCAAGGCGTGCTCACATGTTGTATCTGTATGCTAGAAACATGATATGTGCAGCTGCATCTCAACAGTGCTTGGATGGATGATGCCTTATTAGTGGAATCAATCACAGTGGGAGTATTTACATCACAGGAATTGGCAAACATTACAAATGAAATGTTTGGTTTTCTTTTCTTTTCTTTTTTTTTTGTTTGCTTATTAGGAGAGCCAGTTACTAAACATAGCAGAGGATGAGAACATTAAGGACAGTGAACGTAGACTCTTCCGAAAAATCTCTGCTGTGCATAGAAGGTGAAACGATGACAGCTGGAGGAACATACGGAGAGGAGTGAGAGTGCCTTGTTTTCCCAACTTCTTTTTTTGCAGAATTTCAAAACTACAAATCTTGCAAGGATGGTATGATGAGCACTCACAGACCCTTCACCTAGATTCATTGTTCGCATTTGCTTTAGCATCCTCTCCCCCTTCCCTGTCTGTATTTGTTTGTTTGTTTGTTTTGCAAATTGTGTGGGTGGTGCCGGGGATGGAACCCAGGGCCTCACTGCATGCTAGGCAAGTGTCTACCCGGAACCACACCCTCAGCCCTGTTTTTGTTTCTTTTGCTGACCCATTTGAAGGAGAGTTACAGACATCCAGAGGTCACATCGTT
The DNA here is from genome assembly GCA_020662805.1 of Glaucomys volans. NCBI lineage: Eukaryota > Metazoa > Chordata > Mammalia > Rodentia > Sciuridae > Glaucomys > Glaucomys volans. Next base: position 645,919 of record JAJEJO010000904.1, read on the forward strand.
CAATACTTAATCATGAATCCCTTCAGGACACTTTTTACAAGACCACAGTGCCAATAACCCCCAATATATTCATTAACATTGATTGAACAACCAAAATTAATGAAATAGCGCAATGTGGTGGCACTTTCCTATAATCCCAGCTGTTCGGTAAACTGAGGCAAGAGGATGGCAAGTTTGTGGTCAGCCACAGCAACTCAGGGAGACCCTATCTCAAAAACAAAAAGGGCCAGGGATGTAGCCCTGTGGTAGAATCCAGCCCCCGAATCCAATCCAGTTTCTCTTATTGTGTTTGGTTTTCATTTCTCTTGCAGTTTCTGGTCACCTAGAAAAGTCCCTTTATTTTTTCTTCAATGATTCTGGCAACTTGGAAACCCTGTTGTGTAAAATGCTCCGTGTTCTAAATTTAACTGACTAATTTAAAATGATTGGGTTCCAGTTTTGTCTCGAAAGAGGGGATGGGTCTTTCCTGAAGCACCATCATGTAAGCTTGTCCCACTTTGAAGAATGCCAAGTTCTGTGATTTGGTTAGGGTCTGGTTTTACCTTCACCTTCATTTTAATTTTTTTCTAGTGCTGGGGATGGTTTTATTTGTTTGTTGCACTGCTGGGGAGGAAACTCAGGGTCTCACATGGCTCGTCCAGCACTCTACCACAGCACTACATTGCAGGCCTCGAGCAACACAGTTCCTTGTGGTTGTTGGACTGACAACCAGTTTCCTTGCTGCTTTTCAGCGGGCACTCCCTCCTAGAGGTGGCCTGCATTCCTTCTCATTGTAGCCATCAGTGTCCCTTCCTGTCTTTCTCAGGCTTGAAATCTTATGTCCTCTTCTGCCAGAGAAAAAAGTCTTGCTTTTAAAAAAGGCTCTTGTGATCAGATTGGGCCCACCCAGATAATCTCCCTTTTATCATAGGACATCACCTCTGGAGCGTGGTCTGGGCTGCTCTGCTTCAGAGGTGATGCCTTTTAACTGTGGGGGAAGTGAACTAGCTGTCTCTCAGCTCTGACATCATTCAGGAAGATGGAGCCCATGTCTAATCACCACAGCACTGTGGATCAGCTGTCAACTCACAAAGTTTTGGGGATTGTTTTTGTTTTTGTTCTGTTTTGTTTTGTTTTTGTACTGAGGATTGAACCCAGGGCACTTAACCACTGAGCTACATCCCCAGTCCCTTTTTGCATTTATTTAGAGACAGGGCCTCACCAAGTTGCTTAGGACCTCACTAAGTTGCTGAGATTGGCTTTGAACTCATGATCCTCCTGCTTCAGTCTCTCGAGTCACTGGGATTGCAGGCATGCACCACTGTGCCTAGCTCAACATACGCATTTTAAGTCAACACATCTGTCAGAGCAGAGTGGTTATGGCAGCCCAGACTGAGACAGCTGGTTCTCCCAGCTGTGTACCCCACACTGCCTTGTGTTGTGGCTGGAGACAAGGGAGCTTCCCACAGGTATATGGTGAGTGTGTGTTAGAATGGGCCAGGATGCTCAATGGCAAGGTTGGAAGTGGCCGAGAAACAGAGGCAGTGAGGGAACCATCCTTTGAAGAAGTATCTGGAAAGTCTATTCTTGGGATTGTGTCCTTCCAGGAAGGGCAAGATTTGAGCAAGATTTTTTCTGTATTTTTTTTTTTTTGGCGGTGCTGGGGATTGAACCCAGGGCCTTGTGTTTGTGAGGCAAGCACTCTACCAACTGAGCTATGTCCCCAGCCCTTTTTCTGTATTTTTTATCTACTACTCACTGACCAATCACTCCAAAGCTTAACAGAGAATAGGAAAAGTGGTGGCCAGGTGCTGGAGGGAGAAATGGGGAGCTGCTGTTTAACAAGTATAAAATTTCAGATGTGTGGAATAGAGCTATGGTTTGGATGTGACTTGAATGTGTCCCCCACAGGTTCATGTGTGGGAGGCTTGGTCCTCAGTGTGGCAATGTGAGAGGTGGTGGCACCTTTAAGAGGTGAAGTTCAGTTGGGGACAGTAGTGCCTGCTGTAATCCCAGTGATGGGGGTCAAGTGGGGGTTAGGATCACAAGTTTGAGACCAGCCTCAGAAACTTAGGGAGACTCTGTCTCTAAATAAATAAATAAATAAATAAATAAATAAGGTCTTGGAATGTAGCTCAGGCCCCTGAGTTCAATCCCCAGCACCCCAAAATAAAAAAGGAAGAGTTGGAGCCAAGTGGGAGATCCCTGGGGTGCTGTCTGTGGAGGGTTTGTTTTAGTCAGCCCTCTGTTACTGTAACAAATACCCAAGATAATCAGCTTGTAAAGAGAATAGGTTTAGCCAGATGCAGTGGTGCATGCCTGGGATCCCAGCTACTTGGGAGGCTAAGGCAGGAGGATAGAAAGTTTCAGTCCAGTCTGGTGACTCTAGCAAGTAAAATAAACAATAAAAGAGAATATACTCTGTGTGGAAGGCCCTGGGCTTAAAAAAAAAAAGGTTTATTGTGGCTCAGTTTTGGGCAGCCCAGTCCATGAGCAGGCAGATCCATTGCTTGCAGGCGTCTGTTGTGGGGGTGCTAGATGGCAAGGGTGAGCAGGAGAGGAACAAAGCAAATTGCTTACCTCAGGGCCAAGGAGCAAGTTAGAGTAAGGAGGATTGGGGGTCCCACAGTCCCTTCAAGGACACACCCCCAGTGAGCTAAGGACCTCCCACTAGCCCCACCACCCAAAGGCTCCACCCCCTTTGATAGCACCACTCCAGGGACTAAGCTTTTAATTCGTGAACCTTTGGAGAACACTCAAGATCCAAACTAGAGCAGGGATTAAGGTAGTCTCAGGGGACCCCAAGTAAGCTCTCAAAAGGGAGGTTGTAATGTCAAGAGCAAACTGAGCAGGGTGTGGTGGTGCACACCTGTAATCCCTGCTACTCAGGAGGCTGAGGCAGGAGGATTGCAAGTTCAAGGCCAGGATGGGCAACTTAGTGACAGCCTGCCTCAAAAGAAAAAATAAAAAGGGCTGGGGATGCAGCTCAGTGGGAGAGCACCCCCGGTTCAATCCCTGAGACCACAAAATAAATAACTAAAAAGGAGCAAACCTGGCCCCTCCAATGCCCTGGCTTCCTGTCTTTCTGCTGGTGACTTACTTCTGCACATCTCCCCCTCCTTTTTTTTTTTTTTTTTTTTTTTTGTTTCTTTTGCAATGCTGGGAAGGAGCCCAAGGTCTCACACATGGTAGGCAAGCACTCTGCCACTGAGCCACATGCCCATTCCTTTTTAAAATATTTCTTTATCATTTTTTGCTTGTTGATGGACCTTTATTTTCTTTATTCATTTACATATGATGCTGAGAATTGGACCCAGTGCCTCACTCATGCTAGGCAAGTGCTGTACCACTGAGCCACAATCCCAGCCCTCCTTTTTTGAAGTTTGAGATAGGGTCTCTAGTTGCTGAGGCTGGCCTCCAACTTGTGTTCCTCCTGCCCCCACCCTCCCCAGTGGCCTGGGATCCCAGGCATGCACCACTGCATCTGGCTAAACCTATTCTCTTTACAAGCTGATTATCTTGGGTATTTGTTACAGTAACAGAGGGCTGACTAAAACAAACCCTCCACAGACAGCACCCCAGGGATCTCCCACTTGGCTCCAACTCTTCCTTTTTTATTTTGGGGTGCTGGGGATTGAACTCAGGGGCCTGAGCTACATTCCAAGTCCTTATTTATTTATTTATTTATTACAGTTATGCACTATGGTGATTGTGCACTCCCTCCATTTTTATGCCAACTGCTATGAGGTCCTCACCAGAGCTGAACCAATGTTGGTGCCATGCCCTTGAACCTCCAGAACTGTGAGCTAAATATACCTCTTTCCTTTATAAAGTATCCAGTCTATGATATTTTGTGATAACAACAGAATACGGACTAAGACAGCCTTCCATGGCTGCTATGGGCTGAATTATGTCCTCCTAGAATTCATATGCTGAAATCCTAACCCCAGTACCTCAGAGTGTAGCTCTATTTAGAGATGGAGTGTTATGGAGGGAATTAAGGTAAAATGAGGGCATTGGGCAGCTCTGATCCAATATGACTGGTGTCCTTCTAAGAAGAGAGTAGGACACACACAGAAGGATGAAGAACAGGTAGAAGATACCATCTGCAACCAAGTTGAGAGAGAGGCCTCAGCAGGAATCAAGCCTGCCCACACTTTGATCTGGGACTTCCAGCCCCCGGAACTAGGAGATGAATATCCGTTGTGTGCATGAGCCAACCAGTCTGTGGTTCTTGGTTACAGCAGCCCCCCTGCATCTTCACTCGGGCTCACAGCTCCTGCTGCCTAGAGGCCTCACCATCTGCCTGCCTTCTCTCAGACTCCCTCCTGTCTTCTGCACCTTCTTGCTGGCTGACACCCTCCTCCATCTCTGGCTCAGCTTCTTGAGGTATGATAGCTGCTGGAACCAGCTGTCCATTCCCTGTGCACGAGTGTGTGCCCAGACCTCAGGAGCCAGATCTTATTTAAGCCATCCCAACAGATCTTTGGGGGCAGGTGCTGCCATAAGCCGTCCTACCGACAGGTCACTCAGAGCTTCCAGGGGGAAGGCAGTTGCCCAGGGCCACAGAGCTAGTGTCAGAAAGAGATCCGAGCAGTGTGTGTGGAGCAGCACCTTTGTCCCAGGCTGTGGTGTAGATACTTGGCTGCTGGGCCTTACGTGGGCAGGGTGCTGTGGCAGCAGTGTGGGAATCTAAAGTGGGCCTTGACTCCTCAGAATCTGTGGGCTGGCAGTATTATTCCCTGTGAGCCTAAAACTGTTATAATATTATTAATAAAACCGTACTATCATTCTGCATTTTGCAGGCAAGGAAGTGAAGGCTTCCAGAATTTAAATGAGTCAAGTGCTCTGATGAGAGAAATCCAAGGTATCAAGCTCCAAGATACAGCTAAACTTGCAAAAGGGGCTAGGGATCGGCCAGTGTCAGGGGAGCAAAGGAGCTTGGCTGGAGAGCTTGGGAAGGGACTGGGGGGGACAGGGACAAGGAGTCATCTGAGAGTCTGGGCACTATACTGAGAATAACCCAGGAGCTATTGGAGAGTTTGGTGTTTGGGTTTGTTGCTTTTTTCAATACTTTATTTTAAAAATCACGTATTTTGCAGTGTTGGGGATTGAACCCAGGGGTTTGCTCATGCTAGGAAAGTGCTCCGTCACTGAGCTATATCCCCTGCCCTTTTTGTTTTGAGACAGAATCACGCTAAATTACCCAGGCTAACTTCAAAGTTTTGATCCTCCTTTCTCAGCCTTGGATTCAGGTGTGCACCATTGCACCTAAGTCTTCAAGAGGAATTTTGGGTTCACAGCACAATTGAATGGCAGGTACAGAAATTCCGTACACTCCCTGTCCCCCACTATCACCACGCCACCTGGGAACAGCACATTTGTCACAATGGATTAAGCTCCATGGACACATCACTATCATCCAAAGCCCACTGTTCCCATTAGGGCTCGCTCTTGGTCTTGTACATTCTATGAGCTTAAACAAGTGTACAACACGTTTTTGCCAATACAGTATCATAAAGAGTATTTTCCTTGCCCTCAAAATCCTGTGCTCTGCTTATTCATCTCCCCGCCTCAGCAACCCCTGAACTTTTTATACTTTTGCCTTTTCCAGAATATCACAGAGTTGGAATCACACAGTATTAGTCTTTGCATCTTGGCTTCTTTCCTTTACTCATATGTATTTAAGGTTCCTGAGATTTTCATTGCTTGATGGCTCATTTCTTTTCAGTGACGAATAATCGTCACTGGATGTAACATCGTTTACTTATCCATTTACCTACTGAGGGACATCCTGGTTGCTTCCAAGGCTGGGCAATGGTGAATCAGCCCACCATGGGTGTCCATCTGCAGGTTTCCGTGCAGACACAGTCGTTGACTTGTTGGAGAGCTTCAGGTGGGGTGTGGCGGGTGTTGGGCAAGAGAAGGACCTGCTCTGTTTTGTGGAAAGATCCCTCTGACCGTTGTGAGGAGGCTGCAGTAGTTCCAAGGGAGACAGGTGAACTGAATGTGGTGAATGATCTTGTGACTCCAGAACCTGTCCTCCTACTGAAAGTGGGTGATAGTTCTATCATGAAACCAGCAGCCCGCCAGGTTCACCCATGAGTGCGGAATGTGTCCCCACCCAGGCAGGGTTCCCAGCTCCTTCAGGTGGTCCCCTGCTCCAGGCTCCTCTGAGGCATTCGTGGTCAGCAGGACTCCTGCCCCTTTGCAACCCATCTCACTTCTTCCAGTCACTCACTCTTCAGATTCAGAACCCAGTCTGACCTCTTATCAGGCCTGGTTTGTGTATTAGGTGTCTAGGGTCATGTTATTTTGGGGGCCCTTGATGATGTTTTGTTCTTTTAAAATTAGAAGGGGCTGGGGTTGTAGCTCAGTGGTAGAGCACCTGCCTAGCACGTGTGCAGCACTGAGTTCGAGCTTCAGCACCACATAAAAATAAAAAATAAAGTTATTGTATCCATCTACAACTATAAAGATATTTTTAAATAAAAATAAAATTAGAAGGGACCCTCATGATCCAACCTGGATTACATTCCTCTTTATGCTGAGTTGTAAAATGGGACTATATAGTCATTCTCTTGAAGGTTTTTAGGCTGAAGAAGGTGGTGGAGACTCCAAATGCCAAAGTGACCCCAGTGTCCCAGACGACCCTGCTGACAGCCTGTGATCCACAAATGCACAGCGGAGCCCATTTTTCTCCTGGGGATTGAAACCAGGGACACTCTTCCACTGAAATACATTCTTAGACTTATTAAGTCAGGGTCTCATTAAGTTGCCCAGGCTGACTTCAAACTTGCAATCCTCCTGCCTCAGACTCCCAAGTAGCTGGGACTACAGGTGTGCCACATTTTTAATGGAGGAATCATTGAGGCAAATGTACTTGAAGTCCATGGAAGCCACAACGGGCTCATGCTTTTAGTTTATTCTTTGGACCTTATCACATTAGGGTCTGTTTCTTCAGTTTGGGTGCCATTATCAAACCCCTTCGATATAGTGACCAAGGAAGGGGAGGTGGTGGGAGGAGATTAAAAAACTCCACTGGGGCCAAAATGTTACATTTACACTGTGTTCATAGCAACATCATTTACCATAGCCAGAAGATGAGAGCCATCCGGGTATCCTGCCGTGGCTGAATGGATGCACACAATGTGGTCCATCCACACATGGAAAGAAATTCTGACACAGGTTGCAACATGGTTGAATCCTTAAGACATTATGCTCAGTCAAATGAGTCAGACACAAAAGGTCAAATACTGCAGGATTCCACTCACAGGGGTTCCCTAGAGTTGTCAGAGCCACAAAGACAGGAGGTGATGGTTATGCTAGTGACCTTATCATTACACACTGTATATGTCTGTTGACCTATCACACTGAGCCCTGTGAATACCTACATTACATGCTATTTAAAAAAAACAAAAACAAAAACAAAAAAACACCAATCCGATGGCCTTGCTCCCTATTTAAACCTACAGGGCTGGAGATGTAGCTCAGTGGGACAGCGCTTTTGCCTGACATGTGCAAGGTCCTGGATTCAACCCCCAGTTTTGTGAAGATAAAAATAAACTTAGGGATTGGGGAGTTAGTATTTAATGGGGACAGTTTCGGTTTGGGGAGATGGGGGCTTTCTGGAGATGGATGGTGGCTACAGTTGCACCACAGTGTGAATGTACTCAATGCCACTGGACTGTACTTAATGGTTAGAGGGTAATTTTTATGTTCTATATATTCTACCATAATAAAACTTACTAATAGCAATCAACAACAAAAAAGATTCAGGAGTCAGATTGCTCTTGTAACTCTGGGCAAGGCACTTTACCTTCATTTCTGTGCTTCGGTTTGCCTGTACATAAAATGGGGATAATATTAAATACCTTGTAGGGTTGTTGTAGGAGTGGAGGGGTCAGCCATCTTTGGTGACATCCATCTTTCAGGGATACGAGTACTACATTGTTGTGTTAAGACCTGGGGGAGAAGACAAATGAATGGAGAGCCTTGGAGCCCACCCATCGGCCTATTAGTCTTCCATTCTGCTGTTAACAAATTGTTGGGAACTTGGTAGCTTAAAACAACACAAATTTGTCCTCTTGCAGTTCTGGAGGTCAGATTCAGTGGCCTAAAATCAGAATGTCAGCAGGGTCACACTCCCTGAGGCTGGACACTCAGGAGGAATCCATTTCTCACCTTTTCCAGCTTCTAGACAGGGCTAAGTTCCTCAAGTCCATGCTCATGGACTTCCTACCAGTAGTGCAGCATGTGGATCCAGTGGTCACAATGTCTTTGGTCACATCTTCCTCTACCCCTTTGGGATGATGTTGAGCCATCTGGATAATCCAGGATCATTACCCCATCTTGAGACCCTTAACTTAATCCCATCTGTAAAGTCTCTTTTGCCATGTTAGGGAACATATTCACAGATTGAAGGCATTAGGGACTGGACCGTCTTTGGGGACCACGATTCTATCATACAACCTAGGTCAGAATTCACCTACACCTAAAGGATGGTCCCTTTTTTGTAAGCTCTGGTTTCCTAACCTGGGAAATAAAACCAGTAATCCCTGGCCACATGATTGTTGTTGAGTACTCATCCTGCCCCAGCACAAGGCCAGGCAAATGGGGGCCAGCCCATTCCATGCAGGCCTTGCTCTGAGGACATGCAGTATTTGGCAGGGCTGGTTTCACGACCTTCAACTGAGAATACCCACTCTGCACACTACAACAGCCAGAGTACCCCCTCTGAGTAAGTTTCAGGGAGATGGGGCTGGGCTGGGCTGCATTGTGCATTTGTGGATCATAGGCTGTCAGCACGGACATCTGGGACACTGGGGTCACTTTGGCATTTGGAACCTCCACCACCTTCTTCAGCCCAAGAATATTCAAGAGAATGAGAGACCACTGCCTCCCACCCCAGCCCCAGCCCCAGGGGCACACCTACACTTGCTTTCAGGGCATCTGGCCCTGAGATTTTTGTTCAAGCCTCCCTTTTTTAAAATCAGCCTTTGTGTGTCGGGTCTTGAGTGTGCTTGGATTAAGGTGCTGCTTTCTGAGGGGCCCTGGTGTGAATTTGTTGCTTCTCATACATTCTGTACAGCCAAACAGCCCACCCCTAGCATACCATCCATACTTGGTGACAATCCAGCCAGCTGTCTTTCCGGATGCAGCACTTTTATTTATGTGGGCGAAGGAGAAAGCTTATGTTAATCTGTAGGTAAAAACGGCAATCAAGTCCTCCCACCTGGATTGCAGACTTTCCTGAGGGCCCTCAGCCCTTGGAAGGCCTGGCATTCTCCTGAGAGACAACTTCTGGGCCTCGCCCTCCCCAAGCCTTCTACACCGCCCACGGCTGGCTATTTGGGGTTGGGGTGTGCAGTTTACACTTCTGACCCACAAGGCCAGTCTCTTGGAGGTGTGATTTGACAGAGAGAAAGGGGCATTCATGTGTGCACCACCAAACTGGTTCCCCTTGTCATCTTCCCACTCCTATGCACCCCCACGCCCCGCCTCTTGTCCTGGGTTCCTTCAACTGGGAAGGGCCCTTCAGTGGCTTGTCCTGAGGCCTGGTCCCTCTCTCTCCCTCCATTGGTGGCTCTCTGAACTGCAATTTTCTCTTCAGACTCAGGCCTCACAGGAGCTCTCTTCCTCCCCCTCACCAAAAGTCTTCCTTCCACTTGAAAAGAAAAATGATTGGACAGAATGCAGTCCTAGTGAAGAAGGTGAAAGGCAGATTGTGAAACTCCACATTCCACAAAAAGTCCAAAGACAACCTGAAAACCCCTGAACGGAGACTGAGAGAGAATTCCCCAGTACAGGACATCAACATCTGCTGGGAGGGGCCCTAGGGAAGAAAGTTGGCCAGGAGCACAGGGAGAAGAGGGGAACACAGGGAAGGTTGGCACTGTGGGCTGAGACTCTCTGATGCCAAGATCTTGAGCTTCTAACCATTGGCATTCTGTCTCTGGGTAAGTTGCAGAGTTACACTTGCATTCCTACCCCCAAAGGAATTTAGTACCAGAAGTCACTCTGATTGGCTTCAGGAGTGGCCCTATTTGGATCCACCATGGGGAAAGGGGTGAGGAGGGATCCACAGGCCATCTTCAGGGTGAAAGAGGCCGGATTATGGGGAGGGCTGGTATGGAGAGTATGTGGAAAAGCCACACCCAGGGACCCCAAGGTGGACCCAAGGACTGTGAATCTGAAGTGAAACCGAACAGATAGTAGATGTCAACTTTGAGAAGCAGGGCTTCTGGGGCTCAGAGGGGAGAGGGCTAGCTTGTGAGCTCATCCACCAAAGGAAGAAACATCTGGGCAGAACCAGGAGGGCCATGAGAGCTGGTCACAGAGCACACCTGGGCCTTCTGTGGACTCCATGCCTCCCCACAGGGGTTGAGGCCCTGGCCTGGCCCAGGCTTACCAAGGAAGGAGGACGTCACCAGGTGCTTTACTTGGCCATGGGCTGCTCACGAGTCACACACGATCACCCCTACACCATCACATCTCAATTATCCCACTTCATTTATTACCAAAATATCACAGAATTCCAATCATTGGTAACATACAGTGTTTAACACAAACCTGATACCTGCAGAATGAACTGAGTTTCGGACAATTGAGTTGTTTGGAATCATCAGTAACACCCCGAACCATCACTCCATACTTCAAAAATACGCTTTTGAGAGCTTTGGAAACTGAATTAAAATGTCTACACAGCTATGAACAATTGTTTAATAAAACTTTTTCATGTTTCCATTACATGTAAATATATCAATTTGGCATCTCTATAAAAACTCTGAAAATGGTGCAAAAGTTTCATTCTCTTTGAGAAAGCCATTGACAAAAAATATTCACACTTCACTAAAATTTTGAAAAATGGTCTTCTTTCAAAGCTTCTTTATTAATCTGAAATCTTCTGGATTATCAAAATCTAGGTTTGCTTTTTCCTCCTAAAACACTAAAGAACATTTATTCACAAGGATTTAAAGGAAAAAAAGAAAAAGGCAATGGGGAGATGGAAAACTGATAAGGGCTCGCCCCCACCCTCTTTTTCTGAAAATAATTTTTAAAAGCTAGTTACATAAGCATCCTCAAAAGAACACAATGGGATTCATTTTATTGTTGACTTTTGGACAGCAGTGTCAGACTTTATTGAAAACAAACCCATGTAAAAACAAAGTTAAAATGAAAAATGGTACCTGAAAAATAAATTATTTCATATAAAACAAATCAATAACTTAAAACACACTAGTATACAAAATGTCTAGCCATCTACTGTACAACACGGGAATCAGTTGAGAAAGCCCCCCTCCCCCAAAAGCAAGCCACTGTAAACGGAACATCACGTGGGAAAGGAGGTGGCCCCAACCAATGGACAGGCCTTCTCTTCTGGGGGAAGGGACACACAGTCCTCCCAAAGTCTCCATCAACCTAACTTAGGTACTTTTAGTTGCTGACTCACAAGTTTTTTTCTTTTGTTTAGTTTTTAATGACCAAGAAAAAACTGAATTATACCGCGGAAAAGTTGTGGGAAAATGTACTACAATCATCAAAGGGCAGGGGAAAATCCCTGTTGGGATCGAAACTCAGGTTCTACTGCTCTTGCAAGAATGTCAATAACCAATGCCACTCAACAGAAAGCACTTGTGACTTCAGGGCTGTCTTAGGAAGAGTGGGGACAGGACCCCCAGGAGTAGGATGAATACTGGGGGTCTCTCCTAAGGAGCTGCCTCAGGTTCCAAAGGTGAGGCAGGTTCTGGGAAGATGGGAAGTATGGAGGCGGACGGACAGGGTAAAGGTCCTTGCAGACTTCATCTCACTCTCTTCCACCTAATGCAGGGAGGCCAGCTGCACAAAGCTTGCAGAAATAAAATCAGGCTGAATCTGATGAGAATCCGAATGGCCAAGAGATGTCAACTCTGATTTTCAAAGTCATGGGTAGGTAATGTCTTTTCAACACCTTATAGATGAGTGGCTCTCGTCTGCAGGCAAATCAGGGCAGGTAACTAATTGCCACTAACCATGTTGGGGTTCATCTGCTTGTGTGACCCAGCAGGGACCCCTTGACTGCCAGCTCCGCGGCGTAGGCCTTGGCTCCCTACAGCAGCATGGTTCAGTCCCTGGATGCACAGGGTTTCCTGAACTAATGCCAAGTGCAGACTCTCAAAGGTTAAGGCAGCTGCCCTTGGCAAGGGGGAGACTCACCTGCCAGGAGGAGGCAGAACCCACTTGGCACAGTCCATATTGGGCCCCAAGGAAGGCCGGCTTTCATTCAGACAGTCACACAAGATGGTGGCTGTGGAGAGGGACTAAGTACCCCAGGAGGGAATCAGTCACAGTACTTCAACTAGAGGCACAGCCAGCACAGAAAGCCACTGCTTGGCACATTACAATGGAAAGATAGATCAGGCAAAGTCATGAGGGGGACACGAATAATCCAACCAGAATCACATTTACAAATTTGGAGCTGCTGAGGGTTTAAGAACTACCATGGGAAGTTACATAGGTCAAAAGAGAATTCAGTCTCTTTGGTATTTATTAAACCAAATTTTTTGTAAATTCACATTATCTTATTTTTTCATTAAAATTCCCAAATTTCTCCCAAAGGACAGCACTCATTTTTGCTCCATACAAATAAGATGAATCTATATAAATATTTTAAGAAATGGTTTCTTTTGTGTTGGAACTTTTTCTTTTTTGGCAGGGGAACTGGGGATGGAACCTGGGGCCTCACATATGCCGGGAGAGAGTCCTACCACTGCGCTACAACCCAGGTTGTGACTTTTCAAAAGAGGGATTTCTCCTTTGCAAATGGGCCTAGATAAGACTCAACCAACTCTCAAAGCCCAGGGCCGGCATCTAGTACCTCGGTGGGAGTGAAAATTGCTTTTCAGGAGTGCCATTTCAAAAGCTAGCTCCTTCCACACACTGACACATTAGAACTCCCAGAGAAATGCCTTGGGGTTTTTATCTAGAGGACTATTCAGTGAAGAAGTAAGAATTTCACAGTAATGAGAAATTCCAGGTGGTTCCCAAAGGCTCAGACACTCCACAGTTCCCTCTCACGTGTCCCAGCATCAGAATGGTCGCTACAGTCCAAGCAGGAGGGCGGGGAGGAGAGCAGTGGAGGCACTGACTGCAGCTCACCACCTCTTCACAGTTTCAGCTTAAGACAAATTCTCTCCAGGGGTGGGACACTAAGTAAGGCTGGCAGGAATGTGTGGGAGTGAGGGGCCTGCAGGCGAGGTTCTGGGATCAGGAATCCCACCTTCCCTCACGGGACGTTGGCCTGAGGAACCTGAAAGGCCCATTTTTCCAGGAAAACATTCTGGTCCCATGGGGAGGAGTGCTCTGGGGAAGCAGAGCAGGGACCGTCTTTGTGTGGAATCTGGGCAAATGGGCCTTGGTTCTCGGTTCCAGGAGGAGGCCCATGGGCTGGCTTCGAGTGAGGAGGGAAGTTTCTGGGGAGGAGAGGGGGGCCATGGACTGCACCTGGCCCACTTTTATGAGACAAGGTCTGGGTGCAGAGCAACCTCTTGGATTTGTGAGGACAATCCCTCTGTGAGGGATCAAGGAAAGGGGGTAGGGGACAGGCAGCCTCAAACTGTCCAAGGGCTTCTGGAAATGCTGACCTGCTCTGAAGATGGCTATGCCTGTCACTCAGCTTTCCACCTAAATAAATAAGTAGCTAGATATAAATAAATAAATAGATAAATAATGCTGTCATTCCATGACATTAAAGAACTAAAAACCAGCCTGTCATTACATGTTTCAGACTCATGTCAAGGTTAAAAGCTGTGGATACTGGGTTATCCTGGTTTTGATTCTCTCCACACACGAGTTACTTATAAAATCAGATCACATTCCTGAGGAGCTGTGGGATCAGGCCCTGTTTACTCCACAGGCCTTCCCTCGGACCCTTCCTACTGGCTTCCGGATTAAGAACCACCGATCCGTGACTATGTTCCTGAGTCTTGGATTCAGAAATTCTTTCTCTTTGAGGCAAGTGTTTCTTAAGATCTTATGGCTCCTCCCTGAATGCTGAGCTGTCTGTGCCTTCCCTAGCCAAAAAGAAAGAAAAGGTAAAACAAAAAACAAAACAAAACTCGAGCAAAACAAAATCAAATTTAATGGTCTTAAATGCAAAAGTAAAAACAAACAAAAAACACAAAAAAGCAAAAGAAAATTAACAGAACAGAACAACCCAAAATGTCAAGGCAGTTATGAAGAGAATTTTGAGGGTTAATCTTTAAAACTACAAATCAAAGGTTTTTGTTAATAGATAACTGGCAAGAAGTAAGTACTTTTCTGCTGAGTGTCCATATGAAAGCAAAATTCCAAAACAAAATTCGACTAAGATAGAAAAAAGTCTAGCACTCACAAGGAGGGATGCGAGAAATACAATGCTCAAATGTTTATGTGTTATTAAAAAATAGAGCTCTCTTATGTATTCAAGCTATGTTAAATGCTCTTGGAAACTGGAGAAATTGTTGTGAACAACAGTATCTGATGTGTGGGGCACTGTGCATGCAACGTGTGGACAGAAATTCGGGATGTCAGAGCAGCGACACATTTTCAGGCGTGCCTGGAGCTCAGGTCTGACTCTGGAATATACTGGAGTTTCCCTGAAACTCTTTGGTCCATTCCCATTGGTGCCCGGGCTTATGAAACACCTTTGTGTCCTTCTCTGGAGGGCCCAGCCTGGCCTGACGTGTGGGACCCTCCCCTCCCTGGTGGTGGCCCACGTCGGACTGGCCCGCTGCCACTCTCAGGACCACTTGGCAGAGCCCAAAACTAAGTGAGCAGGAGGTGGCAGAGGGACCCGCTTGGGAAAGCAATTTCCTGTCAACCAAAGCATACATTGCTTAAAATGTTGAAGCGGTTGAGAAAACGCACACTCGGCATCTGTCTAACATCTTTAGATTAAAAACTAAAACTAAAAGATCATGTTTTTTAATCCAGTTTGTGGAGACATCAAATGAAACGAGTGTTAGACAGTCTTAGAAGTAAAGCATGCTTCAGTTTCACCACCATCCAGAGGGACTGGTTAGTCAACGCAGTCTACTTAGGTTTCTGTTTAATATATATTTTAAAGGAAATAACTTAAGAAACTTAAAATTGGTCTAACATTGTGGGATTTCAAACATTTGAACATGTCGGTTGCATCCCAGAGTATAAAAACCTTTTCACTTCTCATTTAGACTAAGACAAACACTTGGTGAAAATTGGCGCAAAATGAGTTGTACACTAACAAAAAAGTTTCAACTTCTTCACTCTTAATTATCTATTCCGTACAAAAAAAGCATGAGCGAGTTATTTGTGGGACTTGTTGGTTTTGAAGGAAACCTGTAAGATTTTGTCCCCCAGGCGGTAGCCATTCAGACTTGCTATGGCCATTGCAGCTTCTTCATAGTTTGTCATGGTCACAAAACCAAACCCTTTGCACTTGTTGGTGTTGAAATCACGAATCACTTTCACATTGGTGACTGCGCCAAAGGGGCCAAACATCTGCCAGAGGATCCCCTCATCAGCGTCTTGCCCAAGGTTGTAGATGAAGATGCACCAGCCTGAAGAAGCGTTTCCTGGGACATTGACACCAGAAAGCCCACTCATGTGATCTACACCCATAGGGGAGAACCTAGCAAACAGAGAGCACAACGTTCAGGTCAAGGTCAATGCAGGCCAGCCCGAGAACGCAGGAGGGTGGGAGCGACTAGGATGGGGACCGAGAGCTCAGGCACTCTTGAGCACTGAGCCCCTTCCTGTTCTATGCTGGGCTCCTCCAAGCTCGAGGCTGGGCCACTGTGTGTGTTAAAAATGACTTTTTTTTTTTTTTTTTTTTAAATTAAACCAAGAGGAATTTAGTACAGGTAGAAGTGTGGGATCTCTGCTCTGCAGGGCATCAACTGTGGAGCCTGTCAGTGACATTCAGCAGCAGCATTTTCCACTCCTCCCTGTGTGTCTGTTGGGGGGGGCCTGTTTAGCCATTCCTGAATTTTAAATGATGGGCACCTCTTCCACATCCTCCTATGAAAGTGAAAGCACTCTAGGTGCCTGACATTGCCCACCCGCTGGGGGATGCTTTTGTGTTATTTGCATACGTGTGTATGTGAACCTGAGGAGTTTACATTTTCCACCTTTGTTCACTCCCCTCATCAGGTCACTTCTCTCCCAAGGGTCATGGCCCAGCGGTCTCTGGTTAGAGTACAACCCTGTGAGAGGCCACTCACAGGACACAAGAACAAAGCTCCAGGCTGGCTCCACTCATCCCCCAAGGACCAGGGTGGAACAACTGAAGACTGTAAACTCAAGAGTCAAGGGTGGGGCCAGGAGGGACACCAGCAACCACAGGTCACCCGACTTGACCAATACATGGAACCCTTTCCCCAGCAACACTTCTATTTACATAAAAAATAAGCTGGAAAACATGTGGACACTGCATTAAGGATTGAGATAGATAATAAAACTGTTAGTGTAGCTGTGCTGCCCTCTCATCTAAAATTTTAAAAAGTGATGAACTTAGGGCCAATTTAAGAAGAGTCAGGTACAATACAGCATCTGTGAAGCAGACAGTGCAACTGGAAAAGTCTCACCTGCTCCAAAAAAACACTGGGCTTCCAGGACGGGCCCCAGCAACCCAAGCCTGCTCCCTGCAGGCCCCACTGGGAATAGGCAGAGTGCCTCGGGAGCTGTTGAACAGTCACCCTCTTGAGAGACACAAAAGGAAGAGCGGCTGGCCAGGAAGGCGTAGCTCACTAGCTCAAGAGTTTTTTTCAATATAGGAAGAAAGTAAGTTAAACAGCCCACACTAGGATATGTGAGTTGAATAAATGACCCTGATGGCTCTCTGGTGGTCCTACGGCCATCTGGGACCACAGTGAGACCACAGTGTGACTGACACAAAGTCGGGAAAGGCACCCAGGTGTCTGCAGGACACTAAGCCAAGCAGATTTTCAATGAGAACTGGAAAGAGGTGCCAACTTTGCCATCCTCAGTCATTAGAGTCCCCTGCATTTTCACACAATTATCATCAGTCCTCCCTATTCATGGGTTCTCCACCTATGATCCAAACGACACCCAAGTGAAGAAGCTAGGTAGATGGAAACAATGGCGTCTGTCCTGCACTTGTGCAGACCTTCATATCATTCCCTAACCATACAGTACAACTGTGTATGTAGCATTTACTTGATATCAGGTATTCTAAAAGCATCTGAGATTTCTGTATCTGAGGGTTGCCCTGGAACCAAACCCCGCAGATACTGAGGAACCACTATATATGGAAAATAATCTGAGGTTCTACTTTACCATCTTTAATTCAAATGACTCTCATTCTGATAAATTATCTTTGTTGGCTGGTCTTTCTCCTGCTGATGAGAGCTGATTTCTTTGACCCTGATAGGTGTGAATGTTTCCCCTCCCCATTCTTGTCTGAGGGGATAGGAGATCTGATCCTGACTTGATCTTGGGGCTTTTCTGGACGCCTCTGGACCTAACTCCAAATCCCTGCTCTTGTGGGTTTCTCTTCCTCCCTTATCTCAGTCTACCTTTTGGTGGTGAAGCTCTTCCTCCTTCGCTCCCGACTTGCCCTCTTGCCCCTTCCTCTCCTCTCTAGCCATCATGTCTCTCTGGCTGCTCCATCACTTTCCTGTCTCCCAGTTTCCTCTCTTTTCCAATTCTTCTGACTGTGACCCAAGTCCCCTTCTTCTCCTCTAGCCTTCCCTGCTTCTCCAGATCCTCCAGAGCTCCTGACACTACTGGCCACACACTCCACATTTTTAGAAGCATCGCTGTTTGTGCTATTTGACTGCTAAATTCGGATTTTAAAACCTGGCTTCTGTCCAAAGACACTTCCCCAGTCCTTGTCTGTGAACCAGGAGGCTGAAACAGACCAGTTTCAGATGGAGCCAGGCTAGAAACACTATAACGCCACTGTGAAAATGACACCTCTCAAGGTGGCATGTGTGCAAGTGAGCAGGGTCCATCTCACTTCACTGCCTGCCACAATAGTGAGAAATCTGCAAAATCATCAAGAAAATCTACCACACCCAAGAGAAGCCCTGTGCTACTTCTTGACTTTCTGACAACAACAACAACAACAAAGTGGTATCCCTTAAATTGGGCTCTCCAATACAAAAACAAGGTAGATACATGGGAATTTTTGCCTTAGGGCCACTGATTGAACATCTGAAACCTGTTTAAAAACTCTGGATGGGGCTGGAGGTGTGGCTCAGTGGTACAGCCTAGCAAGCTCAAGGCCCTCAGTTCCATGCCCAGCACAGCAAAACAAAACAAACCCCCAAACTATCTCTGAACCAAGAACAGCTCTCATCTGACAACACCTCAGGGGCATATTTTACCCCACAGATACAGAAGGATCTTTTAAACTCAGGGTTCCATTCACGTGTTATTAGAAACTGCACTGGAGCTCTAACCACTTGTCCTCCCAGGGCCTGGTGGGGCTGGTGCCGTCCTTCAATTCCAGCAAAAGACAATGCCCCAAAGTAAGTATGGTCAGCCCTCTGCATTCACAGGTGCAACCGACTGTAGATTGGAAATGTAAGACAAGAAAATATTGATGTATACTGGACGCAAAGACTTTTTTCTTGTCCTAGGTTCCCTAAACAATACAGTACAGTACAACAATTATTTAAGTACATTTGTATCATATTAAATATCATAAGTCATGTGAAGATGATCTAAAGTATACAGGAGGATGAAGTATACAGGAGTATGCAAATGCTACACCATTTATATAGTAAGCATCTTGGGTTTTGGTATCTGAGGGTATCTGCCCTGGAACCAATCCCCTCTGGATACCAAGGGATGACTGTAAATGGCTTAATGGATTTTGTACAGGTTTTTTTTTTGATGGGGAGCAGTGGTAGTGATTAAACCCAGGGGGACTTTACCATGAGCTAGACTCCAGCCTTTTTTATTTATTTTCAGACAGGGTCTCACTAAGCTATCCAGGCTGGCTTTTAACTTGTGATCCTCCTGCCTCAGCCTCCTCCTGGAATTATAGGTGTGTGCCACCACACCCAGCTGTATAGATACATTTTTGATGAAGATGGGGCAGAGCTGAAAAATGATCCTCAGGTGCAACTGTCTACTAGGATCAGCCTAGCATGCCAGCATCTCCCAGCTTGTAGGGTCACCCACCCAGCAGGGCTATGTGCAGCTTGAGAGAGTGTAGATGGCCCAGAACAGAGAGCCAGAGCGCCAACCTCCAGACCCACCTGAACCTCTGCGCCTGGTGATGCACAGGGCCTCCGAACCGCCTCGCAGGCGAGTGGTACAGCTGCGAGAGGAGCGCCACGTTTTTGTTCTGGTTGGGATTGGCTGCAAACTTCACTGTGATGGGCTCAGAGGAACCTGGGGGTTTATGACCATTGAAACTGGTAATTGCCTCTTCTGCTTCCGACCGTTTGTCAAACCGGATAAACGCAACCCCTCTGGACAAACCTTTTTAACAAACCAACAAAAATGGAGTTAGGGGGAAAAAAATGCAAGGACTTTTAAAACTGAAAAGCAAAAGTCAAATCAGTCTACTATGGCTTAAACTGGACGTCCGGTTAATGAAATAAACAAAAATTAAACCTAAACATAAAAGCAAATAAAAGGATTAAAGAAAATAAACAATGACTAATAAAAAGTTTCACACTTCCAAATTGAAGTAAGGACTACATAGTCTCGTTGCCAAAAGATATCTTGGTGACAGACATCACAGACAGACACCTGAACCTACTTTTTAAAAGAAAGCAATATCAGGAGAGACATAACATCTACGGTCACCATTGAGCTGCCACATGCCCAGCAGTGTGGGTGCACAGAAATGTGAGGGAGGGCGGGTAGCCAAGTGTGGTGGGGAGCCAGATTATGAGAACTCCTCCCTGGCTCTGGGTCTCTGTCCCCATGGGTCTGCTGTGAGCAAGAAGCTAAGGGTATGTGTGGGTATGTTTCTTCCCAACTTGCCCTGAAGGCACTATCCAGCTGCTCAGTGCCTGGTTCAGCCTGCACACCTTCTCCTTCACCCCAGGAAGGCGCAGGGTCCTGGAACCAACCCTCTCCCTAGCTTTCTTCCCCATCATCTTACCCCTTGAAAACTCATCTCTCAGGCTCTGGGACCTCTAATGCCCCCATCTATCCTAAGAAACAGATGAGGCCACTTGTCCTCTTGGCAGAATACTGCCCGTGCACGTGCAACAGAGCAGAGCCCAACCCCTGGGTCAGGAGCCACCGCTGATGCCGCCTCTGGTCCCACTCTTGAGTGGGATGGGTCTCCAGCTACCTGAAGGCAGGCCCCAGGCTGGAACATAGTCCCTCAACAAAGCAGCCTGAGATCTGAAGCCTGACTGCTGAAAGCAGCATCTCTCTGGCTGGGGTACGAGATGCCAAGTCAACTGGGTGGAGGAGAGCTCAGCATCCTTTACCCCACTGCCCATCCATACTCTATAGTCCTGGGGAGGAAAAACCAAGTAGACTCTATCCCTTGAAGAACTTGTGGAATGGCATGAGGCTGGATGTGCTGAAAGGAGCAGCCAGCAGTCCACTGGCTCCTTCTGGGGAGAGGACTGATGAGGTCAAGGTCAAGATCACAGTGTGGCGAGAAGTGATGGTTGGAGGGCTTGAGTGACATCTACAGGTTGAAATTATGGGTGTAGCCTGGTGGGAGAGGCTGCCCCAACTTAGCTAAGCACCCTTATTCCTAAGACCAACAAGGGTTAAGATGTGGTTTCTTCCTTTCAGCACATGGTGAATGACAATGACCAGAGCAGGACAGCCTGGGGCCTTAGGTGATCTGCTGAAAAAGTGTACCGCCAACCCACCTCAAGTTTGCTGCTCACCTCTTGACACCCTTCTTGTGGGATCCAGGAAGGCCTGATTGCCCTCACAATCACGACACTGAGCACCCCACATGAGCACATTGATGGAGACCCACAGGCCAAGGGCTTTTTCTTTACAACTGTGGGGTACCACACACACCTCAAGCTGAGTCCTACAGCCCACATTCCAACTCTCCAAATGGGACTCTCCCCTGATCCTGGGCCATGGCTCCCCTGCACAGTGGTCTCTAAGCTGTCCCTGGCTTGGCACCATAACTCTTAAAACATGCACTAAAAATCCACCTGCCCAGAGACACTCACTGTCTTAGTAAGGTCAGACCTGGCAATATGTCTGCATGCCAGGAGAATTCTAGGTCCTGAGCTCATTTTCAGACTTCAGGTCAGAAGGAATCCCTGAAAACAACACACGTGGCAGTCACTGTTTTTATTTACCCTATGCAGCACGAACAACAGCTTATTCGGTCCTGGAAACCTATACGCAAATTTAACTTTAGGCAAATATGATGAAAAGCTGTAGCTAGCTAGTTCTTAAGCAGAACCGCCTTCAGGTTTTGTACAATGGCTTTCAAATGAAAATTGCCCAGATCAAACAAAGAAAACCTTCATGTAGGGGAAAAGATTCATTCAATTATTCGATGAAGGTATACATTTTTTTTTCAGTCCTGGGGGTTGAACCCGGGGTGCCTGATCACTGAGCTACAACCCCAACCCTTCACTTTGAGACCGGGTCTGGCTAAACTGCCCAGGCTAGCCTTGAACATCGATGGTCCTGCCTCAGCCTTCCAAGTAGCTGGAATTACAGGCATGTGTCACTGTACCTAGCAAGGGTAGATTTTGAAAATGGCTCTGCATTTTTATTTTTTCTAGTGTTTTTTGGATTAAGAGCAGAGACCTAGAAATGGCACAATCTTCAGATGAGTGAACTAATAAAGTTTACAAATAATTTTGGTTAAAGAAGCAAAGAAAGAAATAAAAATTAAGTTCTGCTGGCTCAGAATGTAAAGATTCTTTTATTTTGGTACCAAAGGATTTAACCCAGAGGCACTTAACCACTGAGCCATATCCCCAGCCCTTTTGATTTTGAGACAGGGTCTCACTAAGTTGCTTAGGGCCTTGCTAAGTTGCCTTGAACTTAGATGCTCCTGCTTCAGCCTCCTGAGGCACTGGGGCAACAGGTGTGGATCACTGTGCCCAGCTAGGATGCGAAGATTATTAAGAGAATGTACCGGTTTCTTTCTTGGAAAGAATGTCATCTGAAGGAGAACTCAACACAAACTCACCTGCTACACCCTCCTTTCCCCTCCCCCTTGGAACTTATAAGGACGCAGCAAGAGCAGGCTCTGTCTCCAGTGCAGGTAGCACTGGTCAGCAGCCTCCTTGAGGTTCACAGCTCTGGGGGAGGGGTTGTGAAGAGGGAGATATCTGGGATACCTTTCTTGCCTGGCAGAAGTGTAGGTGGAAGCACTAGTTCGCTTTGCTGAACTGGTTGAGGCTGGCAATGAAGCCCAAGGGAGAGAGCAAGGGTTCTGTGCACCACCTTAAGGTTCATGGCCAATTGTGGGGGACCATACTGAGGGACTGTGAATACCCTGGGAGATACTTTCCTTGCAGAGGGAAAAAAGGCACAGATAAGGAAGCTGTCTGCAATGACCACTTCTGGCATGCTGGGTATGTGTATGCTCAAGATGTTGAGGGGAGCCCCTGAGAAAGCTGGGTGGTTGGGAGTGTATTCTCAGGGGTGGAGTGCTCTACTTGAGAGTGAGTCTGCATCATTAAAAAGAGCAGCACTGAACCATGGCTAGACAATGACAGGCCACAGCAGAGCAGCCTGTGTGCCAATTGGTCACCCCACTTCAAATATGTGATATGGGGTGGGACGGGACTAACCCTGTGCACACTGGCCAGCTAACTAGATCCTCTCCTTAACAGGCACCTGAATGTTAAGTAAGGAGGATTTCAGAGACCTCAGGAAATTCTTCTGGTACAGGCCAGGGATCCCACCAAGTAAACAGCTGTCCCCACCTGCTCCAGGGCAACGGCAGAATGAAGGGGGCGTGTGAGGGACCCAGATTACTCCAGCATAGGGTGTCTATGCCAGGCTTCAGGCTCCACCCAGACCCCCCATGACATGCCAGTGTCCTGCACCTGGAAGCCACACTCCAGGAAGTCCAAATCAAGACTCAGTTTGACAGTCCCAGCCCAGGATTATAGCCCACCAGGCAGAACTGCCACTTCTAGGCAGGAGAGGGGAGATTAGCTGACAAGACCACCTGCGCCACAGCAAAAGCTCAGAGGGATGTGGCTCAGCGTGTGAGCTTCCAGCACTGACTGTCACAGGCAGGAAGGCCCTGCTTGCACACTTGGCTCTCATGGTCTGACCTGTTCAGCCTCCAAGAGGCACTGCTGGTCTCTTGAGAGGGAGGTTGCCTGAGAGTTGGGATTTCCGTAGCCCACCTACCCAGTGTACCTGAACGCCACAGCCAATGGGTGGTGGGCACAGTCTGCAGGAGAATGTAAAACCTAACCATGGATGACTCAGCAGGCTTTGCTGAGCCCTGTCTGCAGTGAATCTTCCTTTGTGGTATGCTAGCAAATCCCATTCCTGCTGGGAAGAGAGCGGAAGAATTCTAAAGCAGGCGTGGCCTGAGTCCTTGTCCCACAGATGGGGCCACATATAGGGCCTGGCAGAGAACATCCTGGCACCCATCCTTAAACCAGTGGGGCAGACAGTCAGGTGGACAGTCAGGCTGGAACAGCCATGGGCATCTGTGTGCAGGTTCTAAGCTTATCTGTGCCTGATGGCTTCACATACAGCTCAGAGGCCCAAAACCTGTGACAAAATGGCCTAGCAGGAACCACCAAAGGGCCAGGACTTTCAGTGAAGAATGCACTGCCCTTGTACTCTGTTTCATATGTGCTTCTTGGAGTGGGGCAACACAATCAGGGAGCCTGAGGAAGGGCCTCTGAATCAGCCAACCATGTCACACCATTTTGCCTGCATTAGGACAGCTGAGCAGCAGTCTTTCCACCCCATTCACAGGCCTGACTTTGGATGCCTAAGAAAAGGTGCCAGGATTTCTTGGTGTTTACACCACAAAACACTGGCCTAATGTGGGGGCTCCTTTTTATGTCGTCTTACTTCCTCAGTCTCAAACCAAAGTCACTATCTTCTCGTTTCAATTCTGCCCTTGAGATAGAATAACTAATGACATCTAAAATCCAAACAGTAACATATCTTCCCTAGAAAACCTGGCCCCAACCTGGAGGAAAGCCCTCGCCATCTATCCCAGGCTGCCTGCCGTACCTGTGGTCTGATCCACAAGGACCCGGGAGTTGATGATTCGCCCGAACCGAGAGAACATGTCCTCCACGTCCTTCTGGGTCATGGTCCTTGGGAGCCCGCTGATGTACAAGTTGGCATCTTTGATGACCTCTGAGCTTGGGCGAGCATATGACACCTTAAAAACAAAAACGACTTCCTGGGATTAGGGTAGATGTGTAGCTGAGGCATTGAGGGAGGATGCTAAAACCTGGGGTTAAGAACAGCACACAGGACACTTTCTTATCACAAACGCTTGCCACCCACACTGGCATGTGCTGGCAACCTGCCATGGACCAGGCAGTGAGCTGAGACACCCTGCCCTCACCAACCCCAATAAGGTGAACATTATTCATATTTCACAAAGTTGAGAGATTGAGGGCCCCTACCCACTGGGTGGCAGGGCTGGGATTGAAACCTGGCCGCCTGTTCTCCCACCATGGCCTTATACCCACTCCAGTGTGATGCACAGTGAACCAGTGCTGAGAACAGGACCTGGTCTCTACCTGCAAGGAGTGTGGCAGGCAGAGAGCTGGGAGTCCCTTCAAGCAGAGTGTTACCCCTGCCAATAATTGAGCTTGTCACTCAATCCCAGTGGGGGCCGAAGAGTTTGGGGAAACCTCAGTCCAGCACTTAAGCGTTCAGTATTAAATGCCTGTGCTGGAGGAGGGCAGGGAAGAGCCAGAAAAGGTGTTCAGTGCTTTCCCAGGCCAAGGCTGGTGACTCTGTGGACCCCACAGCCCAGAACAAAAACACACTGCCCTTGTGCTCTGTGCTTTGAATGTACTCCCTGGACAGGGGCATGGAATGGGACCAAGGCCACCCCTGATGAGAAGAAGCAATTGGCAGAATAGGACACAATCGAGTAAGAAGGCTGGGCAGTGAGGAGGCAGCAGGGATCATGTGCTTTAGAAGGGGTGGAGGCTTGGACCCAAGCAGGAGAAAGAACATTCTGAGGGACACAGAACCACAGAGACCATACCACAAGGAACAGACAAAATCTGAGATGACAATGGACAGGAAGGATATTAAGGGGCACCGGGTTCCCCTCAGGCAGCTGCTGGAGGGTCCTTGAGTGAGCAGAGCTGCACACTCTGGACATTCCCTGCCAGCTTTCCTGTCTGCTCCCAGGCCCAGGGTACCTTGGTTCAGCCTGTGGGACAAGAGCTCTGGGGATACTTGGCCACTCCATGATTTGGGTCAGGGGTTAGTGCACACACAGCACTACCTCATCTTGGCCCACAGCCTCCCCAGCATCCCTCTCCATAGAGGCTGCAAGTGTCTAGATCAACTGTCAGTCAGTCCTGAGGAACAACCTCATGCTATTGCCAGAGGATAGCATCCCCAACCAGTTACCTGCAACTTTACCAAAAGTCTTGGTGAATGGCGCTGTACTTTGAGCAGGATAGCTGAAGGAGGAAGGCAGCCTCCCTCATCCCCAAGGACTTTGGCTATTCTGCACTTTCCCAAGATCAGGCTAGACTGGCAGGTAGTTGCTGTCTAGACCTCCCCATGCTGGGCCCTAGCCCTCTGCAGACCTGTCTAGTCCAGGTTACACTTGGGACCATTCCTTAGCTTATCAGGGACTTACAGGCGGAACAGGCATTCCCAAACTATAATCCTTTGGCATCAGTGGAGCAGAGTTCAGGCAGGGACTAACTACTTATTACCATGCTCGGGAGAAAGCCAGAGGAGAAAAGCCTTTTGGAACCAAATGTTGGGAAAAACTTCCATTCCACTTCAAGGACAACACATATCTTCAAGGACTGTGATAACTACTTTCCTCTTCTCTCCAAGTTCAGAGTCAAATCGAATCAAGGATGTACCAGAGTAGCTGGTACCCAGTAGGTTGCATGGACTCTGTGGGCCCCTTGGGGTGATGCTCCATGGCACTGTGGCCAAAAACCTTCTGTCTGAAGCTCCTGGTAACACTGCCTCAATTGGTCCTTTCCTGTCCTGTTCTCAGGAAATCTTTTGTAAGGGGTTGAATTGTATATCCCCATGCCCCAATTCCAATTCATAAGTTTTAAGTCTTAACTCCCCAGGGTCTCAGAATGTGAATTGATGTGGAGATAAGGTACTTGCAGATCTACATAGTTAAGATGAGGTCACACAGGAGGAGGGTGGGCCCTGGTGTCCTTATACAAACAGGAAATTCAGGCACAGGCACAGGCACACACAGGGGGTATGTCAGATGATAATAAAGGCAGAACGAGAAGATGCTTCTACAAGCCAAGGACCAAAAATTGCCAGTGACCACCAGAAGCTGGTGCCCAGGACAGATCCTTCTCCAGTGCCTTTGTAAGGAACCAGCTCTGCTGACACCTCAACCTCAGACTGCAGCCTCCAGAGCTGTGAGCTGCCTGTCTGGAGCACTCTGTTACAGCTGCCCTAGCAAGTTTACACACTTCCCTGACCAGATGGTTTCCATGGATCCCTACACCCACTCATCACCCAGCCCCCTCCCACACCTATTTATCACACTATGTATTTAACTAACTGATTCCCCAGGACAAAACATGGGTGATCACTGCTGTATCCCCCGAACAGATTCAGATGAAATGCAGACATTTAGTAACCACCTGCCAAATGAGTAAATGACAGTCGCTGATGGTGCTGGGGATGCTACCTGTCTGCACTTCCCCCAGTGCTCCACTCCACGGGGAAGAGACGTTTCACGGCTCTGGCTCCTGGTGCAAGGTCTCCTCCAGTGCAGCTGCCTTTACCTTGCACCTCCCCTGCAAGAGGCACGCCTGGCCCTGCAGGTCCCGCTGCCTGCTGCGGTGCTGGGGAAGCTGCCAGACACTGGTGTTTAGTGCCCAAAGACACAGTACACAGTTTTAAGCCCTGACTTTGAAACTGATGTTTCAGGGTTGACATCCTCAGCATTCTCAAGGAACAGGCCATGGGCCATGGAAGCCACAGATCCAGCAGTGCGTATGGCCCCTATGTCATATTACTGTACAATAAAGAATTTGGTCTTTGGCCTGAGTTCCTGGTAGGGAGTTTCTAAAGCCCTTAGAATTCCCTTGTTATTCAGGAGCCCTTGGATCACAGTTGATCAGGGTTTGTGCTAAGAGATGGCTCAGGATGGGGCTGGTCACCAGAGAAACCAAGCACATGGCTAGAAGGTTGAAGCTTTGAACCATAACAGTTCACCCTCAGGGCAGGGGTGTACAGAGGGGGACTAGAGATGGAGTTCAGTTATACAGCCAACAACTCAGTCATGCCTACAGAAGGAGACCTCAATAAAAACTATATACTGAAGCTCAGTGGGACTCCCAGGTGGTCCAAACATGGTGATGAAGTGAGGGTGATGCCCTAATTCCACAGAGCAAGGACTCTGGAGCACTGTTTGGGATCCCCCAAGACCTTACCCTGTGTATCTCTCCATTTAGTATGTCCTGACTTGTGTATCTGTAATCAAAACTAATCAGAACTGTGAGTTCTGAGAATCATTCTAGTGAATTATGGGACCTGAACCCCCATATTTGAGCCTATGGGTTAGAGCTGCAGATGGCCTAGGGAACCCAGAAGGACATATGGCATGTGAGTGAGCACAGTCTTGTTGGGGACCATGCTCTTAAAGTTGCAGGGCCTATGCTAACTCGGTGGCAGAAGTGTGGGACACAGTTGGTATCAGATTAATACTGAATACATCTGCAGGAGAACAAGTTCACAACTCTGTGATGGCCTTAATCATGCTTCATGGACAAGTTACCCTTAACCTGAGGGGTCTCAAGGGCAGGCCAGGCAGGTCATTTGAAGTCTCTCGATCTCTAAATATCTGCTGAGCACCAGGCAATGGCCAGGGCTTCAGTAAAGGTTTGCTTTGAAAAAAAGAACACACTCTTAAGACAAAGGACATCAGGAAAACTGCTAAAAGATCCAGGCCTGACCAGCCTCAGGGGTGACAAGAAGAGAAACACTGACCACGGCTTGACATGTTCACAAGAGACTGGCCTGCTTCTATAGAACTAGGATAGTGATAGGAAGCCACTGGGAAACAGATTCCACTAGCCAAAGGCAGGGCTGGCAATGGTGAAGCAGGTTTTCATGGGCACTTCACCAGAGTGGCAGGAAGGGGCAGCACCTGCCCAGGCCTGGTCTCCTGGAGTTCTATGAGCTCCTGGTTTTAGCCTTCAGGAAGGGCCACTTCTGCCAACATCAATCCCAAAGAGGCAACAGGATCAGATTCACACATGGTGGGTAAGTTTTTGCATTTGAGAACTCCAAAATGGTCTGCTCTCTACTTTGGCCTAACTACCTCAGAATTGAGTGTGAAGGCACTTCCTCAATGTGGGAGACAGTTACTAAGAGGTGGGGAGCCTTAGGCCAAAGATAAACAATCCCAGGGCTGGGATTGAAAAACCAAAGCCTCTGCTTAGGAGGAAACACAGGACACATGGCTACCTTCACCAGCTTCTGTGGTGGAAAGGGCCTTTGGGAGCCTAGCCTGTGCAGGATATAAGAATACAAGAGCCACATTCCTGACTTGGGGAGCTCACATCATACTTCTTGTCCATGGGGCATAGGGCCTGCTGTGAGTGAGCAGCTCTATGAAGGTTTGGCCACTGAGTTAACCAAGATCATGGAACAGTTAAAGGGCAGGGGCAGAAGGCCAACCACAGGGCTGAAGAGGCACTGCTCCAGCCAGGTCGGTGTGCTTCCCTCATAGGCTGGCAAAAACAAAGTTCCCAGAGTGCTCCACAGAATGACTGGGCAACTGACAGCAGTCCTGGGTACCTGTATTTTCATAACTTCCAGGTGGTTCTGATTATTAGATAAGCCAAAGAACCATGCCATGAAGAAGGTCTCAAGAGGGACTCTCTGGGCACCCAATGTGAACTGGAGAGCACCTTATTATTGGGTACAATGAAAAGGACAATCTCATTCTCAATGGCTTCAGATCAAGAGAGAAGATTCCAGCAGGTGTGTGTCTTAGGAATGAGAGAGTCAATGAGCCAGGTTTGTGGGTACCTTGTGAAGGCTCACCCTGACATGCAGTAGCCCTGTTGCTCAGTTACTGCAGGAAGCCAGGTCACAGGGAGGAGGCTCACTGAAGGGCCAGGTCACAAGGAGGAGGCTCACTGAAGGGCCAGCAGACAAAGAAGCAAAGGTTGAGAGAAGGAAAAGGCTGGTCCCAGGCAGCAGGTACTGCCATGATCAGAGAGGCTGACAGGCAGACACTCAGGGTTGAGGAGGAGGTAGGGTTTCAGGATGAGAAAATCACCCTCCAAATGGAGAGAATGGCAAGGGGCAGCAGGTTCAGGAGAAGGAAGCAAAGAAAGTTAGTCTGTGTGACTGGGAGGTGCTGACTATTCCAAGAGGCCCCACAGCCCTGCCTGGGGCCCTGCCTGCAGCGTGCTGCACAGCTGGCTCCCTCGTCACATGAAATCACAAGTGACGCCCTCCCACAACACCTGCCACTGCCACATGTGGCTTTTCTATTTTGTTTACTGTCTGCAGCCCTTATGTCCCTGGTGTCTGGCTCCATGAGGACACTGAGTCTGTTTTGGTCACTGCCTGGACAATGGGTGCTCAATGAACAAGTATTCAATGAGATGTGAAACAAACTGGCAAGAGAAAGGTGGTAATGGGCTGTGATCAGCAGGAAGGGAGTGCTGGGCAGGGTGGGACTGTGCTGCTACTGCCATAAGTCAAAAGCCCATGGCAGGAGGGCAGAGCTGGTCACACACTTGTAGGATGGGAGCCACATGGAGATGGGAAGACAGTCAGGTAGGCCTATGGTCTCGTAGTCCTACCTGGGACTACCTGGGAGTCTCGTAGTTGTCTAACGGGGAGAGTCTATGGAGGAAGCTGCTTGTGAGCCAACATCCCCTGAAGACACCCTGGGCTGGTCTGATCCCTTCGGGATCTTTTATTGGTGGGGCTCAGGAACCCACAAGCCACTTGTATAAAGCCTGGGACAATCACCACCGGGTACACATCTGACAGATCCTCCAGATTTCCTTAAAGCACCAGGCCTTGGAGGAGTAGTAGTGCTAATGCTCCCTGAGATAGTGAGAGAGAGGCCAGACTAGGACACAGCCAGGGCAGAAACGGGTGAGGTGTGACCAAATCTCTTTACCTTGATGGTTTTTGACTGGAGCCTCAGGCCATTCAGCGTATTGATTGCTCTTTCTGCATCCTTGGCAGTCACGTAGTTCACAAAGCCATAGCCCAAGCTGTGCCCTATGGAGAACACAAGGACACCAATTAACCCGCTGTCAGTGAATGGGCAGGTCAGAGTCATAAGAACAGCCAATGGGACTTTCCAACTGGGGTCAAAGGCAAGGTCAGAAAAGAGAAGACTCTAGTAACACATCAAAATGTTAAGAGCAGTGGCATCTGGGGATCTGGATTACAGCCGGTGGCAACCTGTACATTTCTGCAATGAACGCAGGTAACTTTTATAATTAAAAAAAAGTTATTTAAACATTAATAGTGGGCTGGGGATATAGCTCAGTTGGTAGAGTGCTTGCACTGCAAGCGTAAGGCCCTGGATTCAAATCCCCAGCACCACAAAAAAATAAATAAATAAATAAACATTAATAGCATGCTACTGACCGTATCTACAGAATGCTGACAACAGTTCCATGGGTGTTGGCTGAGATGACCCAGGTGGGCGAGGACAGGACAACCACAGAGGGACACGCTAGAGGGCAGAACCCAATGGGTAATGGTCTGTGTTTCCGCTGATTCACTGCCACCTCATTCCCCAGAATGGAAAGCCTTGCTTAACTCTGGCACCACCTAGTGCCTGTTCCATTTACCTTACCAAACTAAAGGCCAACTGGACCCAGTGGGAGAAGCAAGACAGAAAAGGAAAGACTCAAGAGGCTAGAGCTGAGAATCCCCAGGCCCAGCCAATTTCCAGGGCTTCTCCTAGCAGCAAAACAGGGTTTTGATAAGTTGCTTAGAGCCTTGCTAAATTGCTGAGGCTGGCCTCACACTTCCAATCTTCCTACCTCAGCCTCCTGACTTGCTGGGATTAAAGGTGTGCACCACTGCTAGTCCACTGTACCACCACCATCAGCTCAAGTTTAGGGGAGTCTTAAGGATGTAAAAAACTGAGTTCTTTAGTCAAAGAAAATCAAGGTGACAGGTAGGGCGTCCCCAGCCTCTCTTTGTGAAAAACTCATGACAAGTAGGAACAACCAACCACTGGTTGGACACTCAAGAAAAAGACACAGAATGGTAGGAGGAAAGCCCAGAGAGATGAGCTGCTGGGGTAAGTTAGAAAGGAGCCTCACAGCATGTCTAGTGAAACCCTTTCACTGAAGGAGAAATGGGAGGAGGCCCAGAGGTGAGCATAATCCACATACTCCCACCAGCTCATGTTGGGACCTGTGATAGTAGTCAGCACCCACTTCATTCTGTTCTGGAGACATTGCAGCCCCTGTGACAAAGGCCTGAGCCATGTGGAGGCAGAGAACCTTGCAGTGGCTATGCTGGCTGCAAACAGAACCCAGACCTCTCTCGCTGATAACAAGACCACAAACCTAGCACTCACCCACTGTGAGACTCTGAGGATCTCTACCTCTGTATGGCTCCAAGTCTTTGTCTCGAGACTACTGTGTCTCCAGTACCCAGGACAGGATGAAGCAATGAAGTGGGTGCTGACTGGTATCACAAGTGCCTGCATAAGCTGGGAGGACATGGACGGTGCTCATCTCCAGGCTTCTTCCCTTGCTGATAACAAGACCGTAAACCCAGCAGAGAGCCCAACCTGGTTTTTTGTTGTTGTTGTTGTTTTTGGCAGGGGGTACTGGGGATTGAACCCAGCAATGCTTCACCACTGAGCTATATCCCCAGCCCTTTTTGAGACAGAGCTCTGCTAAGTTGCTGAGGCTATCCTTTGATCTTCCTACTTCAGTCTCTGGAGTTGCTGGAATTAAAGGTGTTCACCACTGCACCAGCCTAATCCAGTTTTGCTACTCTCTTTTAGTGCTACTTAATTTTTCAAATAAACTTCAATTTTTTTTAGGACAGCTTAAGATTTATAGAAAAATTATAAAGATAATACGCGCAGAGTTCCCAAAGTCCCATCCCCTCCACTTAGTCTCCCCTATTAGTAACATTTCATATTAGCACGGTACATTTGTTACAATAAATGAATCACTATTAGTATGTTGTTGTTATTTTTTTTTTTTTTTTTGGTGGGGTACCAGGGATTGAATTCAGGGGCTCTTGACCACTGAGCCACATCTCCAGCCCTATTTTATATTTTATTTAGAGACAGGATCTCACCGAGTTGCTGAGCACCTCGCCGTGGCTGAGGCTGGCCTTTGAACTCACAATCCTCCTGCCTCAGCTTCCCGAGGTTGGTACATTATTATTAGCTAAAGTTCACACTTGGTTGTCTTTTGTTTCTCCATGAAGGTGTTTTCCCTTTCCAGGACTCCACCAAGGATCCCACACTACATCTAGTCCTTGCATCTTCTAGGACTCTTCTGGGCTGGGATGGCTTCTCAGACTGTCCTTAGTTTTGATGACCTTCACAGCTTGCAAGAGGGCTGGTCAGAATTTTGGAGAAGCCCCCTACTCTGGGCCTATCTGGTGTTTTTCTCATGGTTAAACTGGGTGATAGGCTTAGGGGAAGAAGTCATGGGGTGAAGTGCCCTTCTCATCATGTCCTATCTTGGGTCAAAGGCACAGGTCATCAACATCATTGTTGATGCTGAACTTAATCACCTAGGTGGGGCAGTGGGCTTGTCAGGTATCTACACCGTGAAGTTCTCCCCCAGCCCCTTCCATGCTATCCTCTGGAAGGAAGTCCCTATGTGCATCTGATGCCCAAGGTTCCCGGTGAGTTTTGCTCTTCCTCCTCTCTCAGTGTGTGCAAGCTATGTGCATTATCTGCAATTCTATGCAGGCCACTTTCTTTTTTTAAAGAAAAGAACACCTCTTCTGAAACACTTGTGGAAAAGAGGAAGGAAGGAAGGGAGGGAGGAAGGAACAAAATCTGACCCTCCAGACCCCTATTTCGTTTTTTTTGGAACCGGGATTGAACTCAGCTGCACGTGGCCACTGAGCCACATCCCCAGCCCTATTTTGTATTTTATTTAGAGACAGAGTATCACTGAGTTGCTTAGGGCCTCACTAAGTTGCTGAGGCAGGCTTTGAACTCGCAATCCTCCTGCCTCAGCCTCCCAAATGCTGGGATTACAGGTGTGTGCCACCACGCCCAGCTGAGACCCATATTTCTAACAAATATTTCATGGGTCTGAGAGATTGTGCTACACAGTCCTGACAAAGTGAGGAGCTGCTGTAGCAGCCAGGGGCCATTGAGCACAAGCAGTTTGGAAAACTATCAATGCCACCAGGTTGGGAACTTAAGCTTCTCCACAAGCAGCTCAGACTAGAGTCTGAGTGCAGAAAGTCTATGGTAAGGACTCCCAACCACCACTCCAGCCAGGCTAGATTTTTATTCCCAAGCACTTGCTTGCTAACCCCTCTCTGCTAGTCTCCCACTGTGTCCAGGCCACAGAGCTTGTCCTATCTGCCCACAAACCCCAGAGCATCTCAGCTTCTCTCTGATAGGCACCACTGTTTTGGGGCCTTGTCTTTCTGATCTACCCATGACCCTAGACCACCTGTCTCCTTTGCTGCCAGTTCCTTGGGCGGCCTATGGGCTTCTAGGGAAAACTGGACACTACTAAGGACTAGCATTCCAGGCTGTCCCTATGTCTTCCACAGTCAGCTCTGCTCATCCCTACCAACCCCATTTCTGCCTCCTCACTTCCCAGCTGCTTGGTAGAACTCCTCCCAGTTGGTCCCCTAGTGTGGTTCACTGCTGACTCTGGGGTGCCACCCCATGGGCCTTCCTGAGCTCCTGACAGCACTGGGTACTGCTCACCTCTTTGGATGCCACCTCCTTGAGGGAATGAAAACACCACCAGGTTCTCCTTCTCCTGACTATCCCTCCTTGGGCTCCTCAGGCACATGAACCGCCTGGCTATGCTTGTACCCAAGCCTGCCAAGGTCACCAAGGAAATCACACATCCTCAGATGGACACAGCTTCCTTGGCCTGCTTCTTCATTCTCTTCAATGAGCTGACATAGCAGCTGAGCACCTACTATGGTATCAGGTCCTATCCTAGCTGGGAAACTAATGAGCAGAGCCCCCCAAGATAAAGCCCTGCAGAGGTGTCAGGCCCTGTGCATGCCTGGGAAATTAATAAGCAGAGACCCCAAGAACAAGGCCCTACAGAGGTGCTATGAGGACGATCTGTTGTGCTGTGAAGTGCTGACAGAACAGGTTCATGTCAGGACAGTCAGGAGGGCTCTCGGCAAAGGTGATTTTGAGCCAAGACCTCAGCACAGATGAGCTTGAGCAGTCCAGACAGAAAAACAAGTGCCAAGTCTCAGAAGCAGAGACAACTCTGGGATACTCTAGGAAAGGAGAGGCAGCCAATGAGGCTGAGCAAAACTCACCCAGGGGAATGGTCTGGGAGTGGCTGTTGAGGGTAAAAGCCTACACAGAACCCAGTGGAGTGCCCATAAATTAGTCTTGATGTGGGACAAGGGCAGTAGGCATGGATGAGGATAGCAGAAGGACAAATCACCATGAGGACTGCAGAAGGTGTGATAGGGGAGGCAGTTCCAGAAGCAGCAGAGGGCAGTCCAATGGTCCTAACAGGCTGGGCTTTCTGGGGTTGTGTCCAAAGACAGCAGGGCTTCCCACAATGCCATAGAGAAGCCCTGGCCTAGATCATAACCCTAAATGGGCACCTCGTATAAGGTCGAGAAGAGGAAGGGAAGTGGCCCCCAAGTTATTCTTTTTGCACACAGGATGTGTAAGCTGCCTTTACCAGGGCATCTGGAGTTTGGAGAGACAATGTAACTCCCCAGGTCCTCTTCAGCCCAGGACCCACAATATCAGCAGGTCATCAAGGGTATGAATCTACAGTTCTAAGCTACCTTCCCAATGCTTCTGTCCACCAGAGGCAAAGAGCCCCCTTCTGAGAGATGGAAGGGAGACCTGAGTCTGGGGAGTAGCAGGGGTACTGGGGGCTAAGCTAGGCTGGGCATGGCTCCTGCACAGGCTGCTGTGGGCTTGGTGGTGAGGCCTGCCTGAGTCACAGCTGGGGGCAACCAGGGCCCCTGAGATGGGAGATATGGTGGAAAAGATGAAGCAGGGAGATGAGGGAAGGAAAGAAGGGGGAGATGAGGAGGGAGAGACAAAGACTGAATAAATCCTGGGTCTAGAATCTGAAGATGCCTATAGGCCAGTGCTCCCCCTACTCCTACTTCCCAGAATGGAAGGAACACAATTCTGGCTTTAGGTAAGGTTCTGGCTCTGTTTTTCTGACTTGTCCATCATTAGCATTAAACTCCAAGAAGTTAAAATGCAGCTGATAATGGTGATTTGGTAGGTCTAGGTGGGGCCCCAGACTTGTGCTTTTCCAAGACCCCAGATGCTGCTAAAGGTCAGGGTACACAGTACCCTGTGTATTCCTGGAGATACTATCCTGGAGAAAACCAGGCTGCTTCCCGTGGAGCCCCATTTGTGCTGCCCTGTCAGGCATCCCCTAGGCAAACCTGGGCTAGTGTTCTTGCATTCCAAACATATTTTTCTCTCTCTTTAGACAAGGGTTAAGACTGAAGAGACAATTTCTGGCCTTTTGTCTTATGTTGCCAAACATAATGCTTTAATCCGTTGGTGCTTCTTGGAACTGGGAGCCTTGGCTCGACTTTCTCTGCAGTGGGAGATGGCAGGTGCCATGAGCTCACTCTTTTAAAGGTCTGGGGGCTCCAGGAAATATATCACTGAGAGACAGAAACTGGATCTTGGGGTGGTGGGAGGAGTGAATTAATTAAGCAATCAAAGTAAGAAACAGTTAAGTGCCCCCCAAAACAGAAAATGGGCAAAGAATAAGAAGGATATGTTACAAAAGAAGAAATACCAACAGCTGTAAAGAGATGAAAACAATGATGAATTTCATCAGAAATGTGAATCAGTGCCATAATCGAATGTCATCTGTCACTTAACAGGCTGACAAAGAGGAGAAATCCTGCTGGGCTCTAGGGACGGCAGGGCTGAGTAGAAGGGAGGGCAAGTTGGCAACAGGACCAAGAGTTCTTAGAAGGAACGCTCTCCTGTCCACTGCTTCACTTCCAGGAAGGCTTTCTATGGAAATAACCAGTGAGCAAAGACTTGTGCCAGGATATTTATCTTGGTGGGACTTATAAACATGAAAAAATTAAAAACAGATGACTGACTATGTACCCATTGTGGTGATGAGATAGTGCAATGCATGGTGACAGGAAATGATCAGATGCAGAAGAAAAGTTTACTGTACAGCTGTGGGGGTGCTAGCCCACTTTTGTAAAAGTACAGGACTATTTATGATAATTACATAACAAAAAAAGTCTGAAAGGACATGCACCCAAAAGGTAACAGGTAACTTAAGCCTTCTTTCCTTTTCAACTCATGCTTAAATTTTTTCTGTAAGAAACAAAGACACATCAAGGAATACAAGCTTTTAGACAGGTCATGTGTAGAAGGGCACTCCTGCAGAGGGAACGGTGTTTGGGAAATACAGAGAGCCCAAGAGTGGGCATGACTGAGAAATGACAGCCTCAGTCCAGCCTGCGAGAGGGTGGGCAGTGCCAGGTGGGGAACAGAGGATGGGAAGAAGGGCAGACATCCAGGGGTCTTGAGAACCATGGGTGAGCAGAGGAGTGGGCTTCATCCCGCTCAAGATAGATGGCCACAAGACAAGTCAAGAGGATGTGCTGGAGGCTGGGAACCTAGTGGCTGGTAGGATAGGCAGTCCATGAGGTAGGAGGGTGGACTCCTACTCCCTGTGGGTCATAAGGAGCCAGTGCAGGCAGACTACACACCAGAGCCAAAAGCAGGGCAGGACTGGGCAGGAAAGAACTGAGCAGCAAAGCTGGATTCTGGAGGAACCCAATAGCTAGTGTTTATGAATGGGACAACCATCAACAAACTCCACAACCCCATCAAGGGGGCTTGCGTCTGGCTGGCCAGAAACATTCTAGATGTTGAGGCCAGCACATTGGACGTCCCTTAGTCCCTCTCAAAAAAATACACTAAATGAATGAATGTCTGTGCTGGCCTGCACTCTCCCCAATCCCTAGCTCCTTTCACTCTTCACTCACTCATTCAGCACTGCGCCTACATCTAGGGCTGTAGAGTTAATAAGGCTCCTGCCTCCTGGAACTATTGATATACTAGATGAGGAAGTTCTAACCTGAGTGTAGTGTGGAAACCCCATGGTGCAGGCCTTCCTGGTTGCTATGGGAACCCACAAGCAGAACATCTGCCACAGACTGGGCAGGGCCTGGAAAGGCCTCCCCAAGTAAATTCAACTCAAGACCCAAGGAGTTTTAGAGGAGGGGACCAAGAGGGTCACATGCAGGTTGGGGAAGAGGTCCCTTTGCTGCAGTGAAGAGAAGATCTGGAAGGAGGGTGTAGGACTAGTTAGGAGGTCACAGTGATAGTGCAGGCAAAGGCAATGGTATCCTAAGCTAGGATGATGCCTGAGGAGATGCAGGAAAGGGGTGGACTGAAGAAACACCAGGATGACAAATGCCAGGCCACAGGTCACAGGCTACCCTCTGATTTCTGACCACAACCAGTGGGTGGACAGGGGTGCCATCCACTAAGGGACACTGGACACAAGTGGTCAATTCACAAGACAAGATCAGTTTAGGATACACCCAATCTGTAGTGATGAGGGACATGGAGTTCAGGAGTTCTTTCTGGTCAAGAGAGAAGTAGCAAACTGGGAATATGTTGAAGCCATGGGGATGATCTGCTCCCTCAAGTGCCATTTTTAAAAGAAAAGAAAGACTAAGCAGTGGCTCTCACCCAGGGGCAACTCTGCCTCCCACAGGAAATAGCAGTGTCTAGGGACATGTTTGGTTTTCACAACTCTAAGCAGGTGGAGGCCAGGAATGCTGCTCAATACCCTACAATGCACAGTCTGGCTCCAAACAGAATTATCTAGTCCTAAACAGCAGTAGTACTGACACAGAAAATCCCTGAGCAAGAGGAAGTCATGAAGCTTAGAAAGGACTCTTGAACACTGATGGGAGATCCTGCAGGGGTCCAGGCAAAGTAAGTGCTTGGAGAGTTTGATGGTCCTGGGAAGCTGGAAAGGGAAGGGATCCAGGCAGGTGGAGACACGGTTAGTTCCATTATGAGGTAAGGGGTAGTTGTAGGCCAGAGGGAAAACACATTGAAATGGTGGTTATGGAGGCTGGAGACACCCATGGAACAAGCTGAGTAGGTCAGGGTTAGACTCAGCAGCATGACTATCTGGCTGGACTACCTTGCTGGGGTGGGTAGCTGTAGTTCTGATCAGTATAACACAGACTGGTGTCATAAAAGGACAAAAAGCCAGTGAAATATAAATCTATAGCCCCAGGATCACCTAGTGAAGAAGTTTCCATGTGCTGGAAGCAGGAAGAGAGAAATGAGGCTCAGTAGGTACAGTGGTACACACCTGTCATCCCAGAGGCCTGGGAGGCTGAGGCAGGAGGATTGCAAATTCCAGGCCAACCTCAGCAACTTAGCAAGGCCCTAAGAACTTAGTGAGACCTGCCTCAGAATGAAAGTATGAAATGGGCTAAGGATGAGGCTCAGTGGTTAGGTGCCAAATGAAGGTTCAGTGAGCTTTATAGGAAGCTCCATTTGTGGACTCCAAAGATGCTGAGTAGAGTTGGGGGCCCACACAAACCTCCTCTACCCCCTAGCTCACAGACCACTGCCCAAGAAGAAGATAAAACTTATCTCTGAATTGAACTAATTTTTAAATCATACTTCCACTGCCTTCATTGGCTCCCAAAACCAGTTCTCTTAGAACTAACTTCACCAAGCCTAGTTGTTCCTATTTGCACAGCTCATGTTCCTACAAAAACTACAACAGGCCAACAAACAGACACAGAAGTCAGATAAAGTCAGGTGATCCTCACAAATCAGACTCTAATGCTGGGAATATCAACTGTGCTGAAGATTCCCTTCTACCAGAACATAAGTGGGGAAAGGCAAGACTTCTTCGAGGCACTGAGGCACTGAAGAGTTTTAAAACCCCTCTGACAGGACTCTTCTTGTTTTTTGTTTTTTTGTGTGCTGGGGATTGAACCCAATGGTGCTTTGCCACTGAGATGCATCTCTAGCCTTTTTTTTCTTTCTTTCTTTTTTTAAGACAGGGTCTCACTAAGTTGCCCAGGTTGGCCTCAAAGTTGCAATCCTACTGCCTCAGCCTTCCAAGTAGCTGGCGTTATGGATGTGCATCACTGTGCCTGGCAGAACAGGACTCTTATTCAGAATGGTATTCTAGAACTTCTAACACTGTTCAAGTTTTTATATTATCTAAAGTTTCTCTTTAGAAGGTGTTTATTAAATCAAAGACTCTCAGATTTGGAAGGAGAAAAGGTTTTTGGGTTTAATGCCTTCATCTGATGAGATAATTCTCTGGACAGCCATCAGATAAGCTCTTTAGGGGTCATCCAGGGGTCAGGTGTTTTGAAGTTACTAGGAAAATGTTGACAGTTGATGAAGCAGGACCACTGGTACACTGGGTTTAATATGTTACTCTTTGTTCATGTATACTTGATATTCCCCATAACAAAAATGAGGTGTTTTTTTTTAACTTTCAAATTTGTTTCTAGGATAGAGTTAAGGTCCCTACAATCCAGGTGGCAGCCACAGTACTCCTGAGGGCACTGCTCATTCCTCTCATTGTGGGGGAGAAAAGGGAGTGGCGGGCAGGAAGAAGACAAGAGCTCCTCAGAACAACAGTTCTCTGGGGAGAAAAGGAAAAAAAGGGTGCTTTGGAGTACCAGGTCTTGTCTCTGCTTCAGAATCCCCAAAGCCACACTCTCAGAATGGAAGCCGACCCTCAGGCAGGGACTGCCTGAGGGACCCTCAACAGGAACCTGGCTTTCTCTAAACACCTGCAAGGCAGGAAACATCAGGCTATAAGTGCCGGCACCTCTGCTTCATGGAAAGGGACTTGGACAGCCTAGGAGTCCTACATACTGTGAGGGAGCAAAGGAACACGGCTATCAGTTGTTCTGCTCCTGCCCCACAGAGTTCAAATCTGTTAGAGTACAAAAGTTCAATTTGATGGCATGACAATGAACAACAGGGTTCTGCTGCCGAGTGGACTGCACATGGGGGTCTGTACAGACACAGAGGCAGGCCTGCCAGTACCTGACCAGGGCAGGAGGCTTGTCAATATCCCTCCCACAGACAGAGTATATCAACCTATGCAGAACAAGCTTTTGGACCCTTCTAGCTGTCAAAGCACTCCCTGTTTCTGCTGGTTCCTCAGTTTTCCTCTCCTCTCATGTTTTATTTTGTGTGTACTCTGTCTTACAAAGAATTCTTCCCCTTTTGGAAACCTATGTTCAATCTTATAAAAATGGCAGTGGAAAAACAGAGTTTGAGATAATAAATGAAACTTCACGGTCACTGCTTCACAGCTGTGGCTATTCTGCACTGAGGATGTGACAAAGTCACAGGCAGGCACAACAGGGCTCAACAGGACAGCCGCTGGCACCCACTTCACGAAAACTTCTCAGGTCTTTACCTGCTACTTTATCCCGAATAAGTTTTGCAGATTCAACTTCACCAATGCTGCTGAATAGACTTCGCAACTCGTCCTGGGTCATGTTCTGGGGGAGGTAGTTGACAATCAGATTTGTTCTCCCAATGTCGTCCCTGCAGTC
This sequence comes from Glaucomys volans, assembly GCA_020662805.1. Lineage (NCBI taxonomy): Eukaryota > Metazoa > Chordata > Mammalia > Rodentia > Sciuridae > Glaucomys > Glaucomys volans. The sequence continues at coordinate 686,761 of JAJEJO010000904.1, forward strand.
TTCGGCCATGTGGTCTTCATAACCATTAGACATTGTATTTCTTAAAAATCTGTAAAGAAAAATAAGATAAAGTAAGTTCCAAATGTTCATATTGCAACATATGAAACAAAACTAATGACTAGGTTCACACTTGGAGATTTTGACTATGGCCACAGAAAAACCTGACCATGGATACTCATGGCAGTTTTACACATACCTGCCAAAACCTGGAAGCAACCCCAACATTCCTTAAAGGGTGGATGGAAAAACAAACTCCATTCCTATGGTACATAATAAAATCATTATTCAGTGCTTAAAAGAAATGAGCTATTAAGCCACAAAGACAAAGAGGAACTTTATTTTTTATTTATTTTTATTTTTTGCAGGCTGGGGAGTGAATATAAGGCCTTGCACATGCCGGGTAAGCACTCTACTAAGGAGCTATACCCCAGTCCAAAAGGATGAATTTTAAATGCATATTGCTAAGTGAAATAAACTGTATGACATTCTAGAAAAAAAGGCCAAAGTACAGAGACAGTAAAAAGATCAATGGTTGTCAGGGATGGGGATGGAGAGGGACGAATCAGAGGAGTACAGGGGATTTTTAGGGCAGCGAGTGTTCTGTAGTATTTTCTAATGGATGCAGGACATTATGTTTGTCAAAGCCCACAAAGAATGAACCCCAGGCTGGGGTTGTGGCTCAGTGGTAGAGTGCTTGCCTCCCATGTGTGGGACACTAGGTTTGATCCTCAGCACCACATAAATAAAATAAAAATAAAGGTATTGTGTCCATCTACAACTAAAAATTAAAAAAAAAAAAAAGAATAAACCCTGAAGCATATTAAGGGCCTTAGTTAATAATAATGTATCAATACTGGCTCATCAATTATAACAAATGTACCATGATAATGTAAGATGTATATAGTCCCAGGTGTGGTGTATGGTAAGAGAGGTCTTAGAAAACTCAGTATAATTCCTGAAAACCTAAAACCACTCTAAAAAGTAAGGTCTTAACACAAAATGGAACAACTCCAAGTTCACCCACATCCACTGAGAGGGTTTTAAAGTAACCTAGACCCACTTCTAACACCACAAATTAAGCTTCTGTGAAGAATGCTTGGGCCCCTTCTCAAGAGCTTTTGGCTGCTTTCTCCTGTGTCCACTGCTGATTGCAGTGGACACTATGACCCTGTGATGTGTGCCCCAACTTCCCAGCCACAGACACCCTGTTATCAGGCAGGCAATAGTCCTTGTGCCCTTTATCTCCAAAGATCCAGGGACAGAGCTAGAAAGAGGTTACTATTTCTCTACTGGTCAGAGGAGCCTGGTTTTCGTGGCTTTCTTGGAAACTCCCAGCCTGCCACAGTCTTCAATTTCAGTGACCAACATCGGAGCCCAGAATGGCTTTAGAGAAAGGTCTGGAGTGATGTAGCTGAGAGCAGGAAGATCACTCTTCTTAAGTGCAGCCTACACTGGTTTGTTTGTGAGTCAGGGTGGTGCCTAACATAAGCAGCCACACATCCCTGCCTCTGAATGTGCAGGCATCATTCACCTACCATCCAGAGGTCTCAGTGGGCAGCAACCTCCACCCCTCTTTCCGGATCCTTGGTGTGCACTGTTATGTTTGAATACCCAATGCCCATGGTCATAAGCCTTTGGCCTTCTTTACAAATAGCTTTGCCAGAGTTACATAAAACTGAACACATGTCTTGCAGAGTTTTCCCACCTACCCATTGAATCCAACACTAGGAGAGGAATTAGGCCCAGTTGCTTTATTCCTGGTGGAAATGTTCAGGTCTTCCCTAGCCTACTCTCAGACGAACATGCAAAGTTAGTACAATTTCCCAGGATTTCTGCTACTTATTTGAAGGGATCTCTGTTCCCTGCTCTTTAGAAAGTAGGTTCACATTGAAAAAGAAGACTGGAAAGTTAGACGTCATAAAATTAAAACTTCTGTAAAGCAAAAAGCATCATAAAGACAAGCAGCAAAAAAACAGAAAATATTTGTCGCATATTATTTAGATCAAGGGTTCTCATGCTGGGGAATTCTGCCCCCAAAGGACACTGGGCAATTTCTGCAGCCGTTTTTGGTTAGCATTACTTGGGGGCAGGGATGCTACTGGCATCTAGTGGATAGAGGCCAGTGCGTTGTTAACTCAACCTTCTGCAAGGTGCAGGAGAATGCCCAACATAATATCCAACTGAAAATGTCAACACTGCTGAGGTTGAGAAAACTTAATTCATAGCACCTAATTTAAAAAACAACATATTACACAAGCAAGACACAGCAAAGTGGACAAAGAATATGATCTATAACTTTTGGATGCTGGCAATTCCAATGGATGCTAAACACATGAAAAACTCAGTTTCATGAACAATGAAGTAAAGCAAAATAAAATGAGATGCTGCTTTCTGCTAGTCAGATGGAATAACATCCAGGATAGATAAAATCTACCATAAGTAAAGATAAAGGAAGAGACAGACTCATTGACCATTGATAGAAGTGCAAGATGGTACCAACCTTTTTAGAGGAAAACCTGGCAGTAACTACCAAAACAGATAAATGCTACCTGTGACTCAACTGTAGGAATCTGTTCCATAAAAACAATCACACATGTACAGGTTAATATGCAAGAAGAACATGCTATACATGGCTTGTAAAAGTATAAAACTGAACTTAATTTAAATATGTATTAAGGGGGGACGGCTAAATAAATATCAACTTTCAATAGAAAGCATTAAAGTTTAATCAAGGAAAGCTCCATGTATCTGTTAAACCATCTGCAGCTGTGAGATTTAAAATAGATCATTAGATCAAAAATAAACAAATGAGCAAAAACATCCGCTGAAGCCTGATTCAAAGCACACAGGTTAACTATGAAAAATTAAAATGCACACTGAAGTTTGCTTAAGATGTATTCAAACATTTGTCTTCTTCCTTTATCCTTTATTTTTTAAAGTTTTAGTTGTGTATGGACACAATACCTTTATTTTATTTATTTTTATGTGGTGCTGAGGATTGAACCCAGTTCCTCACACATGCTAGGCAAGTGCTCCACCACTACGCTACACCCACAGCCCCACTTTCTCCTCTGTATTTTCCTTTTTCCTCCCCTAACCCTTTCTCTAAGAGTTAGGCATCCCCTCTTCCGCTTTTCCCCTCAACCTGCTTTCATGGAGGATGAATTGGAGTTATCCCCACTTTTATCATCCTCCATGCCTGGTAAAAAGTAGACCTTCTAACAGGGGTCTGCTCAAAATGGTCTGCAGGATGAATCCAATCCACTGCCTGTTTCTATAAAGTTTTATTGGAGCACAAACCCTCTTACTTGTTCATGTACTGTCTGTAGCTAGTTTTTGCTACCATGACAGAGCTGAGTAGTAACAACCTAGTACCAACCATATGGCCCAAAGAGCTGAAAATATTTACCATCTGGCTCTTACAGAAAAAGTTTGCTGACCTTTGTCCTAAAATGCAGAAGTTTAAACTTTATTGAAGAAAAATCTATGTAACACTGGATTAGGCAAAGATTTTTTAGAATACCAAAAGCAAGCTTTTTTAAAACATTGATAAACTGGTTACCATCAAAACTTAAAATACAGTACTAGAAGAATTAAAATCCAGACTTGAGAAAATATTTGCATAAAAGGGCTTGTATTCAGCATACCACCACCACTTTTCTTTTAGTGCTGAGGATCAAACCCAGGGCCTCATGCATGCTAGGTAAGTGCTCTATCAAAGAGTTCCCTCCACAGCCCCAGAATATGTGTTTTACAAGTTCTCAAAAAAAGAAAACCCAATTTCAAAAATAACAAAAGATTTGGACACCACATCAAAGAAAATAGGAGGCAAATAAGTGTATGAAAAAAAGATGTTTAACACCACCAGTCATTAGGGAAATGCAGATTCTGGAGGGAAATGAAAATTAACGTCACTTGGAGATACCACTATCCACTGATTGGAATGACTAAAACAAATGACAACATAACACAAAGTCAAGTGCTGGGGAGAATGGGAAGAAACTAGACCTTTCATGCACTACTGATGGGAATACAAAAACATTATAGCCACTTTGGAAAACAGATTGATGGTTTCTTAAATACAGACTTAGCATATGACCTAGCAATCTTACTCTTAGTATTGGTGCAAAAGAAGTGAAAACTATGCTCACACAAAAATCTATATACAAATGCTTAGAGCAGATTTATGCATAGCCACAAAAATTCTGAACACCACATATGTCCTTCAACTATGGTTGATCTATGAACTACTACTCAACAATGGAATACTACTCAACAACGTACTACAAATTCATGATACTTGTATAAATCTCAAATATATCATGCTAAGTGAAAGAAACCAGACTCAAAAGGCTACATACAGTTGGATTTCATTTTTACAACATTCTATAAAGGGCCAAAGCACTGATGATCTCCAACTTATGATGATTTAAGACTTTTCAATTTTACAATAGTTTGAAAATCTCATTCTCATTTGAATTGTGGATTTTATTCTCTTCCTGGGCTAGTGATATGTAATCCAAAAATCTCTTGTGATGCTAGACAACTCCCAGTCAGTCATGTGATGATGAAGGTAAACCACCAGTACTCTACAATGTACTATATAGTGGTAGGTTAGGTGGTGTATTACATGCATTTCCCAGTACAATATTCTCAAATTACGATGAGTTCATCAGTATGTAACCCCACTGTAAGTCAAGCAGCATCCATATAGGGATAGATCATGGTTGCAGGGAGTTATGGGATGAGGGGAAGAGTTGATTAATGAGGGTAGCAAGAGGCAGTATTTTTGTTTTTGAATGATGAACTTTCCAGTATCTTGATAGTAGTGGTAGTTACACAAGTCTGTGCATTTTCAAAACTCAAACCTAGCAGGGCGTGGTGGTACATGCCTGAAATCCCAGCAGCTTGGGACGCTGAGGTAGGAGGATCATGAGTTCAAAGCCAGCCTCAGTAAATTAGTGAGGACCTAACCAACTCAGTGAGACCCTGTCTCTAAATAAAATACAAAAATGGGCTGGGGACGTGGGTCAGTGCCCCTGAGTTCAATCCCCGGTACGCCCCCCAAAAAAACTCAAACCAAGCCAGGTATGGAGGTGCGCGTTGATGATTCCAGCCACTCAGAAGGCTTTAGGAAGGAGGATCACAGTTTGAGGCCAGCCTGGGCAACTTAGCAAAACTGTTACAAAGTAAAAAGGGCTGGGGGGCAGAGCTCAGTGGTACAGCCTGTGACTAGCATGTGTGAGACCCTAGGTTTTATCCCCGGTGGTGGTGGTGGTAGTGGTGGTGGTGGAGGAGGAGGAGGAGGATGGGCACCAAAGAACAAAAAAGCAAAACACCCTCAAAACAACCCTACACCAAAAAGAATGAATTTTCCCACATGCAAATTAAAAAACAACAATTTCAAAAGAGAACTTCTGCTTTGCTACCCGGCTCCACAGCATACTGTCTTGTCTTGACAAGCAGTCAAGGCTGAACAGTCCCCTTCAGGCCAAGGCTCTGGCCAATGCAACAATGGAGAAACAAACCCCCAAAGCAGTTTCATGGTGTCTTGAGATCATTCTGCCCTGTTCTTTAGGGTCTTGTCCTTGATTTGTTCCAAATCTTCATGGTCTGTGTCCATAGGATCTAACTACACCCTCACCAACCATAACCAGACCTTGCAACCACCCAATTATCAATGACTCCCAAGTCACTGCAGCCTCCTGCGAGCTCCAAGTCAATTTGCTCAGTCTCTCTGGTTTTCCTTGTTGGCAGTCACAACCCACTGAGGCTCAGAGGTCACACTATTTCACTGGTGGTCATGCTGTTAATAAGTGGCAGGACTTGGTCCTGAGCTGTCACTACAGTAGTCTCCTGGGCATGAATTGTAAGGTTTCTGCGATGAGGCACCCACTGGGTCCTGCCTCAGCCTTCCCTGCCCCAATATGCCATCCAATTTCGGGACCTGTTTTAGCTACTCCCTTTGCACAGCATGCCCACCCTCCTTTGCTTCCCTGCTCACCTTTTAAAAAGTCACCTCCACCAGAACAATAGGTGAGTATGTCTCGGTGCCTTACACCATTGTTGTAAACCTTTATTACTGTCCTAATCACTCTGCCTAGTAATTATCTGCTTTGCACCACTGTCAATGGTGAGAACCTTGAGGGAGGGCCGAGGGTACACAGGTATCATATAAGGGTTTCCAAGTAAACCTGGGTGCCTGGCAAATCCAGCATGTGTTACAAGGTGAGAGGGAATCTCTGGCTCCCAGACTCCTCCCTCCCCTGGAGTCAAGTACATTAGGAGCATATTTTTTATGCTAAAGAAGGTCAGTCAGAAACTGTCCTGACGTTAGTTAACAAACACATTCAGCACCAAACTTTCCTGGGATCATCAATGAGCCCTTTCCCAAAGAATCAGAGTCAACTGCAGGAGGCAGAAAGTCAAACTTTGTGTTTAGCAAAATTATTTCTGCTGATTTGGAAAGGTTCCCAGTAATTGGAGGCATTAGGGAAAAGTTTTGCTTGAATGATATTAGGGTTTTCAACTCTATCAAAACTATTTCAAACAATCTTGGTTGTGCCTGTGTGATATCAGTGATACATTGTTCATGCCTGTGGAACACTGGCCACAGACAGAAGAGAGATATATGCATCTTTATACGTGACATAAAAACATACACAGGTGGTATACCAGTGACACTGGTTTCCATTAGGTACACATGAGAATCTGTCTCACTTTATAGTGATGGAGCAGGCTTTTTAAATGACTTAAGCCAGAACAAAACTAGAACAGTCAAATATGTCTTCAGGCTCAACCTTGACACTTCACACATCATCTGACAGGGCTTGGACTCAATTTCTAAGGTCCTTTACAAATGTAAAACTGAGTCTTCAAGGTAAAAGTCTCAGGTCACCCAGGAAACACTCTGGTGCCAGAAAAAACTGAAGACACCACCTGACCCAATTATGAAGGCTCAGGTGGATGTGGCGCACACAGCAACTTACTGGCCTCTGTTCACAGCCTACAGAGGGGAAAGCCGCCTGGCTGGGGCTGCTCCTGCTAAGTTAGAGCAATTCTTTATCAGCCAGGCTGAGAAGCCAGTGTGGGGGTGGGCGGAGGCTGGGGGTGGGGCGTCGAGAGCAAGTCAGATGCAGCCAGAATATGGCACAGTTCAAATGCTACATGTGCCAGAGGGGACCTGAACAGCTCGAGCCCTGCTAAGAGTCCCAGCTCTCTCTAGCTGGTAAAGCTCTCTAACAAAAGTGCAAAGCCAGACAGTATAACAGGAAAAACATGGGCTCTGGAGTCTGACAAGCCTGAGCTCCAACACCAATCCTACAGCTGACCATCTTAACTACAGTTAAGTCACTTTCCTCCCTGAGCCTGTTTCCTAACATGGGATGGGATGGGATGTCAATACCTGGTACACAGCACCTGGCCCTTGATAAATGTGTTTCCCAACCTCCCTGTCTCTAGATGCAAGTACCCTCATCTCCTCTCTTCCTAGTCCCCTCTTCAAATCCCCCAACCCTGAATTACTCTGGGTGGTAACACCGCCAACCTGTCCTTCAATCACCTCTATCCCTTCTCTGTACCTAGTCAAGCACCAATCCTGCTAGTTTGACATCTGAGATACCTCTAACCCTCCCCCATCTTTGCCCTCATCCTTGATCAGATCCCTGTCACCTCTTGTCTAGACAAACTCCTAAGGCTGTCTCTAAACCCTCCAAATGACTCCTCTTCCTGTCTCCCAGTTTCTTATTCACAATGACACCAGCTTTGTACTGTTCCCTCTCCTGTGAATCCTTCCTCTGGCATAAAGCTCTCTTTGATGGATTGCTGGATCCAGCCCTTTCTGAGCCCCCTGCTAACCCTGCCTTCCCTCAGCACAGATGGAGTGCCAACCACGTGCCAGGCACAGGCCAAGGCACAGGACATATAAAACACAGGAGCACTCTTACCCAGGCAAGCAATCTTCCAGGATCACTCTGACCAGGCTGAGGAACTCACCACTAACTGACCCTGATTTATCTCCAAGTTCACCTTCTGAACCTGCCTGGTCAAACCAAGTCCACTCAGGGCTGCCCTGGACAGCTACCCCTGGACAGCCCTCCCCACACCTCTGATCACAAAGACCTATTCAGACAAAAACAAAACCACAATACCAGATAATCATTTCTTTCAACGCATCGCCAGACAGGCCTCTTCATCCTTAAATCTCACACATTAAGGTCTCTTCTCCCCAATTCAGGTTCTAAGTTCTTTAAGGAGGCAATTTCTTCTTCCCAGTGATAATGAACAAGCAGCTAAGTTCTGTGTTTTTAAGATATGAAAGTGCGAGCACTTTGTTGACTGACACCAAGGCTCTTGGTGGAGTGGGAATGGATCACTGAGCATATGAGTGAGTCTCTGTGCACGGGCCCTATGCCTTGTCCGATGCCTGGCACATGGCTGGAACTCCATCTGTGCTGGGGGAAGGCAGGGTTAGCAGGGGGCTCAGAAGTGCAGGCGTGGACACTCTTCTGCCACCTTCCCTCTTACTGCACTCTGCTCCAGCAATGTGTTTCTTGTCTCAGTCCACAAATTCACAATTGCAACTCTTGCCTTCTTGGTTTTTAGTGACCACTTATCCTTGGGTCACTCAAGCATAGGCAGAGTCAGACGTCATTCTTTCTTGTTCACTTCCTACATATAAGTACCCCCAAGTCCTGTGACTCTGAACCCCTAATTATGTCTCAGCACTTCCTTCTCTGTTGTGATCAATGCAGCCGTGGGCCATATTCATAACTTTTCTGACCTGAAGGAAAGAACTGCCTCCTGACTGGTTTTCTGACCTTTAGCTCTATCCCTCTCCTGCCTACTCTATGCAAACCTGATTGCCTCTTTGGGGACTAATGGTGCTCAGTAGTCCCTCAAAACACGCAAGCCCTACACCCAATAGACCCGCAATTATGCCACTATTCACTGCATCCTTCTTGCTCCAGAAGTATCACATCCCATGTCACTTCCCTAAAAAATGGAGAAGTTCCCTCCTCCATATCTTTTCACCCCTATGATCCTACATCCCACAAAACCCCTCCCTCTGGCCTTTGCCTGACCATCAAACCCATTCTCCACTCTGGGATTCTGGGTTCACCTAGGCTTGGATAACAGTTCCATTTTCTGTGCTTCCATATCTGCCAGTGCATAACCATCACCACACTTGGCAGAGTGGTTGAGCCTATCTACACACCCATCGTATACACCATTGCCTAGTGTGGGGCTAGGGACACAGCAGTGGAGCAAGGAGATTCCTTCAAACCAGGAAAGCCAGTCTCACTTCCCTTCCATAGGCTGGTTTCCTTTGGTCTTCCCCTGACCCCACAGCCTCAGGTTAGGCTCTCAACTTCACTACTGCCACCTAGAGGTGAAATGCCAGCATTGCGCTTCTCTCACCATTCAGCGTGTAAATTGAACGGGATGGAACACAAACCAGGAACAGTTGACTACGGTGGCAGTGGGGGTTGGCTTCAAACGATGGGTGGTGAGTGAGCTCTGGGACGGGTCATGTAGCATGAAGAGATCACCAGGTGGGAGAAAACAGCATTCCAGACAGAGGGAGAAACAGGCATAAAGGGTCAGCGTTGGGAGTCTATGTGCAGATGGACATAAAGGAAGGGAGGGTTAGAGTATGTAAGAACTGGCATTCTAAGCTTAGGGCTTCTGACTATCTTTCAAGTCACTCAAAAAGATCAACAAAATTTTGCTTTTTCCACTCAGACTTTTAATCAGGAGGGACACGATCAGATCCACATTTACAAAAGACAATCTTGATCCAGCGTGAAAAGAGGACAGAGATGAGAAGCAGTAAGTGAAAAGAAGTATTTTCATAATTCTCTCCTTTTCTACTTGCTGCCCTATTATCCCAGACTCGATACTACTAAAATGAAATTCTGCTCCCTCAAACCAGTGCTTCAACAGAAACATTATTTCCTACCACATCTGGAGGTGTTTACAAATCTGGGCTTCTTCATGGACCTCAAAGTTGCAGCATTTTAAAACAGACTTCAGCACAATTTTGCACACAGACACACAATGGGAACTGAATGGGACTCCCTGAAACACTGCCTGAAAGGGTGCCCTAGACCCTTGGAATTATAAGCAGTGAAGCCCAGTGATTTGGGGTAAGGGTTTTGCATCAGAGCTCAAATCCTGGCTCAGCCACTTAAGTGCATCAGATAAGTCATACCAAATGACCCATCTAAGCCTCAGTTTCCTCATCTCTAAAATGGCAACTATATCAGTTCCTACCTCTAATGCTAGAGACAAATGTCTGTGAAACATCAAGCACATGGCAATTTGTCAATAAATACTGCCTATTATTTATAACATCATATATTCCATGTCTACCATGCAAAGGCCATGCACAACACCAGGGACTTCTCACATACTTAAGTGTGCACAATACTTTTCTCCTTAGTATTTTAGAGAAAAGAAAACTAAGGCTAAAAGCAGCAGAGCTTGTTCAAGGTCTTGGGAGAATCAACGAAGGAAATTTGAGAAGATTATTTAGTGCAGGGATGGTTCTTATGGGGGTGGGGAGGATGGAGACACCCCAAGGTATCATGTGGAGATATTTTGGATCCTCACAACTGGGAGCAGGGGTAAGGATGCTGTTAGCACTTAGTGGATTAAAGCCAGGGATGCTGCTCAACTTCCTGCAATGTTCGGGGCAGTGCTCCACAACCAAAAATTATGTGACCCCAACTGTCAGAAGTGCTGAGGTTGAGAAACTCTTCTGGCCGGATCATCCTCCCCATCTTCTCGCTTCTGGAGCATTGGCCACAGGGATCTCATATGAACACTTTTGATAAGGGGGTTTTGTCTGCTCCAGAGGCAGCCCCATTCAGAAGTTCTTCTCCACCAGCCTGTGCACAGTAGGTACCAAAACCCATTTTAGTAAGCCTAACAGCAGAAAATAAGGCAAAAGGAAGGAAGATCATCCGTCCCCCATTGTTGAAGTGCGTGCAGTTTGTTTTCAACATATACCTACATTTTACAAATCTAAACGTCCCACGCCCCACTAACAGCATTGTTAGAAATGGCGATCAAAAATATATATTTTTTCTTTTCTGAGACTCCCATTGGTACTGAAAGGTTTGCACACTTCTAAAAGCACTTCAGACCGGCCGCGGGGCTGACAACGACCACAAAAGAATCTGTAGGATTTCCCGGGGGAGCGAGCCCGTGGGCCGTGACCTCTGCGCGCTAAAGGCGCTCGCCCCACTCCCCCGCCTCTGGCTCCACTCTCCCGCCCCCGGATGCCGGGCTTCCAAGACTACCGGGGCCACGGCTGCGGAGCCCGGCCCCCAGGCGCGTGCCCACGCCGTGTCCCCCTCGCCTGCCTCTCGTGGCGCCCGAGGAATCCAGCCCTGGGCCTGTCGCCTGCCCCCACGCAAGCCGGCTCCCGCCCGCCCGCCAGTCTGCCGCGGCCCGCGCGCGTCCCCTCCCGGCCCGGCGCGGCCTGGGCCTCGGCCGGTGCAGGCCCGCGGGCGCCCGCGGCCCGGCCAAGCGAGCTCAGGCCTGCCGCGGCCTACCCTATCGGGCGCCGCCGAAGGTTCCCCGCCTCACCTGGACGCGGGCGGGCGGGCCCGGGGCTGCTCCGGGGCGGGCGGGCGGCGGCGGCGCGGCGCTAACGGCTCCGCTCGGCCTCGGTAGCGGTGGCGGCGGCAGCGGCGACGGCGACGGCGGCGGCGGCTCCTCCTCAGCGCGCACGACCCGCTCCGGCCCGCGGCCCGGACACGCCCCCCCCGGCGCGCGCGTCCATTGGTCGCTGTCCGCCACGGCGCGCTGTTCATTGGTCGGCGTGGCTGTCGCGGCACCCTGGGGCGCGCGGCGGGGGCGGGACTTCCGGTCGGCGCCGCCTGCGAAGAACTCGGCGGCCGGCTGAGACGCGGGTGGCCAGCGATGGCCGCGGAGGGGGCGAGCTGTAGCCCAGTCCACCGAGGCCGACTGGAGGTAGTGGCCGAGGATTGGGGGTCTTTGTCGGACGTATGCCGACTGCCCCTCACCTGTCTGTTACGCCGCCTCCCAGCAAGGTAGGAGCGGTCAGCGTGCCGGGGGTAATGGGGACAGGACCCAGGTTCGAATCCCGGCCCCGACGTTTGCGCACTACGTGTGTCTGGGCGGGAGCTGACGTCACCTCACCAGGCCTCAGTTTCCTTATCTGGTGCTGTGAGGAGGCGGGGCATGGTAGTGGTCATCAGTCCATCAGTTTGGTATTAGAACAAGCCAGTTCCCAGGAAGGTCAACCTCCCATTCATTCATTAAAATTTTATTGAGAACCTACTATCTGCCACTTATTATCTGGGCGGTGGACAGGCAAAAGCCTACCTGTCCGTTTTGGATTGACATGCTAGACCAGCGCTGTCCGGGAGAAATACATACAACCTACATAGTAATTTTAAAATTGTTTAATAACTGACATTCTCAATCAGGACTGTGCAATAGAAATTTAAGGCGGCCACAAGTTTATCAGTTACACCATGGTTTAAATTGATTAAATTGTGGGCTGGGGTGCAACTTAGTGGTAGAGCACTTTCCTCGCATGTGCTAATCCCTGGGTTCCATCCCCAACACTGCAGCAACAACAAAATTAAGTGATTGATTAAATTATTTCCTGCGTTTGTAAAAAGTAGATAATTGCAGGTGATGTTGATGTTAATAATATGTTTTATTTAACCCAGTGTGTCCAAAATATAATTTCAACATGTGATCAGTGTAAAAATTATGAGATGTTTTACATTCTGGGTTTTTTTTTTTTTCATACGCTTTTGAATTTTCAAATTGAACTGCCTGCCTTTCAAGAGTCACATGTTGCCAGTGGCTACTGTATTGAACTGTGCAGTGCTTGATGGGGAGGCCGAAGAGAAAGCAAGTGGATCTCACCTCAAGTGATGAAAATGGTAAGAAGAAAAGTAAATCAGGGAAAGATCATGAGAAACAAGGGGGTTGCAGTTTGAAAGAGGGTGGTCAGCAAGATCGAAAAGATGGCCTCTGCAAAAGGAACCAAGGAGACGAGAACGCTGAATAAATAATTGCATTCTTCATTGTTCTGTGTTACCCAGAAGAAATTTCTGAGAGGATGGGCATGTTCTGTATCAGCACAGTCTAATTCAGTAGCCTGTCTCCTTGTTGCTTTTGGACTTTTGCCTGGTGACATTGAAAAACTGAATTTTTGGTTGTATTTAATTTTTAATAATTTAGATAATCACGTAGGGCTAGTGGCTCTTGTAGGGATGGCACGGGCTTAGTACATTGGTAGCGGATGCTCAGAGCTGACCATGTACTTTGTGCTGAAGGCTTCATTTACATTCCCTTGTGAAATCCTGAAAATACCTCAGCAAGATGGGTGCTGTAATCCGTTGTTACCACGAATAAGAAGGAAGTCCTTAGGCCAGGTGCAGTGGTACGCATCTATAGTCCTAACTACTGGGAAGGCTGAGGAGGGAGTTACTTGAGCCCAGAAGTTCAGAACCAGCCTGGGTAACACAGTGAGACCCATCTCAAAAAGAAAAATAGAAAAAACAAACAACCAACCAAAGTTCATTCATTCATCTGTGCTCTATTATTAATAATAGATTTTATTTTTAATAACAACTTTGGATTCTCGGGAATAGTACAGAGACAATAGAGTTACTATTATTCACCACACCTGGTTCCTGTAACATCGTTTATTAATATGATACCGTTAAAGTGGACCAATACTGACACTTTGGCGTTTGTTTGTTTGGTACTGGGGACTGAACCCAGGGGCGCTTAACCACTGCACCCAGAGATACTTTGTGATTGACTAAAGTTTATAGTTGATTTTTACTTTCCTTATTTTTCTCTGATTCCTCTCTTCCAGGATCACATCCAGGAGCCCACATTACATGTAATTTGATTGTTCTATCTAATCTCTTCTTGCCTGTAGCAGCTTCTCAGATTCTCCTTGTTTTTGATGGCTTTGACAATTCTGAGGAGTGCTACTCAGGTATTTTTTAGGCTGCTCCTCTATTGGAATTTGTCATGATAAGGCTGTGACAGTGGGTTATTGGCAGTAAGACCAAAGAGGTAAACTGGCCTTTTCATCACGTTGTGTCCAGGTTCCTCCCGTCAACATCATTAGTGTCGGTTGATGTTAGCTTTGATCACCTGACTGAGGTAGTGTTTGTCAGGGTTTTCCACCTTAAAGTTGCTTCCACCCCTTGCCTTACAGTATACTTTGGAAAGAAGTCCGTGTGTGCAGCCAGTACCTAAGAAGTGAGGGGGTATGCTCCGCCCCCTAAGGGTGACTGTCTACACAGCAAATTATTTAGACTCCATCTGCATGGGAGCTTTATCTCTTCTCTGTTTATTAGTTCAGTCATCTAGTTATATTGGGATGGACTCCTAGATATTTATTTTATGCTTTAGGTTAATACTCTACTACTTTTTTGTTGCTCAAACTGTTCCAGCTCTGGTCATCTTTTGGCTCTTCCCAGCATCTCCTTACTCCCCTCCCTGGCTTTGTAAGATGCTGCAGTCTCATCTCATGTATTTCTTGATGCAGTCCTGCAATCAGCCATTTCTATAAGGGACCCTGGTTCCTTTTTCAGAGAATGGTATTTGAAATTGAGATCTGGGTCCAGGAGTGCCCATTGCTAAGGGGTATTGTTTCTTTTAGCTCAACCACCCCACAGTACCTGAGATGTAAAGTGCTCGGCCTCAGGGACACAGCAGTGAGCGTGCCACATGTGGCATCTGACCTTGTGGACCTTGGTCAACTTGAGGACACAGGTTTGAGGACACTAGCTATGTTGCCTTGGACAAGTTGTTTAATCTCTGAGCTTCGGCCTCCTACTCCATAAAATGGGGATGGTTGAAGTACTTCCTGAGGGCACTATGAGAATTAAATGAGCCTAAATTAAATTAGCCTAGCATGAAGTACTTTTTATGTCTTATTCTTACTCACAGTAACAGTGAAATACGCAAATGATTATAATCTGCAAAGGCCAGAGTTCCAGGAAAGCACGCAGTAGGAAGAGTTAACTAATATGGGGGTATCTGGGAAGGCTTCCTACGTGAGTAGCATTGCAGCTGAGGCTTGAGGAGGGAGAATATTTCAGGCAGGAAAAAAATAGCAGTAGCAAATGCAAGGGCCCTGAGGCAGACAGGAGCCCAGCACACTTTGGAGTAAGAAAAAGCCAGCTGTGGAGACAGGCCTCAGGAAACTTGTGGACCTGGCAGGGGCAGGTCAAATGAAGCCTGATTGATGGGTTAGGACCCTGTCCTGAGGGCTAGAGAAGTGACTTGTCCCTGTGCACACATCTGGTAAGGGCAGAGTGGTGATTTAAACCCAGTTCTGATCAGTCTTGGAGATCTTTATTTTGCTGGTTGGGATTTGAGATAGAAAGTTCTTGTTTTCTGTTTTGTATTTGTTCTTGTTTTTTGTCAGAAGCATAGTTTCAGCCCTCAAGGGTAGGAATCAGCGTGTACTCCAGCCAGAGTTGTTCTAGGTTGTTCTTGCCGTCCCTGCAAGTCACAGTCTTCTTTAGCACAAGCTGTGAAGGCCCTGTAAGGTCAAGATACACAGAAACAAACCAGTTGGGACCCTTCTCTGGAGGACACTGTTGCCCTGAGGGAGAAACAGGCACATTGGAACTCAAATCCATCCAGTGTGACAGGGACAGGCACAGATAGACCTCTGGTGGAAGGTAACATCTGAGCCAGATTAAAGAATAAGGGAGGGTCTGCCAGGCAGAGAAGGCAGGAAGCTGGGACTGGCAGGAGCAGAGGCACAGACTTGTCCAGGATGATCATTCAGGGCCAGGAATGGAGGTTGTGAGGGGAGAAGGGAGTGACTTGGGACTAGAGAGTTGTCTGTCCCCTGCTTTGAAGGGCCCCAGAGAGTCAGAGGAGATGGCACATTATCCCATAGACCAGGCATCAGCAAATAGTGACGTGATTCTGCCCAGGCCTGTTTTTGTATAGCCTAGAGCTAAAAGTGAACTTTACATTTTTTATGTGGTTGGAAAAAAAAAAAAAAAAGAACAGTATTTTGTGACATGTAAAAATTACATGAAATGCAAATTGCATTGTTAATAAAATTGGACAGGAACATAACCGTGCTGCTCTTCTGTGCATTGCCTGTGGCTGCTCGGAGCTACGGTAGCAGACGTGAGGTTGCCCTGGCAGGGCCTGTGTCACAGATGTGCAAACTGTGCATGGAACTCACCATTTTGAAGGTTTTAATTTATGAATACAGGGTCCCACACTTTTGAAAATTATGTAGCCAATCCTAGCAACAGAGACCATATGGCACACAAAGCATCAAATATTTGCTCTAGGACCCTTTCCAGGAAACGTCTGTGGTCCCTGCTGTGGTTGGCAGAAAAATGGCTCCCCAAAAATGTCTATATCCCAACCCCCTGGAACCTGTGACCATGAGACCTCACACAGCAAAAGGGACTACGAAGTGATTGGGGTAAGGAACTTGAGATTGAAAGGTGATCCTGGGTCAGCCTGGCCCAGTGTCACCACAGGGTCCTCCTAAGAGTGAGGCAGGAGGGTCACAGGCAGAGAGGAACTGAAAGATGCAGCATTGCTGGCTCTGAAGATCAAGGAAGGAGCCACGAGCCAAGGGGTGCGGGTGCTTCTAGAAGCCGGAAAAAGCAGGATGTGTGTTCTCCCCTGGAGTCTCCAGGAGGCACCAGACTTGCCAGCATTTTGATTTTAGCCTGGTGAGACTAATTTCAGACTTTTGAAGTCCAGGGCTGTAACATAATACGTGCTATTGTAACCTGCCAAGGTTGTAGTAATTACTCGCAACAGCAGTAGGGATAATAGGCAACAAGCACCTGAAAGAATTTATCATTTAGCCAAGAGAATTTTTAAATGTGAGACGTATATGATATTTTCCTTTCTTTATTGGAAGGGAACAGGGCAAGCATGGAATTCAACCTGAGGAGAGAGGCTTTCTGCTTGAGAGGTAGTGTCAGCACAGGGAAAGCTGGGGAGAGATGGGGGTGTGGAGAGAAGGAGGTAGATTCCAGATGATCACAAGGTGTGATCCATTGGACTTGGTGGCCAATCAAATGTGGAGAAGGTGGCAGTCAGATCAATTAAATACAGAGATAAGGGGGGAAGTCATTCTATCTCAACCATTTGTAGATCTCAGTATGTGGGTTGGGGTGCCTTGGGGAACATCCAAAATGAGTGTAAGGGTCAGGTGATCAGTTCACTGGCCAGCCCCCAAACAAAGCTGAGGCATAACAGCAGGATACCCGTTCTGGGAACACAAGCCAGGCAAGTTCAAACAAGCCCAAAGAACCTTCAGGAAGGCTCAGGTTTTTTGGGGACCTGACTTAAATCTGATTCCTCAAGTACCAGTAGGTCAGTCACAGGGGAAAATAGGAAGCTAATTCATTTTTCCTTCAGCAGCTGAGTTAACTTTCAGGTTAGCAACAGTGTGGATCTGTTGCCTGATGAAGTCACCACCTGAGAGACAGGTAGCCTCAGAGTCCCAACCTTCCAGGCACACACCATTTGCCATTCCTGTTTTATGCACAGTGTGATCCAAAGGGGTCGGTCCTGGAGCAGACACAGAAATGCTGGATTTCCTTCAGGAATTCCTGTGCTAATAAATCCACTTCCCCGAGCTCAGGGGGCTTGTCTATAAAGGCAGGTGTTATAGCCACCCGCGGCCCCGTGCAGAGCAGAGAGGAAGCAGAGCACTCCACACACCATCACAGCACCCATCCAGTAAACAAAACCACGGTCACCGTCCCCAAGAGCAGCAAGGGCTGCTCCACCCCTTACAATTGCAGCCCTAGGTAAACGTGGGAGCTGAGCCAGTCTTGGAAGTTTCATTTTCCAGTCCATCCCACTGGGTCCAGCCTAGAGCACTTCCATCCAGTGTCTTTCTGGTGGGAACAGCAGTGGGCATTCTCTCCAGGGTCAAAGGATAGGAAAGTCCCATAGCTCCTGGTTCCTAGGGTCATGGAGTGGCCTGGTCTGCCCTGTTGTCCCAGAGCAGTATTGACAGTAACCACATTAACTCAGCATTCCCGAGGGGACCATAAATCAATAATCACACTCTTGCCCTCCTTGCTTCTCCAGGGACTTATTCATTTGGCAGGAGACACTACCACTCTCTCTTTATACGCTTTCTATTTTGTTTTGGATCTCACTTTTCTTTATCATATCATGGGCTCTCTTTCTTGCGGTGTCTCTCACTTCTGCATGTGTTTGTTGGTCCTTTGCCATGTTCCTTGGTAGTTTTAAGTGAAAATTCAGTGGTTTCTACACCACAGACAAGTGCAACTGCCACCACTATCTCATTCCAGAACATTCTCATCTCTCCAGAAAGAAACCCAGGGTGCCTTAGCAGTCATTCCCTGTTGCCCCCCTACAGCTGCTGGCAACAGTTAATCTGCTTTCTGACTCTGGATTGCCTCTTTTAGATACTTTGTATACATGGAATTTTATAGTGTGTGGCCTCTTGTGACTAGCTTTTTTCACTGAGCATAATGTCCTCATCCATGCTGTAGTGTGTCACTGGTTCATTCCTTTTTATGGCTAAATAATATTCCACCATACAGGTGGACCATGTTGTGCTTATCTGTTCTTCCATTGCAAGACATTTGGGCTAGTTCCACCTTTTGACTTCAGGGACAAGTGTTGCTATGAACATTCAGAGACAAGTTTCCATGTGAATATAACATGTTCATTTTTCTTCTGTACACACTACCTAGAAGTGAAACACATGATTGCTCTTTTTTTTTTTTTTTTTCCAATGCTGGGAATGGAACCCAGAACCTTGTGTGTTAGGCAAGTGCCCTACCACTGAGCTGCCCCCCAGCCTTTATTTTCCACTGAACTTCCAGGCAAGTGTCTCCAGTCTTCTATTTATAAATGAGATGATTCAGTCACTGGTAAGCAGTCAGTTTACCATTTGAATGTCTCCATCCTAGGCTTGAGAAATGGCTCAGTGGTAGAGCTATTTCTCTACTACTGCAAAGTATGTGCAAGGCCCTGAATTCAATCCTCAGCACCCCAAAGAAAGGAAGAAGGAAGAGGGAAAAGGGAATTCTTCTAGCTTTGTTCCTCATCCAGCAACCCAGGGCAAGCACCCACAGCACTGGTCGAGGAACCAGGATTCTGGGAATTTGGACACCCCCTTCTCTTGTAGATGAAGCTGACCTGGAACTCTGGTGGAAGGACCAGGCACCATAGGGGCTCGGCCTTAGCGAGGGGCCACCTGCAAATCCAGAGCTTGCCAGGGTAACTGCACCCTTACAGCAGGTATAAGACAGGGACAGGCAGCTGGATTGGATGTGCCCAGGTGGGAGTGACAGCCATCCCCCGAGTTCAGCTTTCCCACTCCCAGAGGTAGGGGCCCATGAATTTGCCAGAGCTTACTTGCAAGATGACTGCAAGCTGCGAGAGCTCCTGGGGAAGGGTACCAGGTTCTGTCCTACCCTGGCAACTTCCACACTCGGTGTATCACAGGACCCTCCCAGTCCCTCAGACTGGAGACCAGAACGCGCAGGTCAGAAACCACAGCCAGAGCATTTCTTGGAGCACGCCAGAGGCTCACCTCCAGGTGTTCAAAATACAGAGAAAGTCGCTGGACATAAGCAAAGCCAGATGTTATCAATCCATTGAAGGCTCACACAACTGATAAGAGCCAAAGGGGCAAAGGTCAGGAACAGATAACTCATTGCAGAAGGGGAGGCAACTAACCTGAGCCTGGGTTAGCAAGTTGCCAAGGCAGGAGCCCATGAGCGGGATTGGCCAAGGCAAAGACTCACTCCAGCACAGCAGGACCCACCTCACTTTCCTAAGTGGTGCCCACTTTAATCAGAAAGACCCTCTGAGGGACGTTTACCCACCATATCATAGAGTTCACGATCTCACAGTGAAAATCATCCCTAGCAGCTGGTGAAAGGGCTATCCACAGGAGGGCGTTTCTTCCCTTCTTTCATAGGTCACCTGCAGGTGGTGCCTAGCTTGAAGCCCAGGGATGGAACTGGTTTGGTGAGGCATGGGTCCACTAGACACCAGTGAGGAGGCCTGCAGCCATGTGGAGTAATAGTGGCTCCTGGGCCCTGGACCAGGCGCAGTCCAAATGCCCCTCAACCCATACTTGCTCACACACTGTCTCTCAGAAAAGTGGCCAAGGTGGCAGGGCCTGGGATCAGCAGACCCTGGAACTGGTGCACGGAACTTAAGCACTTCACTGCACTTGGCATGAGAGAAAGGAGCATGGCCCTAAGGAGCACCTGCAAACTGCATGGCCTCTACTGTGGCTCCAAAAGGTAAGGACAGTGCAGGAAGGAATGGGGGGACCAGCTGGCGGGACCTCAGCCCAGGGGCAACACATGACAAACGACTGATGAGTGGGGTTGAAATTAAGGGAAGAGAGGAGGGGGGCTATAGGAGACGGTTCGAAATTGACCACTTGGCCAGTTCCTGGGAGAGGAGCCCAGGAGGGTAGGCTCCTTCATGGTGGCATTGGTGGGCAGAGAGTTCTATTCCAACCAATCAGAGCCCCACGGCTTCATACCGTGCAATTTGGGAGGACAGAGGCAATTAAGCAGTGGCTCCAGGTGCAGTTGGGAGGGGGAAGGTGGGGATGGGGAAAGCCTCTTTATCTTTGGTCCAACTGTTGGGCCTGTCTCACTGGGTTGCACTTTGCAGTAGTGGGCTCTGCTACAGCCTATTGGGTCTCAGCAGGAGAGCTTGGGTGGCCCTTGTCACCCACAGGCACTGCCAGGTCTTCCACAGCTCAAGGAGCCAAAATTCTGGGGAATGGACACCCCATTCTCTCAGATGAGGCTGGTCTGGATCCCTGACCAGGGAACCAGGCGCCACAGCGAGGAACTGACTAAGAAATCCAGAGGCCGGTTAGGGTAACTGCAGCTTTGCAGGGACAGACAGGGATTGAAGAGCAGGCAGCTGGATTGGGTATACCCAGGTGGGAGGGGCAGCCCCCACCTTCCCACTTCCAGAGGTGGCGCCTCCTGTGAACTCTCCTCCAGTGCCCCTGAGTTCAATCCCTGGTTCCCCCCCCCAAAAAAATCTTGGTTTTTTAAAATATTTTTTAGTTGTAGGTGGACACAATACTTACATTTTATTTTTATGTGATGCTGAGGATTGAACCCAGGGCCTCAAGTATGCCAAGTGAGCACTCTACCACTGAGCCACAACCCCAGCCCTGCATGTTCATCTTGTATCCCGCAAATTTTCTGACTTCATTTATTAGCTTTAATAGTCTGTGTGTGTGTGTCTGTGTGTGTGTGTGTGTGTGTGTGTGTGTGCATGTGTGTGTAGATTCTTCAGGATTTTCTACATAGGAGGTCATACCATTCATGAATAGAGAGTCTCTCCATCATGGGTTCTGCATCCACAGATTCAACCAGTTATAGACCAAAATATTCTTTAAAAGTTGTTTCTGTTCTGAATGTGCAGTTTTTTTCTTGTCATTATTTCGTAAACAATGGAGTATAACAGCTATTTCATAGCATTCACATAGTGTTAAGCATTCTAAGCCCCCTGTGATGGTTTAAAGTACACAGGAGGAGGTGTGCATTTTCTGTGTAACTGCTATGCCATTTTATATAAGGGAACTTGAGCGTCCATGGATTTTGGTCTCATCAGGGGTCTTGGAATCAATCTCTTCAGTCTCAAGGAATGACTAGAGTTTTAGTTCTGTTAGCCCTCATGAATGGGATTACTGCTTAGGAAAGGAAAGGCAGGAATGAGGTATGTCCTTTTGTCCTTCTGCCATGTGAAAATATAGCATGACACCATCTTGGAAGCAGAAAATAAACCTTTAGCTTTAGAATTAAGGGCAATACATTTCTATGATTTATAAATTACCCTGTCTCTGGTATTGTGTTGCACAACACAAACAGACTGAAATAACAGGTCTTCCCTTCCATCCCCTGATTTAGGTCATGGCTACATGATTGGCTTTGGCCAATGCAACCTGGATGTAACCCCTACCAGGTCCATGACCAAGGCTAAAGAAGCATGTGCTTCCAGTGCTCCTCTTGCACATTTCCATCTCCACGAAACAAACACCTGGGGAAGCTTCCAAATGAAAAGACACATGGAACAGACCAGGCAAGGCCCAGCAGGGCTGCAGCCACTCCCTGGGCCCATAAGGGACAAGAAACAACAGAAGCCTCAGCCGCCCTGAAGAATGGGACAAGCATATTGCTTGTCACTATAAGGCTCAAGAAGAATGCTGCATATAGTTAACCATTAAACAGGGAGAGCACCTGCACCAAACAGCAAGCAGTGTGGGAGAGGTGGCAGCCAGGGGTCTTGCAGGAGGAAGAGCTGGCCCATTGTAAAGGCTTTGCTCAGACTGTCAATCCAGGTGCACCTGTTCATGAGACCCTAGGGCTGTGAAGTGGAAGATACCATTCAGGGGATGAAACTGGGTGAGCCCAACATGGGGCCGGGCTGTCAGTGTGGCAGAGTTCAACACCTAAAAAATAATCCAGGACAATCTGGGTGCCTGAAGATGCTACTAAGTGAGGAGGTCTTAGGCCCTGCTTGGCAAAGGCTGGGCAGGAGAGGTAGGAAAGAGGAACCTCAGAGGTGATGGTCCAGTCCCCCTCCCCAGTCCCTTAGCTGATGTGTGCTTTGGATGACTGGCAGCCAGGGGGTTGGGGCAGGAGACATGCTTTCCCTAAACCTGTAGGCACCACTGGCCTCCTGGACCCCTTCCCATGCATGGCTGATATTCACTGTACTGCCAGGGTTCCCAGATTTGAGATGACACATGCAGGTCTCTGGGATCTATCATGGGTCCAGTCTGCCACTTTCTTTGCCTGCACTTTTGAGTCTCCTGCCCCAGCACTTCCCTCTCCAGTGCATCTTCCATAGGACCTTGGCACTGCTCAGACACGGGTTTGACCACAATCTTCCCCTGGCTAAATGAATCCCCTCAGCAGCTCCCCAGTCCCTGTGATGAAGGTCACCTTCCTTGGCTTAGCATATGTGGCCCTGAATAGCCTGTCCCTCCCACCACATCTTCCGCCCTCCACCCCCGCCCCACTCTCCCACCCCAGCTGTTCTGCAATTGGCAGCTTCTTCTAGCATCTTGTTCTGCTGGCCTCTGACATCTGCTCATCTTTCAGGTCTCCATTCAGCTCTTGTTCCCTGTGGAGGCCCCTTGGGTGCCCTAGGCATCCCACAGCCTGCAGCTACCTTCTCCAGGATGCTGACCTCCAAGCCTTGCTGCATCGTGAGAATATCCCCTGGGGAATGGAGTATCTGTCACTCCCTTCGGTCCCCAACTTCCTGCATATTACTTGCCACCTGTTTTTTTGTTTGTTTGTTTGTTTTGCGGTGCTGGGGTTGAACCCAGGGCCTTGTGCTTGCAAGGCGAGCACTCTACCAACTGAGCTATATCCCCAGCCTGCCACCTGTTTTTAAATGTAGGTTTTATGATTATGCAGGTATGGGAGCCCAACAGATCAGGATATAATTGACATTGAAAAGATACTTTGTTACTCTCAATTCCCAGGAGGAGGGGCACACAGGGCCATATGGGGAAGCACCAAGAGCCTATCAGGAGGCAGAAGGCACAAAGGGAACCCATGGGCACAAGTCTTTGTAATAGTTTCCACAGAAAGAAGCCAGTGAGGCAGATTAAGGGGCTGAGGCTGGCCTCATTTAAGTCATTCCATAGGATCTGGGGCATATGGATTGTCCAGAAGCATCTGGTACCTGGCCCTGAGGGAACTAATGCAGGTGGATTAGAGTTGGGAATGCAGTCAGAGGTAGAGCACTTACCTAACCCCAGGTGCCATCCCCAGCACCACAGAAATTTAAAAAATTTAAAATAAAGATAAGTTGTTTGTTTTTGTTTTGTGTTTAAGGATCATTAGTAAGCCGGGTGCAGTGGCACATGCCTGTAGTCACAGGTACTCCAGAGGCAGGATGGCTTGAGCCTAGAAGTTCAAGGCTGGCTATATTAGCTTTCCATTGCTGCAACAAAATTCCTGAACAAGCCACTTAACAAAGGAAAGGTTCCTGTTGGCTCGTGGTCTCAGAGATTTCAGTCAGTGGTCTGCTGACTCCATTGCTTTGGGCCTGATTTGAGGCAGAACCTTATGGTGGAAGGGCATGAGGGAAGAAATGATCTGATGGCAGCAAGGAAGCAGCCAGAAACCAAGGAAGGAAGGAGCAGGGGACACGATTCACCTCCAGTGACCTACTCCCTTCAACTAGGTCTTACCTCCTAATGTTTCCTCCATCTCCCAACAGTGCCATCAACTGGGGACTGACCTTTAGCACATGGCCTTTGGGGGACAGGAAGATCCAAACCATAATACCAGCCTGAGCAACACAGCACGACCCTATCTTAAAAAAATAATAATTGCGCTGGGATTGTGGCTCAGTGGTGGAGCACTGGCCTAAAATGCGTGAGGCCCTGGGTTTGATCCTCAGCACCACATAACAATAAAATAAAGGTATTGTGTCTGCCAACAACTAAAAAATACAGTTAAAAAAATCACTTGGAAGACAAAATTGGCCCAATCAACTTAGGGTTGGCTCAGCCCCAGCCCCATGCCTGGCACATAGTAGATGCTGAGTGTTTGTTGAATAAGTGAAATATCAAATGACCTCAGATAGGTGATTAATGAGGAGTTAATGACATCATTCATCTATGATGGCTGTGACACACCCACTTTCTCACTCTGTCTCCCAGGGCCTGCCCTGACCGATGCATAGGAGATGCATAGGATGGATAGGAGATGCATAGACACCTGTTTCACAGGGAAGTAGAGCTCAGCAGCTTCAAAGAGGGACTCAGGGCTCCACGGAACCCTCACCACAGGGTGCACCCCCCTCTACTCCCTCCCCGTGCCATCTCTGCCCCAGCCCCAGATGTCAGAGCCAGCATCCAGCAGTCACCCTTCCCAGATGTTCAGTCCATACACATGAGAAGAGCAGGAAAGATACAAGGACTTGAGCCATGGCAGGGACCAGTGCTGGTAGTCTGAGTCCCATGGCATGTGCCCAAGGTCATTGCTGCAGCTGTTCCCTGTCAGTCTGGGGCAGGAAGTCCCTTGAAGCCAGCCTTCCAGGAGGCAGCAGGGCTGACTGCATTGGGGACATAGCAAAAGGGATTCACACAGACTGTCCATAAACCAGGTCCCTGAACATCAGGCCAGGGGCTTACAAAGCACCCTGGTAAACCCATTTTCCTCCCTCTAGTTGCCAGGCAACCACAGTGCATCTGGACCAGAGAAAGAGGTAGCTGGTTTCAGGACATACATAGATTGATAGCGAAGGGATGGAAAAACATAGTCCTTGCAAATGGAAACCAAGAGAGAGCAGGGGTGGCTATACTTAAATAAAATAGATTTTAAGTCAAACTGTAAAATGAGACAAAGAAGATTATTACATAATGATAAAGGGGTCAGTTCATCAAAAGGAATATATAAATATAACTGCACTCAACATCAGAACACCTAAATATATAAAGCAAATATTAATAGAACTAAAGGGAGAGACAGACTCCAATATAATAAAAGCAGGGGACTTCAGTGTCCCACTTTCAGCAATGAACATATCATCCAGACAGAAAATCAATACAGAAACATTAGACTGGAGCCACACTCTAGACCAAATAGACCTCATGAACATATACAGAACATTCCATCCAACAGTGCAAAATACACCTTCTTGTCAAGTGCACATTGAACATTCCCCAGGGTAGATCATGTTAGGCAAAAAACAAGTCTCAACAAATTTAAGATTATAAGTAGATTGTGTCTTTTCCATCCACCATAGTATGAAATTAGCAATAGTAGGAGGAATTTCAATAATATGTGGAAACTAAACAACACACTTGAATAAACAGTGGATCAATGAGGAGATTAAAATGGAAATTAAAAAATAAGAACTTCTTTAACTGTACCCAGTTAAAGAAGTTCTAAGAAGAAAATTTATAGCAAAAAATGCCTATATCAAAAAAAGAAGAGCTGGAGGTGGTGGTGCATGCCTGCAATCCCAGGGCTCAGAAGGCTGAGAACTCAGCAATTTAGCGAGGCCTAAGCAACTTAGCTGGGGACGTGTAGCTCAGTGGTTGAGTGCCCCTGGATTCAATCCCCAGTATAAAAAAAAAAAAAAAAGATCGCAAGTGAACAAATTCCTTTTTTAAAAAGAAGTCGCTTCAGCCACACCTGCCAGACAAGGCATCTGGTATCAAAAGTCCCTGTGAGATGCACAGATGATATTGGGGAAGCCTCCAGCTGCTTCTCCCAGAGACCACTAGAGCCAAGACTCCTAGAGTCCAATCAGGGACTTGGAGGCACCAGAGCTTCAGGATAGCTGGAGGCATCCAGGGTCTGATATGTGAAAGCAACTACAGGAGGACTCACTTCAGCCTAGAGCACTCACCGGTGCCCCTGCATCTTTGCCCATGATGCCCATGATCTTCAGGCCTCTCCTCTGCAGCCCTCCAACATTAGGGGACAGTCACACTTTCCTTCGAGGTATTAAAAAAAAAATAAAGGTAAATAACAAGGCCTCCCTGACTCTCAGTCTTCTCTTCTGTACATTTGAATCTTCCATCCGTGAGCACACACTAGAGGTACCCTTCTCTGTGCAAGAAATACTTTCAGAGTTGAGACCAGCCCCTGCCCACCACCTGGCCACTGCAGTTGGCTCAGCTTGTAGAACCTTGCCGGGCTCTAGGATGTGGTCAGTACCTGACTTTGGTTGAGCTGCAGCTGGAGACCACCTTCAGCATTCCCCCATCATTACAGCTGATGTCTAGCAGCCAGAAGGGTGAGAGATTCTGCCCCAACCCATCCCCAGCTGGGCTCATTTCACACTTTCAGAGAAGGCTCTGTTGGTACCGGTTTTGCCTCCAGCAAAGGTAGAGATGGGAGAGGTGCGGTCTCCCGGTACCAGTTCAGCCCTGACCGTGAAGATCTGGTCCTCACATTTATGAGAACTTCCTCAGAACTCCAAGCTTTAATTCAGCGCCTTGTCTACTTGAACAGCCCGTCTCCCACCGGGACCCCTGGGTCTGGGGCGTGCACATCCCTGTGTAACCTACATCCTGGTCCCTCGGGAAGGGAGGCCCTCCTTCTCATGAAGGCTGCTGGGGAGACCAGCCCTGAGGGCAGGGCGGGAAGGTGGGCTCACATTCCAGGGACCTCCCGCCAAGTCTGGGTCACGCCAGACCAAACCGCTGCCCGCCAACGGCGCAGGTAGGAGGGCAGTGGGCCATAGCGGGTAGGCCAGCTCTGGCCCGCCACGCCGCGTCCCCAAGCCCGTAGCCACGCGGAGCCGCGTCCCCGACTAGTCTCACCCACCCAAAGAAAGGAACCCGAGCAGCAGGCGGCAGCAGGAACCTGCACCTGCGGCAGCAACCGACCGGACCGCAGGGCAGCCGAAGGGGAAGAACTGAACCCGTAAGCCCCGCCCCGGGGCTAAGCACCACCCACCAGGCTCTAAGCACCGATTAAGTCCCCGCCCCCAATTATAAGCCCCGCCTGGCAGCTCTAAATGCCGTTTATCAAGCCCCGCCCATTTCAAGCCCCACCCTAGCTCCGTTCCTCAAAGCCTCGGACCCGCCCCCCGTAGTAAGCCCCGCCCACCCGACTGCTGGCTCACGGGCCTAGAGCCACCACTAGGAAGTACCCGCAGAGGGCAGAGGGTGTAGCTCCGTGGTAGCGCACTTTCCTAGCGTGCGCAAGGCAGTGAGTTCCATCACCAAGCCCCGCAAAAAAAGAAGAGGGATAACCTTGCCAGTCATAAAAAGTGAAAAACAATGCGATGCGAAGTCTCCGCAGCTCCTTTATGGTATCCTTCCCCAGCCCTCACCTCTGTTGCAGGTGAAAGTTGCTTTGCTTCCTGCGGACACGGTTATCTGCAGCTCCTGGTTTTGCTTTCAAAACCAGAGTGTTTCTTCTTGGCTGTGGTGTTTGTTTACTTCTCCCTTTCTTGGTACCGGGAATTGAACCCAGGGGCGCTCTACCACTGAACCATATTCTCAGCCCTTTTCATTTTTTATTTGGAGAAAGGCTCTCGCTAAGTTTCCAAGACTGGCCTTGAACTTGCAATCCTCCTGCTTCATCCTCCCTGATCGCTGGAAGTACAGGAGTGCACCAGCATTTCCGTTTTGAGATTATTCTTTTTTTTTTTTTTTTTTCCGGTACTGGGGATTGAACCCAGGGGCACTCCACCACTGAGCCACATCCCCAGCCATATTTTGTATTTTATTTAGAGACAGGGTCTCACTGAGTTGTTTAGGGCCTCGCTAAATTGCTGAGGCTGGCTTTGAACTTGCAATCCTCCTGCCTCAGCCTCCCAAGTGCTGGGATTATCACGGCCCACTGAGATTATTCTTTTTTTTTTTTTTTATTTTGCAGTGCTGGGGATTGAACCCAGGGCCTTGTGCTTGCGAGGCAGGCACTCTACCAACTGAGCTATATCCCCAGCCCTGAGATTATTCTTAAAATAATATTGGAGAAAATTCACAGGCCATAGACTTCACCATTGGAAGCGTACCTTTCTGTGGTGTTTATTAGACTTAGGCAATCATTGCCATTATCTGATTTCAGAACAAAAAGATGTACCTTGAACAACCGTCTTTCCTCCTCCCCACTGCCCATGGCCACCACTAATCTACTTTCTGTTTCTATGGATTTGCCTGTCTCAAACCCAGGGCATATTTGTGACTTGATAAATTGCCCCACTGTGCAGGAAAGGGAGGTGGGGGTGAAGGTCAGGCGCCTTGTAGACTTGGGAGTAGGCAGCAGGGAAAGGCTTTCTTTGGGGACTTTGTCAGCTGAGGCTTTCGTGCAGGAAGACTGTGTCTGCCCCTGTGTGCAGGTGAGAAGACAGGAGATGACAAAGGGCCCTTCTGGAAGAGTGCAAGGGTGCTGGCCAAGGGGCCTGGGATGGAGGAGGCTCATGGGGCAGTCAGCCTTTGAGAGGACCAGGTGAAGATCAGGCTTGGTTATCTATACTGAGGGAGAAGCCTGGAGCCTGTGGGGGGGGGGGGGGGGGGGGGGGGGAGGGAAGGTGGGAGGGGAAAGTGGGAGGAGGTTGTGGGGTGGGGCTCTACCTATAAAGAGTGGAGCTCAGCCCCCTGCACCCCAACAGGCACTGGCTCCGGGGACACCATCTGCATTGGTGAGTCCTTCCCCTGGTGTGATGGAGCAGCAATGGGTCCCTTCTGCTAGGCCTGTCCTTATCCTGAGCCACCTGCTTCTCTTGCAGAAGGCCCTGGGCCCTGGCTTGAGATGGGGTAGACTGCCTGCTGCTGTCTTCCTTGGGTCCTTATCTCCACCCTCTCCACCTCCCCAGGTGGCCCTGTCTATCCTTGAGGTGCCCAGAGAGGAGGTCCTGCCTGCACCATGAACCCTTGGATCCTTGCCAGCCTGGTAGCCTGCTTTGTGGGGGCCTGGGTCCCTGCCATCCATACCCAAGGTACTGTATTTGGTCGACCATACTTACACTACCCTCCTGGTTCCTCCTCTCCCTATCTATCCTCTTCACCCCCCCCCCCCCATTTACCTCCCTCCTCTTCCAGATCCCTTACCTCTACTAAATTCTCCTATGGCTCCTGTTCCTAACATAGCAGAGATTCCTGGCATTTGTGCCCTCAGATGGATGGAGGCAGAGGGTCCCCAGCTCCTTTTTTCAAAGTCCTCCACCCTGTAGTACCTCCTTTGCAGAACTCCGGTGGTTGAGGGAATGTGGGAGCAAAGGGTGGTTTCCAGCTGTGGGTAAAAACACTTCCTGCCAGGAATATATTTCAGTGTCCTGACCCTGTAGAGCCAGGGATGGGGTTGGAGATCAGAGCCCTGGAGACCTTTGGAAGTGGGTTCCCATCCAGGGCCCTGCTCAGCTTACCTGTGCAGTACAGCTGAGAATTGCTACTCAACCTGTGTGGGCTTTAGTTTTTACATCTGAAAGGTGGAAATGTGAAATTCATACTGGCTGGAGCAAATGTGAGGATCCAATGACCCGATGGCTGCTTGAGTCTCTCAGCCCACTGCTCAGCAACGACAACCATTATTGCTGTTAATGGGAACCCTTTTCTGTCTTCCTCTCCATCTCCACCCCAGAGTAGGCCCTTGAGGATTTTGGTTACCAAAGGCCAGATCTAGGCATGCAGACTCCCCCAGGATCCCTGAGACTGGGACCTACACACCTGTGGCAAGGCCAGGGGGTCCCACCAGATGGCCATGCTGGGGCCCTGGCAGGGTTGGGGACCATGACCCCACCCTCCTGCCCTGTCTGTCCCCATGCTAGAGTTTGGCCTTTGTCCAGGAGGGAGGCTAGTCTTTGTTCCCATTGTCCTGCTATCAGAGCCAGGCCCAGCACCTGTCCTTTGATCTTGGGGGGAGGGGTGGAGCGGCCCCTAGCCTTGGGAACCACCTGCTGGGAATGGCTGGGGCCCCAGGTCCTATCTGACACCACTGCTCCTTGCCCTCAGGGACAAGGTGGGGGGATGCCAAGAGAACTGAGTCTTGCCCCTGCTCCACTGCCGCTGCGCTCTGCCAGGACTCAGACTTAGGTGGGCTCTGGCAGAGGTGGATCGCAGGGGACCGCGACGGGGCAACAGAGCCACCTTGGCTTCCCCTCCACCTCTTCCACCCCTCCTCTGCTCATGCATTCCAACCTGCTCCTCTCCCAGGCCTTTCAAGCACCCCAGTGCTCTGCGTCCCCCTACCCACATTTATCAACCTTCCTGTTTCCCCACCATGCCAGGAGCTCCTCAAGACAACAGTAATTCCAGTTCTCTGTTTAGGTATTTGGCACATAGTGGGAACTCTTGAAATGTTTTTGTTAGAAAACAAAACACAGTAAATCCCCTTGAACTCCCGGGGTCTGCTGGGTCACTTAAGTGGTCACTGTGATGGGGACAGAGAGGAAGAGGTATCTGTGCTACTTCCTCGTGGAGACAGGCCAGCCTGGAGCTGGAGCCAGGACCTCAGCAGGAGCTAACCATCCTCATTTTTAGGACTGGCACTAGGAACACAAGCTTCTGGTGCTAGACGTTTGGTGGCACAAACAGAGCACCTGGAGTTGTGTCAGATGCCATAGGTTAAGGATCTCCATCCCACACGACCCCATTAAGATGCAGCCTCTCTGAGCCTGGTTTCCCTCCTCAGGGTGCT
Organism: Glaucomys volans; assembly: GCA_020662805.1. Classification (NCBI taxonomy): domain Eukaryota; kingdom Metazoa; phylum Chordata; class Mammalia; order Rodentia; family Sciuridae; genus Glaucomys; species Glaucomys volans. The sequence goes on from JAJEJO010000904.1 coordinate 717,918, forward strand.
GTGCCTGTGCTCCCAGAGCAGAGAAGGGGCTTTGGGCTGTTTCTCTGGTGGTCCACTCCTTTCCCAGAAGGGCCCATGGACTCCTCCCACTCCTGCCTGCTGTCCCAATATCAAAGGCTGAGTGGCAGTCAGGCGGTCCACAGGCTTCTGCTGGGTCCTTCAGGGTCGTGGGGTGCGTTCCATGTGCACCTGGTGGTCATGTCTGTGCCTATCCCTGCCCAATGCACATGTGCAGATTCGAGTGGGTGGCTGTGTGGTTGTAGGTACCTTCCAAGACTGCTGCCTGGATTACCACCCCCACACCACGCTGACCCTACTCCTACGCGCCAAGTCTTACCGGGTCCAGGAGGTGAGCGGCAGCTGCAACCTGCCTGCCGTAATGTGAGTGGGGCTGTGGGATGGCAGTGGGGATCACACACAGCTTCGCTGTCCCTTATCCCCTAACGTGGGCACCCTCTCTCCACCCACTGCAGATTCTACTTCCGCCGAATAGGTAGGATGGTGTGTGGGAACCCATGGGACATCAGGGTACAGAAGGCAAAGAGAATTCTGGAGCGCAGGGCCGCCCAGAGGTCTAACTACAACAACGGGCTAACCTTACCAGGTGGGTGAGACCCCAGCGCAGCATCTAGGAGCCCACCCTCCCTGTCTGCAGACCCCTCTGCTTCTCAGGCTCTGAGGGAGAGAACCAGAGCTCAGCACACTGGCAGCTGCCCCTGCTCCAAAGATAGCCAGCTGCTGCAGTGAGTGACCAACCTACAGGGTCATCATCCAGCTCCTTGAAAATCAGAGCACTTTCAATTGATGCACATGAAAAGCTCAAGCAAAGGGGAAAGTCATCGACTCAAATAACCCAATGGCTTCAGGCTTGGCTGGATCCAGAGGTTCACAGGCTGTTGATGAAGCTCTTTCTTATCTCTCTCTCTACCTTTGGATAGGCTTTCTGGCTGAGAGGAAGAAGTTGAACACTGGAACAGCCAGGCTACCATTGTCTAAGTTGAAGGATCTCAGCAGCAACAGCAGCAGCAAAAGAAATGCTTCTCTAAGCTAATCCAGGTAAGGACTAGTCACATGACCTTCTTCCATCCATTACTGACAGTTGAAGGCTCATGATGGGTCCAGTCTGGTGCAGGGCATTTGCCTCCAGGACCAAGGAGTGGTCAGCCGTACAGATCCACCCAGAAGGGTCCTCGGTGGCTGCCCACAGCTCCAGCCCAGCCCAGGGGGGCATTGATAAGTGCTGAAGTGAAAGGTCAGGAGGTGGACCAAGAGCTGCTGGACCCCCATTAAGATGAGAGAACAACCACTTGACACAACTGATGCCAGGTGTGAACCCAAGCAGCCAGAGATTGTGTCAGATGCCACAGGGAGGATCTCTGTCCCACAAGACTGCCTCCATTAGGATGCAACCTCTCTGAGCCTCAGTTTTGCCATCCCCAAGATTGGGAGGATAATGGTACCGTCTGAGAGCCCATCGTAATTTACAGTGTCTGGCATGCAGTTTGTGGTCAGTAGGTTGCAATCTATATTTTGAACCACCAGCTATAAATTGGGGCTTCCATGACTTCCTCCTTGGGTTCGATCACTTGCAAGACCCACTCCCAGGACTCAGGGAAACACATTTACCAGTTTATTATAAAAGCTATTACAAAGGATCTGGATGGACAGCCAGATGAAGGAGAGTCACAGGCAAAGTCTGGAAGGGTCCCAAGCACAGGAGTCCTTGTCCACTTGGAGTTGGGGCGCACCACCCTCCTCACACATGGCTGTGTTCACCAACCCGGAAGCTCCCTGAGCCCCAGAGTTCAGGGATTTTTATAGAGGCTTTATCACATAGGAATGATGGATTATTAACTCCCCTTCCAGTTCTTCTCCCCATTGTGGAGAGGGAGGGGTGGAGCAGAAGCTCCATGTTTCTAAGCATGGCTTGGTCTTTGTGGTGACCAGCCCCCATCCAGGAGTCCCCTCATTGGAACATAAGACTGTCCTATTGCCCAGGAAATTGCAAGGGATTATTAGCAGCTCTGTGTCAGGAATCAGGGTCAAAGACCAAATGTTAGAACAAAAGATGCTCCTAACGTCCATACTGCTCATGTTACAAGGTTGAGGAACTGTGTACCAGGGCAGAGACTGATAAGTGTAGTTCTTATTATTTTACAGCCCCTGAGATCACTGCAGTCCCACCTCTAATCCCTCCTGCAGGGCTGTAAGCCTGCACCGCATCTCCAGGATCCAACAGCACCAGAGGGGCTGGACCTTTCTCCACCACAGGGGTCGCCCTGCAGCCCAGGCTGCTTCAGCCCCTTTGTCCTTTAGTCCAAATCCTAGTCCCTGTGCCAGTGTTGGTCTTCTCCTATTTCTACCACTTCTTGCTCCTAGGGCAGATGGGAAGAGGGAGGTGACCTTAGATTAAGCTCCTTGCTGCTCTGGGATCAGCATCGATCTTGGGCAGAGGCTCTTATAGACAAGATTCTTTGGGATACATTACCTGCCTGCAGCTTCTTGCCATTCATTGCCACCTACCAATGTCCCTCCAAGTCCTTGCAAAGCTTTGGTTTGTCCAAAAACATCCTCCCAAGGCTGTGCTTTTAAAATAATTTTCAAATAAACCTTTGGGAAAAAATGTCATTCTTTTCCCTGTCATGTTTTATTATGGGGAGATACATTTTATTTTATGAAGATCTGTGGGTCCTGAAGGGTGGAGTCCTGGGCAGATTGGGTGTGACCCCCTCTTCCCCAGTGTTTGCCTTGAACCAGCTGCTCACTCACTTGGTGCCTCTTTGCTTGTGTGTGAAGTGGGGGTCATTGTGTTTGCTCTGCCCAGATTCTGGGGCTGAGGGTGTGGAGGGATGGAGAAGCTCTCAACAAGCTGTGATAGGCTGCCCAGGGGCCACTAGTAAGTCAGATGGGTCAGGATCTGGGCAAGGATAGGGCCCTGGAACCAGGCACTTAAGACACCTCTGCAGGTGAAGGTTTGAGACACCTGACTTTGCTGTTCCCAATCCTTAAAAGCCTCACTTTCCATCACAACGGAGAATGTTCCAGATGCAAGCCAAACATATCCTTTGTAGATGACATCCTGGGTCTGGGTGACCCAGGAAGAATTTATGCCTTCTCTAAGCCTCAGTGCCTCCTGCCCTCCACCCCCATAGAACAGGGCTGATAATACCGCCTGCCTCCAGAGGGGCTTGCTGGGGATCAGATGCACTCCTAGCCTGGGGCATGCTCTGGCAGGCACTTTACTCTTCATTAACGAAGTGAGCATCCTGGTCATTGAGCTCCGCCACCAGGTTTGGGTGGATCCAGCCCAACTGGGAGCCAGGGAGTCAGGGACCACCACAGGGACAAAGGCAAATGCACTCCTGGGCTTGATTCATAGCCTGACAGCTATTAAGATTCCACCTTAGCTCACAGTTTGTCAAATACCAACTGTGCCCCGTCTGCCCACCCTTACCGGCTTTAAACACCAGGTGCACTCACCATGACCCCTCAATGCTGAGAGTGAAGCTGCCGAGGAGACATCCCAACAGCCCATGCCCAGGGCCCTCAACTTGCCACTTGCCCTTTTGCTTAACCTCCTTATCACAGGGTAAGGACCTGGGGTTCAAGTGCCTGTACACGTCAAAGTGCACCTGAAGCCAATTAACATTCCTAAGCCCCAGCCCACCCCTGCCAGAAGCCAGTAAGTCTTTTCTTTTGTTCCAGTGAACCAGCGAGGGGGTCTCCCTTCCCGGTAAAGGTTTTTGCCTATTGGAATTCTCAGGACTTGATTTTTTTTCTGTCCCTGAGGCAAAATTCCCAGGGTCTGGGATCAGGACAGTATGGTGATTGACAATTCAGGCGCTGGCACAGCTCCCTGACTTTCAATCTGGCCTGACTTTGGCCAGAGTTTCCTAACCTCTGAGCCATAGCTTTCCCCTCTGTAAAATGGGGTCGATAATACCACCATTCCACTGGGACCAAGTGAGGACCAAATTGTTAATAATGTAAAGCACTTAGAGCAGGGTTGATGGGCAGTACAGACTGGCCATTATCATCACGACTGAGGGACCTGGAGGGCTGCCAGAGCTGCCACGCACAGCCTAGTTCTGGCTTTGTGCCAAATGCACAGGCCTGAGGTTGGCAGAGCCCTTCCGGAAAGTCTCTCACTACACTTTCTCTTCAGGGTCCTGGGATGAAGCCCATCCTTGCCCAAACCTGGGCCCCTCTGGGGCTGCAGAAGTCCAACCTGGGTCCTTTGGCTGTCCCAGGCAGGAGCGTTATGTGGCTCTGCAGAGGACAGCATCTACTCATGTGAGGACTTGCCAAAGAGGCAGGCAGATTTAACCCAAAATAACTTTATTGTTATTTCCACTTTTGACATAAAAGCATCCTTCACCCCCAGCCCAGGCCCCAGGGGAATAAACATGGTGGCTAGTCACTAACTCTGTGGAGCCCCTTTTTGCTGAGGGATGAGCCCCATGCCCACCCCAGCCACCTATTCCCATATCCCACCAACCCCCTGGAGGAGGCCACAGTGCAGTACAGAAGTTTAAGCCTGAGATTGACCAGAAATAGTGACCACTGAGCCCCCACTGACCCTGACTGTGGGGTGGAGGTGCACACAACAGCATCTAGCTGTCTCCAGGAAAGACAGAGTGTTGGGGTCCCCTGGGCTGGCACGGAGGTCCAGCCTGTGCCTGGACCCATCTGAGGTCATAGTGTAGCATTCCTTTCTTCCTGAGTTTCAGGATTTGACCTGATCAGCTGCTGCCATGGGGACCAGTCCTTCCCAGTTCCAGAATCATGGAGGCTCTTCCCAACTACAGCAGCTGCAATTGCACTTTCAGCCGCAAGGCTTGGCCCACCGGCCCTGGCCAGACCCCCCGGGGCCCTGCCACGCTCACCACCTCCAGCTGATACGTTCCAGGCCTGGGCCTCCGTTGCCCCAGCTGCAGGGAACTGAGGTCGCCCAGGTGATGCATGTGGAAGAAACCTCGCTTGTTACCATGAGCAATGATGTAATGCACCCGGCCTCCCAGGCCCTCCAGAGCTGGGCGCAGCTCCAGGATCCGCTCTGACTGGCCCAGGTGTGAGAGGTTAAAGGCCAAGGTCAGGGGGACTTCTGTGTCAAGGGTGGCCAGGCTCACCTGGGGAGAAAGACCAGTGGGTGATCAGAGGCCAGTTGAACAGGGATGTAGTAGATAGGGAGCCCTGGGGTCATGGCCAGAACAATTTTAAACAATGTCTAATGTGGAAAAAAAGATCCTGCATGTGATGTACTCCGCCCTTGGCCACTTCTGTCTAGCCCTCTGTCTACAAGCTTTGCCATTTTTTTTTTTTTTTTTTTTTGAACCAGGGATTGAACTCAGGGGCACTCCACCACTGAGCCACATCCCCTCGACTTGGGAGGCTGAGTCAGGAGGATCGCAAATTCAAAGCCAGCCTCAGCAACTTAGTGAGGCCCTAAGCAACTCAGTGAGACCCTGTCTCTAAATAAAATACAAAATAGGGCTGGGGATGTGGCTCAGTGGCCGAGTGTCCGAGTTCAATCCCTGGTTCCAAAAAAAAAAAAGAAAAGAAAAGCAAGGACTGGGAGGCAGGCAGCCACTTTTATACACACAGACTCCAGACCCCTAGTCTTAGCTGGAGCACCATGGTCAGGCCCCTGCCTGGGTGGAGAGAATTAAGTATTTGCCCCAGAGATCCAATCAGAGGGTCAGCCAGATGGCACTGGGCCCTGGAGTCCCAAAGGTCACTCAAGCAGACCAGGGTGCCTGGTGTTATGACCAAGGGCCTTTCCGCGGAAGTCAGACCCTAAAGGATGTCAGAGCTGACAGTGAGAGAAACAGGATACCCAGCTGGGCCAGAGAGAAGAGAGCAAGGGCCAGACTACAGAAGAGCTGCCTGCTAGCTTCCTCTGTACTTCCTGCATCTGGCTCTCATTAAGAGCCCCCTCTGTGCAGATGACAAATCCTTCTTTATTTGAGCTCCTCTGAAGTGCCTTCCTGGTCCTGGCAGCTGGACAGCGCCCTCAATAAGCCAGTGAGCTTCAATGGCAGGCTACCCAGGCTGGGGTGATGCATCCAATCCCATAGAAGGTTATCTGTTTTCTTCCCCTTTGCTTTGGGCTATGCCGTTTGTTTCACCTCATTTGCATGCCCATGAAGCATTCCATTACACTCAAGTGAAAGCTATTCCTGTCTCCCAGCCACCTCCTTCTGGGAATCTTGGGTCTTTCTCAGGAGTGTGGCTCAGACATAAGCACTTATTGACACCTGCTGGCAGGAAGTGGGTATTGCAGGTAAAGGCACAAAGCACGGTTCCCTACCCATATTTCATTGCAATGTGCCCATCCCAGCAGTCATGAACAGGGCACAACTTGGGGCAGAGGCTGTTAGCTGGCTGCTCTAAATAGTGCTAAATCTAGAGTGGTTGTGATGGAGGGCTTTACTAGCCAGGACGTAAAGGGTGACATTCCAGAGTGAAGAGAGAGTGGGGGAAACTAAACCATTTCTCTTGCCTCCAAAGAAGGGGATCCACAAGAAGCATCCCAACCCAGCCAGGGTCAGTACAGGAGGTACCTGAGTCCTTATCAGGAATGAGACAAACTACCCAGGGGTATGTCCCCCAGAGTCCCCAAGGGAAACCCAGGGCTGAGGAAGTACAGGAAGACCTGAGCAGGCACCATGACATGAGGGCCAAGCTGGGACCTGGAGTCTAATGCTCTTTCCTGGGGTGGGGGGCACAGCCTTCTTCCCACCCTTGGGCAGTCCTCCTGGTTGCCTCTGGCAGTGCAGCCCCTGTGGCACCTGGTGGCCTCTGTGAGCACTGCGGCGGCGTCGGTCCTGAGGAGAGAGGCCATTGATCTTGCATTCATAGCAGGCTTCAGGCGAGAACTGCTCCTCATTTGTGGTGTCCTGGGGTCCAGGGCTGAAGCCCAAGCCAGAGATACAGTGCCTGGGCCAGGATCAGGAGGGTGGTTTTCAGGGGCAGGCTGGTGGGACCTCCTCAACCACCCCCTACCACCCTTGCATTCTATTCTAAGCTGTATTGCCCCATGGGGCAAGTGCTGTCTTGCACGTGTGCCTGTGTGCATGGGCTGGTGAGGTGCCAAGTGTGTATGAATGCATGCACAGTGGGAAGTGCGTGTCCTTTTGTTTAGCTAGGCACAGATGTGAACACAGGAGGGATGATGGGCACACGCTGGGATAGATGAATGTACCTGAGTGTCCATGGGCATGTACATGTTCAAACCCGTGTACACACATGGAGAATAGCATGCAAGTACACATGTGCCTGTTGCAATGGATGGACCCACATGTGTTTGGGGATGTAAGCAGTCAGCTGTCTGTTATTCATGGGTTCTGCGTCCTCATATTCAACCACCCAGGCAACAAGAATATTGCATTGTTGCTGGTATGTACTATGTAGTGCAGCTTATGATGGATGCATCTGCACTGAACATTTACAGATTTTTTTCTTGTCATTATTCCCTTAAGCAATACATCATAGCAACTATGTATAGAGCATTTACCTCATCTCAGTTATTATAAGTCATCTGGAGATGACTGAGAGTGTGAGAGAGTATGTGTGTAGGTTCTATGTAAATAGTTCACCATTTTATGAAAGGGATTTGAGTTTTATCAGATTTTGGTATCCATGGGGGATCCTGGAACCAAACTCACAATGTGTTAGCTCGTAATTCTTGCACCCTTGGTAGACATCCCTCAGATACTGAGGGGTGATCATATAGTGTGAGCCAACATGCACAAAGAACTCATGATGCGTGCTTCCTCACACGCGCAAACCAGGATGATGGATGGCAGACGAGTATCCCCAGGAATATGGCCACACGAGCCTGTAGGCACATACACACACACGTACACACTGGGTGGGACCTGCGGTGCCTGAGGGTGCCAGGATGCTGGCATCATGCCAACCATGCGGACAATTACACATCAGGGGTGTACACAGACACAATCGCCTCTGCATTCAGTTCTCCATACACACATGTACATGGACACTCTGCGCACACAGGCAGAGGGTGCACTTCTGGGGGATACTTGGCGTGTGCACCAGTGAATCTACACTGGCCCTTGCCCACCACACTTGTATCTCTCACCCTTGCCCAGCTCGGAAGTAGCCTCCGGGGCAGCCGCACAGGAAGCCGCCGGGCGTGTTGGCACAGCCATAGCTGCAGGGGCTGCCCTGTCCAGCACACTCGTCCACGTCCTTGCAGCCCCCAAGGGCCTGGTCATAGTCAAAGCCAGAGGGGCAGACGCAGCGGAAGCCTCCGAGGGTGTTGTGGCAGGAGGCGCTGCCACAGGCCGCTGGCGACAATGCACACTCGTTCTTGTCTGTGGGAGGAAGAGGAGAGGAAGGATGGGGCTTTGCCCACTCAGAGCCCAAGTCCAATGTCGAAGCCTCCAGCAAGCTCTCCAAGGACCCTCAGAATTCGTCTTTCTCTGCCTCCCTTTTACTCCCAACGCCTGCCCCAAAGCCTGTGATTCTCCTTCATAGCATTGCTCCAAACATCCCCTAAATCCTGACTTGTGGCATGTTCCAGGCTTCTGCACCCTCTCCCAACTGACAGGTGGGGCTGGATCAGCATCTCAGGCCTCCACCTGCTCCATGCCAGAAGCAGCCCTCCCCTAGCTGCGATGATCAAAAATGGCTTCAAGATACTTCAAATGTCCCCTAGGTGCAAAAAGGTCCTCCGTTAACCCAGGGAGTGGTCTAATGATCCCCATCTCCTCTGCTAAACTGGACAATTCAAGGCAAGGATGGTGTCTGTTTGGGGGCTCAATTCTGCATCCTCAGGGCCTGGTGAAAATCAAGCCCTCAGCAAAGAGTTGGGAAAGGGATGATCAAGAACATGCACAGGAGGAGACAAGCAGAGAACTTGAGAATGAGGATCTGATAGCAAAGGCCAGTGGTCTGTGACATCCTGAGGTCCCTGGGACAAATGCCTGTAGTATAGAAACAAGGTACTTAACTAAGACCCACCATGAGACAAAGGAAGTGCCTGGAAGCAGCAGGAGGGTGGGTAGGGCTGCACAAGTAGGCAGTGTCCAGGAAGGACAGGCCACAGTACCCATTACAGTGGAGGTCAAGGGTGGGAGTTGAGGAGAGGTGACAGAGAAGGCTCTGGAGAGCAAATGGGCCTAACAAAGGTAGAGGGTGAAAGTCAGACTGTAGGAGAGAAATGCAGAGTTAGTGAGGCTGTTAGGAAGGTCTCAGGCAGCCAAAAAAATAAATAAATAAATAAAAGGAAAGTTGCAGGGGCAGAACTCAAGCTCCCCAGTTGAAGAGCCTCTGTGATAGCTATGGCAAAGATGCAGCATGCTTGCCTTAACTCACAATTGCTGCACCCATGGTAGACACCACTAATCCACCACACCATTCTTTTTACTGCATCCATGGCAGACATCACCAATCAATCATAGTACTCTTTCCCAGTGATCACAGGAATGTTCTCAGAATCTCTTGTCAACTGCATCTTTCAGGCTACCACTCCCTAAGGAAAGGGCTTGAACACTATGCTGTGCTTGCTAAGATGCCCCTTGACTCCCCAGTGGGAGGCCTTCTAGCTGGCCTGCTTTTTCAAATAGCTGTGCTTGTCCCAGCATGGCAGGGAGGTAGTTCCTAGTCCCCTGCTCTGGAAAGATTCCAACAGGGGGTCCAGCTTCCTCCCAGCCTCCGCCACTCACCCACACACTGGGCCCACTGGGAATGTGGGGTGAAGCCCTGGGGGCAGCTGCAGCGGTAACCCCCCAGCTCATTCAGACAGCCATGCTGGCAGTGATGTGGCCCTCCACATTCATCCACATCTGAGACAGGGAGAGAGAGGGTGTGACCAGTGGCCCTCAGGACCACCCCAGGCCTAGACCCACCCAACCCTGCTCTACCTTCACAACCATGGCCTGAGCTGTCCAGGGTGAAGCCTTGGTAGCACTCGCAGTGGAAGCTGCCTGGGGCATTGTGGCAGTGTCCGTGGGTGCCACATGGACCAGGCTGGGCCAGGCACTCGTCATTGTCTGCAGGGGACAGGGAGCAGGCAGGGTTTCCTGGTGGTTAGGGGATGCCTATGGGGTACCATTATGCCACAATCTTAACTCACTGTGTGACTTCAAGCAGGTCACTACCCCACCTCATGCTGGTTTCCTCCTTGGGCAAATGAGATCCATAGCAGTTCCTGCCTCATGGAATTGCTACCAATACCTGACATGGTGCATATAAAGGACTTTGCTTGAATATCCTCTCCTCTTTCCATTTTAGAGTGAGAATTAACCTAACCACACACATGGCTTAGGGTAGTGCCTAGTGTGAGAACAGAGATTACCAAGACCCCTTTGGGGACTAGAGGTATAGCTCAGGGGTAGAACATATGCTTAGCTCGCACAAGGCCCTAAGTTCCATCTTTAGCACTCCAAAGCAAACAAACAAAACAAAACAATGCAAAAACTCCTTGTTGCTTCTCCCATGGGGAAGTGACCTGGGGGTACCTGGTGAGCTTTGTCCTTCAGGAAACCTGACAATGGTGTGAAATCAGTCACTGTCATGAACTGAAAGTTTGTGTCCCCTAAAATCATATGTTGAAGTCTCAACTTCCAATGGGATAGTATTTGGCCTTTGGAAAGAAGTGAGCATTAGATGAGGTCATAGGGTGGGACCCCACAAAGGCATTGGTGCCCTCACAAGCACTGCCACCAGAGAGATTGTGCGCTGTCTCTCTCTCTCTGCCATGTGGTGACACAGCAAGAAGGTGGCTGTCTGCAAACCAGGAAGTTCTCACCAGGAAGTAACCATGCTGGCATTCTGATCTGAGACTTCCCAGCTTCTGAACTCAGACAACAAATCTCTGTAGTTTATGTGCCCAGTGTATTTTTCTTCCCCACAATGCTGGGGATTGAACGATTGAACCCAGGGCCCTGTGCTTGCAAGGCAAGCACTCTATCAACTGAGCTATATCTGCCACCTTTTTTTTTTTTTTTTTAGTTTTTGAAAAACTTGTTTGGTGGATATCTTTCCACTTTCCATGTCTTTAAATATCTTTAGTATTTTTATTTATTTTTTTGGTACTGGGGATTGAACCCAGGGGCACTCCACCACTGAGCCACATCCCCAGCCCTATTTTGTATTTTATTTAGAGACAGGGTCTCACTGAGTTGCTTAGGGCCTCGCTAAGTTGCTGAGGCTGGCTTTGAACTCGCGATCCTCCTGCCTCAGCCTCCCAAGCCGCTGGGATTACAGGTGTGGCCACCGTGCCCGGCTATCTTTAGTATTTTCATTCACCTCTTTTTTTTTTTTTTTTTTTTGGACTGGGGATTGAACCTAGGGGTACTCTACTACTCAGCCACCTCCCCAGCCTCTTTTATTTTGAGACAGGGTCTCACTAAGTTGCCCAGGCTGGCCTCAAAGTTGTGATCCTCCTGCCTCAGCCTTCGGAGTTACCAGAATGACAGGTGTGCACCATGCTCAGGCCACACCATTTTTAATAATCATTTCATCTTTGGTTGGTGCAGATCAGCTCTGCTTGATTTAACCAACCACCAATGAAAACACACAAGGATTTTTCCAATTTTTTTTAATTTGCCATTTTAAACAAATAAAGACTAGGTAAACCCTGGTGTGTGTCTATGATGGTTTTCTTAGAATAAATTCCTGAAAGTAGAATGGTGGGCACAGACACCAATATTTGTAAATTTTTGAATATGAATTATAAAATCTCTCTCTCTCAGTCTATGGTTATTTCATTGCAGCCACCTAAGATGACTGAGACAGTGGGTTTTCAGGCAGCTTTACTGTAGTGCAATGACCCATGGAAGGTAACTGCATTTAGACAGGGGTGATAGGGAACGAATGATAAATTCCTGGTTTCTCCTTCCCTGAGCACAGATATATTTGACATCAAACATATTCCTGTGGGGAATGTGGAATCGCCTTGGGTACAAGAACCTCGGGACATGGAGCTTCTGGTAGAGAGCAGTGTCAGCAACTGGGTACCTGTCCCCTTGAGAAGCAAAAAAGAAAAAAGAAAAAAGGAAAAAAAAAATAGAAAAACTAGTGTCTAATTCTCCCTAGAAACATCCAGCATCACCTGCTGTTTCTTTCCCTTGAACCCAGAAAGAGAACCAAGTGTCATGGTGGTCTGCTGTGCTCATGTGTATTTGACTTTTTAGTTCAGTTGTCAGCAAACTGGGGCTCATGTAGGACAAAAATCCAGCCCTCTGTTTGTTTTTGCAAATAATGTTTTATAGGTACACACCATGTTCATTAGTTTATGTATCATCTCTGGCTGCTTTGGTGCTCCTATGACAGAGTTGGGAAATCATGACAGGGACCATATGGATTGAAATCTGAACATATTTACTCTTAGGCCCTTTACAGAAAGTTTTCTGAGCTGGGAGCATTTGCGAACACCTGTAATCCCAGTGACTCGGGAGGCTGAGGCAGGAGGATTGCGACTTCAAAGTCAACAACTTAGTGAGGCCCTAAGCAACTCAGTGAGACCCTGTCTCTAAATAAAATACAAAATAGGGCTGGGGATGTGGCTCAGTGGCCGAGTGTCCCTGAGTTCAATCCCCGGTTCAAAAAAAAAAAAAAAAGAAAGTAAGTTTTCTGATTCCTGATGTAGCTGAGCCTCAGAACATCAACTGCCTGGCTGAGAACTTAAAACTCTATTCTAGAGAGAGAAGACACTTGTGAGCTTGCTACATGTATAGTACACATGGGACACATGTGCAGTGGTCCAGATGTCTCCGTGTTTATACACGTGCAGCTACACACACACACACACACACATACACACACATACACACAGACATTACAAGAACTTTACTGTTGCAGAAAAATTGAAACACATTGCTTCCTATCTTTGCCCAATGTTCCCTTTTGATGAGGCTCCACCTGAGTTCTTTTTGAAAACTATGACCCTTCCCTTCTAATTTTTCTGACTCAGCTTGTACTGTGTCTCTCTTTGATGCCACTCGACAGCTGCTGACATACTTAATATTATATCAGTTTGCAGTCTGATTCCTAGAAGGAAAGTTCCATGATAGTATCAACTTCCACTCTCCTGAACCCCCAGGATCTATAGCAAGGCTCTGTAAGCTATTTCTGTAATGGCCCAGAGTAAACATTTTTGGGTCTGCTGGCAAAACTGGACTCTGTCATTATACTGGGGGGGGAAAAAAGCAGCCACAGATGACAGGTAAAGTGGCGAGGCTGAATGCCAATAACACTTTATTAACAAAAGCAAGTAGAGACCAGTCTTGGATGGTTGGCTGGAGTTTCCCACCCTCTGGTCAAAGCACTACCTGGTACACAGTAGGTGCTCACAAGGTGCTAAGTGGATTAACGGGAGCCTACATGGGCCAATCTTAGTTGGGCTCATTCTGAAAGGGAAATCTGGTTCCCTCTGGGCCACAAGACACCAAGAACCAACAATGTGGCATTTGCTTCTGTGGCTTTGACTTCTGAACTAACTTCTGCTTTGGGCTATGAGAAGTTTGGGAAGCACTCTGGGAGGCCCTAGGGAGACCTAGCAGGGACTGGTCAGGGGCGAAAAGAGATGACCTGGACTTCAGAGGGCGGACCTTTCAGCCTCCTGGGACAGGAGGGAGGAAGTCCCAGATGCCACCAGGACGTGAGCACACAGGAAGCAAGCACTTTGCACCACCCTCTCCCATGTCCCCAGTGTCCAGCACACACTGGGTGCTTGATACTTCTTTGGAGAACAAACTTGGGAACGCTAGGTTTACGTGCCACCTGCACGTGAGCAGCGGGGGCACTCACCGAAACAGGCCTGGTGGCGCTGGGTGAAACCAGGGGGACAGCGGCAGGTGAAGGAGCCGATGGTGTTCACACAGACGAACTGGCAGTGGTGCTGCCTGGAGGCGCACTCATCCAGGTCTGCGGCACAGACGTCCCGCTGGCTCAGGGGGCGGGACTCAGCATAGGGCGGGGCCAGGACTGGGGCGGGGTTCAGTGTGGGGCGGGGCCAGGACCCGGTGTGGGTAGGCTCAGTGTGGAGGTCCAGGCAGACGCGTGGCAGGAGAAAGTCCCATGTAGTACCCAGCTCCTTGCAGGTGGAGGGGGTGAGACCACAGGGGATATCCCTGGGGCTTTTGTCAGGGGATGGGGACGGCCCCCAGAAGGCGTAGGTGGAAGGGAAGGATGTCACCTTTGCAGGTTCTGCCATCTTCCTCCAGCAGGTAGCCACGGGGGCAGGCGCAGAGGAAGCTGCCATCTGTGTTTTTGCAGAGGAACGAACATGGCTTGGAGACCTGGCTGCACTCGTCCACATCTGTGGGGAATGGCAATGTGTGAGGAGGTCGCACGGTCATTCCTGGGGGCTGAGGGGGTGGGGTCTCATTCCCAGCTTCTGGTCACCTAAAATCTGCGGACTCACACAGGAATTGGAACTTTTCTGTAAAAAGGCAAATAGTAAACAGTCAGCCTGTGTACCTGTGGATTCAGCCAACCGTGGATTGAAGATTTGGCAACCGTGGATTGAAGATTTGGGGTGGGGGTGGGGGTGGATTGCATCTGTGCTGAACTATGCAAATATCCTTATCAGTATTCCCTAATAAGACAGCACGGCAACTATGCACTTAGCATTTATCTTGTATTAGTTACTGGGAGTCATCTAGAGATCGAAAGTTACAGGAGGAGGCTGGGGATGCACTTGCCTAGTGTGTGCGAGAGGCTCTGGGCTCAATATCCATTGCCACAAATAAATTATTAATAAAACCAAAAAAAAACTAAATAAATAAATAAATAAAAAATAAACTATACCAGAGGATGTGTGTGGAAACACTACCCCATTTTATATAATGGACTTGAGAAGCCCCTGTCTTGGAGCCAATCCTTGGATACCAAGGGCCAACTGTGTTTGGCTCCACAGGCCACAGAGTCCTAGTCGCAACCAGTCAACGCAGCCTTCATTTCAGGAAAGTAGCAGTTAAAGGTAACTAAAAATACAGGCATGGCTATGTGCCAATACAGTTGTTTACAAAATAGTGACGTGCTGGATTTGGCCCTCAGGCTGCAGTCAGTGGCCCCCTGAGTTAGTTGAAAATCTAGTACACAATGTAACCACAGAATCTCAGGATACAAAGTAGAAACCAGGAGGAAACCAGAGGAGGAACATGGCCCAAAAAGGGTGAAGCTTTGCTTCTGGTCTCCACTTTCTGGTTTCCTCAGGCTGTGACTGCCCGTTTGGAAATGAAAAGCAAGTCTTGCAAAGTTGGAGGGGCACAGGGAAGTGGGCCAGGGACTATTGACAGGGCCCTAGGGCAGGGGGCTGTGGCTCACCCAGGCAGGCAGTGGCAGCCGCATCTGGCGCATACCCAATTTGGCAGTGGCAGCGGAAGGAACCGATGCTGTTAATGCATTCACCGTGGGGGCACAGGTGAGCAAGCACGTGGCACTCATCCACATCTGGGGACAAAAGGGTAGGGTGGGAGCTGGCCAGCCACCAGGGCTGAGGCTTCGCTTTGCCCACCGGTCCTCACCCCAGGGGCAAATCCCCACATGCATGCACACACACAAAGGCTCACACATTCTAGCTCCCCCCCCAGCACAGACACACAGCCCTGCAACACCTCAAGGACACCCACCTCGCCCCTCGGCAGTGTAGCCTGAGCCATGGGGACACAGCTTCCTGTGGGCGGAGGTGCCCGGCAGAGGACAGAGTTCACAGTGGGATCCCCAGCCCCGGCCGCCCCCGCAACAGCACACGGCCCTGGGCACAGCTTCACTGCTGCTCGACCGAGCCTGGCATGTGGCCTCCAGCACCTCAGAGAAGCAGAGCCCCTGTCGGATGTCTGTAGAGAACAGGTAGGAACGGTGGGCGGGAGAACTGTGCCATCCAGGACCCTCCTCCCTGGGGTGTGCGGTGGTTTTGTGCATCTGTGCAGTGTGAAATCTTCCAAGGCACTGTCACCAGACATGGTGACATACCCTCAGTGGGCTGGACTGGGACTGGGGCAGAAGCTACAGACCCACTCCGTGACCGCCTGGGGCTGGGCTGCAGAGGCTCGATAGCAAAGGGTGGTGTTCTCTGGCCACAGAGGAAATGGCTGGCCAAGAGGCAGCAGGGAATGCAGGGAACATCAGGAAGGGGACAGGCACACTGCACCCAGGATGGATCAGCAGGGACAATGAGGAAAAATGAAATCTAGGGATACATGGGAAGCAGGGAGGGCTGAACAGCAGACTGGACATGGGGTAAGGGAGAGGAGGCTTCCCAGTTACTCTGGGAAGTTGGCTTGGGGATCCATCACTGAGATGCGGTTTGGGGGCAAGCTGCACTGTTGTGGGTAGGGACAGGGATGTCCAGGACACAGTTGGATGCATATATCTGTGGGCCTGAAGTTGTGGGATGGACATCATGCTCAGAGAGGAGAGAAGGTGGGGACAGAAAGAGACAAGTCACCAGGACAGAGGCTACTGGCAGGTCACCTGCTGGGTTTAGCTCCCCAGAAGTGGGAAATTCAGAGAGGGCTCATTCCAGGGTGCTGTCTGTGGGGCTGGTGGGGTCGTGGGAGACAGGGCGGGAGGGGCGGAGACTGGCTCCTTCAGGATGAATGGGGTGTGCATGCATGCGTCATAATGGCTGTGTCCACATTGGCTCAGCAACCCCAGCATGCCTTCCCAATGCCCGGATGGCACCCCTGACTCGGGGAGCTCCTGCACAGTAGGAGGGACAGGTGGGGAGTGGCCATAGCCACTTCATTTATGCCTGGTCACACTCACCGTGGCACTCAGTGAAGGTGGGGCTGGCCTGGAAGCCCTCGTCACAGTCACACCTGAAGCTGCCCACGGTGTTGATGCAGCGGCCATCAGAGCAGAGGCCGGGCTGGGAGCGGCATTCATCCTCATCTGAGGTGGAAGGGATGAAGCAGGCCAGAGGGGAGGCCAGAGTCCCCAAGCCGGCCTCCCTAAGCCCTGGAGTACCCTCCTTGCATCTGCCACAACCTCTTGCTTTGACCTCTTCCCCATACCTGTGCAGCTGTCCCCAGAGCTGGGCTGGGGCCGCATGCCTGGCGGGCAGATGCATGCAAAGGTGCCGATGAGGTTCTTGCACAGCATGCCACGGGCACGGCAGTCCTGCAGCCCATCTGCACACTCATCCACGTCTGTGGATGACCAGGGACAGGTGTTGGCCAAAGTCAGGTGCCCCACGGCATGGCCCCAGGCCAGAGAGCTGGGGTCCCACACTCCAGCAGCCCCCTGCTGGACCAGAATGAGGGCCCTGCAGTACCTTCCAGAAAGGGAGCCACCAGACCCCAGTCAAAAAGCTCAGGACTGTCCCGCAAGCCCCACCTCCCCTGTTGTGAATATGTCAGGGCTTCCTCCTGGCCCCAAACGTGGACTCTGAAACAGCCCTGGAGGAATCCAGCCCCAGCTGGTCTTTTGCCCTTGACACTATGGACATTTGAGACAACAAAGTCCTTTGTGGCAGGGGGCTGGTCTGCGTGCATTTAGGGTATTTAGCAGCATCCCCAGCCACTCCATGCCAACACTTCCCAACATTCACTGTGACAATGAGAAACTCAGACATGAGCACATGTCACCTGGGAGGCATGATCTCTGTGCCCTCTGACCTATGCTACCTAGGGCAGGTCCAGCCCCTGAAGTCCTAATGGACTCTGGGCCCAGGGAGCTGTTCTTATCCCATTTTTAACAGCAAAACTACAAAGCTCACAACAGCAAAGTCAGAACCATTGGTGAGATATGAATGTGTCCCCAGACTCCCCAGTCAGGTTGGAAGCTTAATCCCCAAAGCCTATGTTAATAGTGTTTGGAGCTGGGCCTTCTAGGACAGGGTCAGGACTAGATGAGGTCGGGGGGTGGGGCCTCCACGATGGCATTAGTGGCTATATAAGAAGAGAGAGACCCGAGCTAGCGCCTTGCCCTCTGGCCACAGGGTGCCCTCCCCCTGTTGTCCTGGAGCACAAAGGCCCGCACCAGAGGCCAGCATTGTGCTCTTAGGCTTTCCAGATTCCAGAACCATTAGCCAAATCCACTTCTGTTCTTTATCAACTACCTGGTCTGTGGGAACCGGTTATAGCAGAAGAAAGTGAACTAAGAAAACTCCCCCTCCCGAGGAAGCGCCCACCCTGCTCACAGGGCCGGCTCTGCAGTCCCCAACTCCCACACTGCTCACGCCCACCCTTGGGGGGCACAAGCTCTTGTTTCTCCATTTTGTGGTAGGAAGTGGAGGAACAGGGGCTACCCCCCCAGTCTGTTGTCCACCAGGGCTCAGGACGTAACCTACGTACATTGGGGATGATGAGATCAAGCGCAGGGAGCCCTGGGGCAATGCCACTGGGGACTGTGTGGTGCCTACCTCGGCACATGGCCCCGTCCTCCCGCAGGGCATAGCCATCCGGGCAGGTGCACAGGTAGGAGCCCTCGGTGTTGTGGCAGCGGAAGGCACAGAGCAGCGGGTTCAGGGAACACTCATCAATGTCTGTGGAAGTCAGCAGAGGGGTCAGCTAGGTGGAGTCTGCCTTCAGGACCCCTGCTCCCCAAAGGGGGCCAGTTCCCAGGCGTCCCCATCACACATCCCAGATCCTGGGCAGGCAGCATCGTACCCTCGCAGGTCATCATGGGGCCAGGCTCAAAGCCATCTGCACAGGCACATTCAAAGCCTCCAACAACGTTGGTACAAGTGCCTTCTCCGCAGGGGTGCCCAACTGAGCATTCATCTGTGTCTGGTTGGGGACAAAGGAGCAGTCAGTAACTGCAGAGAGACCCCCCCCCTCCTCCACATTCCCAGCTGCCTGCTTGGTGACTGCCACGGGCTGGACAGGGCAAGATCTGCTGCCCTCTACGCCAGCTGTGGGGCAAGCCCCAGGCGCATGCTCAAGGACTGAATGCATAAGCCATGAGCAGCGGTGAATGAATGAATGACCAAGTGATGAATGAATGGCAAGGAATCAAATAAGGTCAAGAGTGAATGAAAGGATGATGAGTGAGTGGAGGGTGTGAATGAATGAACGAGTGAATGGGAGAACAGGTCAGTGAATGAAGGAATGAGTGAGCAATGGGGAAACAGTGAGTGAGCAAGTGAGGGAGGGACAAGGGAGAGAAGGTGTGATGAAGAAAGTGACGGGTCAGCCAGGGCTGGTCACTCACCCACACAGCTGATGCCAGTGAAGTCCAGGCTGTAGCCCAAGGGACACTCACAGCGGAAGGAGCCATCGGTATTGATGCAGATGCCTTTAGCACAGATGCCAGGGTTCTCTGCACACTCGTTCACATCTGCACGTGGCAAGGGTTGCAGACCGGGCACCCATCACTGTGGGGACCTCAGGCCACCTGTGCATCTGGGAAGGAGCCTGAGACTTGGGTATCCAGGCAGAGCTGAGAAGGGCAGGGCTAGGTAGCTCAGGAGAGGCTCTCAGCACCTGGGTGAGGGGCTCACCTTCTCGAGAGTCATCTGGGCCTGGGACTGCCCCGTGGCCAAAGGGGCAGAGCTCCTGAAAAGCAGCTGGGCAGGGACAGGGTTTCAGAAAGGGCGTCAGAGTCAAGGGCCAGTCACAGCCCCCAGGATCAGAGTGCAGGGTCAGGGCGGACTCACCACTGCCCTCCTGAGGACACAGCTCACAGGGCTCGCCCCAGCCCTCCCCAGGCCTCGTGCTGCAGCAGCACCGCGTCTTGGTGGTGTTGAAAGCTTTGGGCACCAAGCACTTTCCAGCCTCAAAATGTGTGAAGCAGAAACTCTGCCTTGTGTCTGTGGGAGTGGGTAGGCCGGTGCGTTTTAAGGTGATAGAAACCATCATTCCCCACACCTGTGCGCTTCCCTCCTCCACCCCAGTCCTGATGAATTGGCAGAGCTGGGCCTACTAGCAGCCAATCAGAACACTCCATGCTCCTGGTCACAGTGATTGGCTCAGGAACTAACACGTGATCCACACTGGGCCAATGGGGATCAGCCCTGGGGCTTTGGCTGAATAGCCAAGAATCCCAGCAATGTGCTAACCTACTTCACAGCTGTGGGGTGTCCCTGCACCTGGAACAATGGGCAAACTGGCCACAATGCTACTGAATCAGAAGTCTCTTCCTCAAGAAGTAAAGTAACTGATTACAGAGGGTGGGAGGACCCTTGGCTTCAGACCTCAAAGCCCTAGACCTGGGCTCCACCAGTACTTGCCAGGTTGGGGTGTGGCTCACCCCGGGACCCTGGGCCACCATAACTGGTTGAGTTGAACTGTGACTCTGCCATCACCCTTGCTGCCCCTGACCTATGAGAACAGGCTAGATCAAGTTGGCTAAGGCTAGCCCAGCTGAAATGAAGCCAGTCCAGAGTGACCCAAGCTACCTCAAACTAGACAACACCTGCACAGCAAGAGAGACTGTTCAATACTGAACAGACCAGGGGATGAGGCTAGCCAGGGATGGACCAAGTTAGCCCTGTGTAGCAGAGGTCAGTTGGCCAAAAGGCTGCCTGGACTGGGATAACCCCACTAACGTACAGAGACACTAATGCTCCTGGAGTGTCATATGAGAAACTGGCTCTCCTTTCTGGGTGACCCAAGCCCTCCCCACCTCATCTCCCACCACCCTCTCCCCTAAGCCCTGGTTGCTCACCAAAGCAACGGTGCCTGTTGTCAGAGAGGACAAAGCCAGGTGGGCAGAGGCACTGGAAGCTCCCGGGACTGTTGGTGCAGGTGCCAAAGAGGCAGAGGTTGGGCTCCTCCAAGCACTCGTCAATGTCTGGAGGGGCAGGGACATGAGCTGGGGGGTGCGGTGCAAGGAGGACCCACACCAGGGTGAGGAGGCCTTGGCTATGAAGAGGGGCAGAAGAGTAGGGGCCCAGCCTGAGCGGGCCTAGGGCTGAACTGGGGCAAGAAGCTGAGGCTCAGTATGAGCTGCAGCATGGGTTGGGTAGTATGTATGGGTTGGGGGTCTTTCCCAGGAGATGTAGGAGTCATGGTCTGGAAAAGTTCATTGTTAGAGACCAAAATTGTCCAAAGCTAACCGAGACTGGATAAAGTTGTGCTAGATGAATTAGCTCATTTGATCAGGCTAACTCAGAGAGAACAAACCAGAAGGCTGGCCAGACTGGTCCAGTTTAGCCCAGATTAAACAAGCTAGCCCATCAGCTCAAGAAAGAGGTTCAGTTTAACCTGGATTATGCAAGGCTAGCCCAAATGGAAGACTGGACAAGAGGGCCATCAGTCCAAACCAGACTAATGCAGGTTAGCGCAGACTATATAAGACTAGCCTATCTGCTCGGGCCAGAATGGTCCAGGTTGGCCCACATGGACTAAGGCTAACCTAAGTGAATGAATGGACCACAGAGGTCAGGACAGACCGATTTAGATTAGTCCAGAGTGTACAGTCATGCCTATGGGTGATTACACCAGTGGGACTTGGGCCAGACTGGTCCTTGACCACCATTCATTGAGTTAGAAGTTCTACTATTAGATTCCTGAGGTGCAGTGAGACCCCCCAAACCCATGCCCATTTTATAGGATTCACAAGGAAGCCCTGAGCCAGGAGTGTAGAAACATTAATAATGGTAACAGTGTATGGAGCTGTGTTTGGTGCTGTGCTGAGTGCATCTTCACCTCACTGTAATCCCAACTGGTGTTCCCGTTTTACAGATGGACACACAGAGAACAGAGGCACCTCCCTGGCCCCAGAGCTGGGAGGTTGGGCTGGACACTCACCTATGCAGTGGTTGCTCTGCACCTGGAAGCCAAGAGGGCAGATGCAGCGGAAAGAGCCCTCGAGGTTCTGGCAAGTGCCAGGCAGGCAGGTTCCAGCAAGGCTGAGACACTCGTTGGTGTCTGTGGAGAGGAGAAGGAGGGGATCCCAGCACCAGGGAGGAGGCAGAGGGCTCACCCAGGTCTGGAGCCAACACCTGCTGTCACAGCATGGTGGCTGAGGGACCCAGGAGAAGCCCTTCCAGTGGCAGTTCTGGGTTCAAGGAAAAGGCTGAGATTCCAGAAAACAGGGTATCATGGGAAGGATTATCTGGTCCTGGAGGGTTATAAGTGGACCCAGATGGTGTCAGTGGGGAAGAGGGAGCAAAGTTCCTAATCTGGAACCACTTGGAGATTCCTCTGGGATTTTCCTGGCATCCATTTAGCACCTCTACTATTCCTGATTTCAGAAAAGTTGCATTTTCAAGACAGCTTCACTCTAAATCTCAAAACTATGAAAATATAATGTGCTGTTTTTTTTTTATTAATACCTTTTATGCATGGATACCAAATAGAACCACATTTACTCAAAAGTACCAACTTCAGGTAAATGTGGAGCAAGGACTGGCTGAGATGGGTCCCAGCACTATGGTGAGACTCACCCACACAGTTTTTTCCATCGGCTGTGAGCTCGAAGCCATCCTGGCAGAGACAGTTGAAGGAACCAGCTGTGTTAAGGCACTGGCCAAATCGGCATACCTGCCCCACCAGAGTGGTACACTCATCAATGTCTGCAGAAGGGAGATGAGCAGATAGGGTCAACCAAGGAGCTTGAGGGAGCTAAGCCTACCTTGCACATCCTTCAGTTTACTGAGCACTCATGTACAGACTCTGTATATTAACCTTCCTACTACCCTTCGAGGTAGGTACTGATATTTTCTAACACAACCATTATAATGCTATGAATTTGCCTCTAAGTCCTCTCTTAGATGCATCCCAAATATTTTGTTTTTATTTTCATTTAACTCAAAATATTTTCTAATTTCATTTATGATTTCTCCTTTGATGTATGGGTTATTTAAGAGTACACTGGGACTGGGGATATAGCTCTATTGGTAAAGTGCTTACCTTGCAAGCACAAGACCCTGGGTTCAATCCCCAGCACCACAAAAAAAAAAAAAAAAAAAAAGAGTGTACTGCTTAATTTCCTAATACTTTGGGACCTTCTGGGTATCTTTCTGTGATTGATTTCCAGTTTCATTCTTTACTTTCTGAGGACTTACTTTGTGTGACTTCAATTCTTTAAAATTTGTTAAGGGTTGCTTTAACAAACCAGAATATGGCCCTGAATATAGTGACTATTCCTTGGCAACTGACTATGTGTATTTGAGAAGAATGTGTATTCTAGTATGCTCTATAAATGTCATTCAGGTCAAAGTAGTTAACAGTGTTGTTGAAGTCATCTGTATCATAACTGATTTTCCACCTAGTTGTTCTCTCTTCTACTGCAGGGTACATGTTGAGGTTGCCAACTATAATTATAGATTTTTCTATTTCCATTTCAGGTCTATTGATTTCACTTCATATGATTTGAAGCTCTACTGTTCATTGCTTATGTACTTATGATTATGTCTTCTCAGTGAATTGGCCTCCTGTTCGATATATAATGTCCCTTCTTATTTCAGGTAATATTTCTGTTGAGAAGCCTAGTAGTGTGATATTTTCTCTGGTAAGTACTACTATAAATTTCTATTTTACAGATAAGGAAATGGAAGCATGAGGAAGTAAATGACTTGTCTAAGGCCATACAGCTTGTAGGTGGGAAAGTTGGGATTTGAATTCATGCTTCCTGACCTTGGAGTTCATGTTTTTACCCAGTGCACTTAATTGGGAAGCACCATACCACCAAGGTCTTGCTTTCACTCTTCCTTTCCCTGTCTTATAATTTCACCAGAGAAGAAATCATAAGAAAAGTTAGAAAATATTTTTAATTAAATGGAATGAAAACACAACATATTAAAATTTGTGGGGTGCAGTTAAGAGAGTACTTAGAGGCAAATTCATAGCATTGAACTGTGTTGTCTGTCTGCCTCCCATTAGCCTCAGCATAAACTCTGACAAGAGACTCCCACAATGACTCCCACTGGTACTGGACAATTGAATGAGTATGGAGAATTCTATGGTTAACTAATTTTCAGAAGGAACTCCAACCCCAGAGTTTGCTTGGGATCAAGATCTTTTGTTTCAGAGGAGCCCTCAGATCATGAATCTACTATGCAGTGAAGAGCACTGAGGCCTCCCCACCAACCCAGCCAGCTGCTCACCTACACAATTCCCATTGTGTGCTGCTGCGAAGCCAGGGAAACACAGGCAGTTGTAGGAGCCAATGATGTTCTTGCAGATCCCATTTCCACATGGCTGCTGGTCACATTCATCGAGGTCTGAAAGCGAAACCCACAAACCCACCAATTCACCCAAGGGCATTGGGTGGCTCAGGGACAGGGACCTGGTTGACCCCAGCCTGGCTCCCTGCACCTAACCCTTCCCAGATGGCTGGGTAGTGACCTCTAGAGGGGATGGCTGGGAAGGCCCCGGTACTATTTAGGATCTCCATTTTACAGATGAGAAAACTGAGGCAGGAGAGAAACGAAAACGTCATTTACCCAAGGTCTTAGTGCCAGGATTCAAACCGGGTCTGTCTGTGAATTGGGACAGTTAGAGGAGCTGTCCTCACCCCAGGGGAGGTGTAGACCCCAGCAGAGTCTGGCCTGAGAGAAGGGAGCAGAAGGTGCTCTCACCCATGCAGAGAGTCTGGTCTGCCGATGCCTGGAAGCCACGATGGCACAGGCACACGTAGCTGCCCTCCGTGTCCAGACAGTCGCCGTGGCTACAGACATTTGGAATCTCCCGACACTCGTTCCGTCCTGGGGATGCAGGCAGCATGGCGTCCCCAAGCACCCCACCACACAGAGGGTTAGCCTCACCCCTCTTTCCTTGTGCTATCCCCTGCTGCAGTGGAGGAGCCTGCCTCCAAGTCCCACATGCGTGTTCCCACCAGAGGCTTCAAGCTGCCAGCATCGTTCTTAACCCTGACCTGTCACATCCTACTTGACCTTGTAACTTCCTGTAAACAGGTGCTCTCAGGACTAGGGGACCAGCACGGTGACAGAGTGCAGGTCGGCAGCATGAGGCCCAGATTCAGTCCTCAGCACCCACCCAAGACAGGTGCTTCCAGTTTACCTTCCCTTTCCTTGAACAGACAAGGAAAGAGCCAAGCTCCACCAAGTCATGGCAGGCAACAGCCGCCTCCTTCCCTTCCCTTTGCAGTGCTGGGGTCTGGCCTCTGCCTCCCCGACTCACCCACACAGGCCCCGCTGGGCGACAGCTTGAACCCTTGGGTGCATTGGCAACGATAGCTGCCAGGGATGTTGGTGCAGTCTGCATTCCTCCGGCAGGGGCCCACCCCACTGGCACACTCGTCCACATCTGGGGAATCCAGCAAACAAGGTGGCAGTGAGAGAGAAGCCCACCCTGGAAGAATTGAACCCCAAACCCAGTTTTGCAGCAAATGGTCTCTCTGCAAATCTCCAGAAGTGGAGTGAGGGTGGTTACTTGGCATGGAGATGCTCAGGAAGGTGTCAGCCCAGCATACAGATGGGGGAAACTGAGGCTTACTGAGTGCACAGTGGGGAACCAGCATCCTACCCAGACCCCAGGACTGGGGTTGGGGAAGGGGGTGGGAAGGCACCTTCGCAGGCCAGCAGGATGCTGTTGTAGCTGAAGCCCATGGGACATTCGCAGCGGAAGCTCCCGATCTGGTTGATGCAGACACCGTGGGCACAGATGGCTGGAATCTCCCCACATTCGTCAATATCTGGGGAGGGCAAGAGCCATCAAGGGTAGCCTAGCCCCAGGGAGCTTCTGGGGACCCTGAACTAGAGAACCCACTGGCCATGCAGTCTGGTAGATGAGGCCAGAGACCAGCACAAGGTCCAAAAAATCCTGCTGCAGCCAAAATACATCCACTCACACCAGAAAGAGGTCAGGATGTGGGAGGAAAAGCGAGAGCCAGAGAGAGCCTCACTTTCTCTTGAAAACGCACATTTTGCTACATGGGAGGCTGAGGCAGGAGGATGGCAAATTTGAGGCCAGCCTGGGCAACTTAGCAAGACTGTCTCAAAACAAAATTTAAGAAAGGGCTGGGGATATATCTCACAGGCAAAGCACTTGCTTAGCATGCATGAGACTCAGGTTCTGGGGGAAAAAAAAAAAAAGAAAGCACATTTCCTGTGACCTAGCACCCTGCTTTTCAGGATCTAACCCTGAAAATGACATTGAGCAAAAGAAGCCAAACAAACAAACAAACAAACAAACAAAAAAAAGAATAGAGCAAGTATTGTGGGATTGCATTTATAGGAAGTGCCCAGAATTGGCCAATCTGTGGAGACAGAAAGAGTAGCAGTTGCCTGAGGGCCAGGGGAGGGTCATGACTGCTAAATGGAGACAGGTATCTCTTTGCGTAATGAAAACACTCTAAGCTTTGAGGGGTTGGCTGGCTGCACAGCTCTGAATGCACCAAATCCACTGAGTTGGGCACTTAACTTAAAAAAATATTTTTTCTGGTACTGGGGATTGAACCCAGGGGTGCTCTACCACTGACCTATGTCTCCAGCCCTTTTTATTTTATCTTGGGACAGGGTCTCATCAAGTTGCCCAGGCTGGCCTCGAACTTGTGATCCTCTTGCCTGGGCCTCCTGAGTAGCAGGGATTATGGGTATACATCACCGCACCCAGCTTAAATTAGGTCCTTTAAATGGGTATGCACACGCACACAGCTGGCCTTCTGTACCTGGAGTTTCTGCACCTTCAGATGAAACCAACTACATTTTGCAAAAATTTAAAATTTTTTTTTTGCATCTGTACCAAACATGTATAGAATTTTCCTTGTCATTATTCCCTAAATGAAAAGCAAACCCTGCATGAGTCCATTCGCAGGAGGTCCCTAGAGCCCTTAATTCAGAAATGTAGGATAGTGGAGTCAAGGCTGGGAGGGGACAGGAGTTAGTGTTGAATGGGGACTGAGGCTCAATCTGGGGAGATGAGAAAGTTCTGGACATGATGGTGGAGATGGTCACATGAGAATGTGAACTGCTTAATGTCACTGATCTGGGCACTAAAAAGTGGTTATGATAAATTTTATTACATGTATTTTACAGTTGTCCAAAAATGATGGAGTTTTATAAAAACACCTTCACTGTAAAAGGAAAGGAAAGGAAAGGAAAGGAAAGGAAAGGAAAGGAAAGGAAAGGAAAGGAAAGGAAAGGAAAGGAAAGGAAAGGAGAGGAGAAGGAAATACTTACGGAGCACAATTTCTGGGGAGTTAGAGGTTCAGGGAAGAGGGGTGAGGGCAGGATGGGGAGGGAGGGTGGAAAGACAGGGTTGTGGGTGAGGAGTGGAAGACCCCATGCAGGGTGCTCAGAGAGGCAGGGGTGCCAGTCACTCACCGAGGGGCTTCCCTGTGTGGATGTCAATGACGAAGCCTGGGACTTGGTCCCCACACAGGACCTGGTAGTCAGCTGCCCAGAGGAGAACAAAGCTTCAGCCCAGCCCTCTCCTGGACTCTCCCCACTCCTCTACCTCCTCCCTGGTTGCCATTCACCTGTGCTGTGACTTCCCAATGCCCAGGTGAAACTTGGCTGTCCCTTGCCAGCATGGGCAACGCCAACCACATCCCTCACCCTCACCAAAACACACATTCTATTCAGCTAGCACCTCAAGACCCATCCTCCCTCCAGCAGAAACTCCTGCACTGGGGACAACAGTGGACCTGCGTGTCTGAGTATAACCCACTCCTCTGAGCTGCTGCACCTCTGCCCGTGCTGCTCCCTCAGCCCTGAGAGCCCTTCTCATCTGTGCTATCATTTGAATGTGTGCCCCAAAAGTTCATGTGTTGGAAACAGAATCCCCAAAGTCCTATCCTGATGGCATTTGGAAGTGAGTCCTTTGGGAAGTGGTGAGGGTTTAGATGAGATCATGAAGGTGGGGCCCACGTGATGGCATTAGTGGCTTTGTAAGAGGAAGAGAGACCTGACCTGGCATGCTTGCTCCATCTCACCATGTGACCCCCTCCGCCATGTTGTAATACAGCACAAAGGCCCCCACCAGATGCCAGCCCCTGCTCTTGGACTTCCCAGCCTCCAGAATTGTGAGCTAAATAAACCTTTATTTATTTATTTATTTTTTAGATGTTGATAGACCTTTATTTATTCATTTACCTTCATGTGGTGCTAAGAATTGAACCCAGTGCCTCACACATGCCAGGCAAGTGCTCTACCACTGAGCCCCAACCCCAGCCCCAACCTTTATTCTTTATAAGTTATCCAGTCTCAGTGTTTTGTTGCTGCAATAGAAAACAGACTAAGACACCTAGTGAAGCCCACTTCAACCTTCAGGATTCATGGCAGCCAATGGGTGAAAACCCATGCTCAGTCACTCTGGTCCCAGGTAGTGGATGGTCCTTCCCTTGAGCTACCTGAGCAGTTCATCCTCCAATCACAGTCAGAACTCTACACCTAGAGGTTCTGCCTTTGCAGATTCAACCTGCCTTGGATCAAAAGTATTTTTAAAAAGAATGGTATCTATACCAAACACCAACTAGTTCTGTGTGTCTTCAAGAGCCTTCCTCACCAATGAAAGCTCCACCGATCCATCCCGAATTTTCAGTGTCTGCAAAGGACTGAATGCATTGCCCACTGTCCACGAAACATCTCTATCCACACGGGAACCTAACAGACTCTCCAGCTCATCCGATCAAGGCAGATTAGTCTACAAATCCTTAGTACCAGGAGGGGCCAGGCTGGGAAGAAGGTGGGGAGGGGGAACTCACGGCTGGCAGGGGTGGGGCAAGCCTCGCAGGGTCTGTTCCAGGCCTGGCCGATGTTGTAGGAGCAGCAGCACATCTTCCGGGTCACATTGAAGGCCAGCTCGTTCCCACAGGTTCCATTGTAGTGCCGGAAGCAGGCACTCTTCCTCATGTCTGCAGTCGGGTGGGGGAGGAGAGTGTGGCAAAAGGTCTCCCAGGTTAGAGGAGGAGAAGAACAAGAAGACAGGAACTCATTCCTGGACCTGGCTTGGTGTTTCTCCCCCAACACACTCGGGCCTATCATTCATATTTTAGTCTCTGTTGGGTAGTACACGGTCTGGGCAACTGTTCATGGCAGCCCTGGGCACTTGAGTCCCGCAGCCTTGTTCACTGACACATCTCAGCCCTTCAGATAACTCTTCGCACTCTAGCAAGGCCTAGAGGAGGTTTCTCCCAAACCCATGCCTGCTACACCAACTGCCAACCCCCAGTCATCCGCACGTCCTACCCATGCAGTTGTTGCCTCCGTTGACTCGCAGGTACTCTGCAGGGCAGACACAGGTGTAGTTCCCCAGGGTGTTGTAGCATGTGCCAGGGCCACAGATGCCCGAGTGTGTGGAGCATTCATTGATGTCTGTGGGGGAGGGATGAGCAGAGGGGGTATTTGGGCACCACCCAGGAACTCTCAGGTAAGGCCCATCCAGTCCCTAGAGGCACTTCAATGGGCTTCAATTTGGTTTCAAAATCAGCTTAAAATTATACAGACATTTTAGGGATGTGAGAAAACGTGATATGACATTAATTAAATGCTTACTGTGATAGCACTTCTGCTAAAGAAATGACCTGAACTCCCAGGTTAGTTACGCCATCACTAAGGGCAACCCCGTCTTCCCCATGCAACATAATAGAACGCAGGAACCCCACGGATAAAGCACAGCAGTCCCCAGGTACGGTTTGGGTCTGGAATGTCCCCTAAAGTCTCAAGTTGAAATCAAGGTCCCCTCCATAGAGGGTGGGCGTTGGGGAAGTAATTGAATCATGGATCAGGGGACTGGTGCCTGAATGGTCTGTTGGGAGGTGGACCTACTTGGAGGAAGGAGGTCATGGGGACATGCCCTGGAAGGGTTCACCCGCTCCCTGGCCCATCCCTCCCTCTCTGTTCCCTGGCTGCCATGAGTCAAGAAGCTTTCTTCCCCCACATCCTTCTGCCATGATGTTCCTGACTTGGAGCCAGCTGACTGGGTCCTCTGAAACTATGAGCCAAAATAAATCTTTTCTCCTCTGTGTTGATCTTGTTAGGTATTTTGGTCATAGTGATAGAAAGCTGACACACCCCCAAGACCTCTGGATGCTTAAAACTATGGATAGTATCAAACTCTGTTTTTTTTTTTTTTTCCTATACATGCACACCTATGATAAAACCTAATTTTTAAAATTGGGCACAGTAAGACATTGACAATAATAACTACTAATAAAATGAAACAAGACCATGTGCTGTAATAAATGTTATTTAGAACATACAAATAGTTTATTTCTAGAATTTTCCACTCAATATTTTCAGATTGTGTTGACCCTGGGTAACTGAAATCACAGAAGGTGAGATGTGGGTAAGGGGGACTACCATATCCTGGGATGGGGTCTTGATTTTCAACCTCATCAATTCCTCCTGTCCAGAGGTAGAACTTCTGCTGTAAAGGGCCACACTGTTTTGCAGTTTTCTGAATCAAACGGAGTCTCTCATGATTATTTAGTCCGTCACTGAAGCATAAAACAGTCGCAAACTGTGCAAATGAACTGTGGTACTGCCCATGCTCCAAGAAAACTTTACTATGGACCCTAAAATTTCAATTTCATATAATTTTCATGTGTCAGAGAATATTGTTTTGATTTTTTCCCAGCCGTTTAAAATACACACACACACACACACACACACACACACACACACACACAAATGTTAGCTAGCAGGCTGTATAAAAACAAGTGACAGAATGTTAATACTAAGAGTAACATCACCCAAAACGGCAGAGCAGGGAACTCCTGGGCTCCACTGCTTCACAAGAACAAATCAAGCAGGCAAAATCTGAACGGGAAATCAACATTTGCAGAACTCTAGAATCCCGTCAAAACCTCGTAATAAATAATTTACAATAAATCATAACCAGGCTGCCATAAGAGAATGCCATGGCATTTTTAAGCGCCCCAGACATTGTCACATCCCTCCCTTCTCCTGGCCACAGCAGCCATGAGAATCTTAAAAGCAGGAAGGAGAAGTGACATGTTGTACACGAGGGATCCTCAACAAGGTTAACCGCCAATTTCTGCACAGAAACATGGAGGCCAGAAAACAGTGGGATGAATTAAAGCACCGCAAGAAAAAAACTGTTAACCGAGAATTCCATACTTGGCAAAACTATCCCTCAGAAATGAAGGAGAATTTCAGTCAGTCTAAAATAAACAAAAATAGAAGGAGTTCATCTCTAGTAGGCCTTACAAAAAATACTAAAGGGAGTCCCTCCAGATGGAATGAGAAGATACTAGATAGTAACACAAACCCATACAGAGAAATAACATCCAGTGAAACAGGTGTCTGCACAGGTAAATGAGAACTCAGAGGATTGCATTTTTGGTTATTAAGTTCTATATTTCCCTCTATGATTCAAAAGATAAAGCATATGGGGGCCTCACTATGCTGCCCAGGTTGGCCCCAAACTCCTGGACTCAAACAATCCTCCTGCCTTAGCTGCCTGAGTAGGTGGAATGACAGGTGAATGCTTCCACACCTGGCTAAAAACAATTATTAATAAATGTTAATAATTGTTAATAAATGTTAATAATTATAAAGATGTCATTGGTGACAATAACAACATGAAGGGGAAGGAAGGAGCTGTAAAGAGCAGGCTTTTATATACCGCTGAAATTAAATTAGTATTAATTCAAACTTGATTGTTGCAAAATTAAGATGTTAACTGCAACAGAGCAACAATTAAGAAAGGAACTTTAAAAGGATACAGAAGGGGAAAAAAAAAGAAGAACAAGAAGGAAATTAAGATGATTCACTAGGAAAAAAATCAATCAATCAAAAAGGAAACAAAAAAGATAGGAGGATTGGGGGTGTGGCTCAGTGGCAGAGCACTTGCCTAGCGGGTGTGAGGCCCATGGTTCAATCCCCAGCACTACAAAACAAAACAAAATGAAGCAACAACTATACAACACATGCAGGAAATAAATAGCAAAATGGTAAATGTAAGCCCTTCTTTATCAGAAATAATATGTAAATGGATTAAACTCTCCAATGAGATGGCAGACATTGACAGAATGGACAAAAACTTAAAACATGATCCAACTAGATGCTACCTACAAGAGACTCACTTTAGATCCAAAGACACAAATGAGTTGAAGGTGAAAGGTAGGGAAAAGATATTCCACGCAAATAGTAATTGAAAGAGAGCTGGGGT
Organism: Glaucomys volans; assembly: GCA_020662805.1. Taxonomy (NCBI): domain Eukaryota; kingdom Metazoa; phylum Chordata; class Mammalia; order Rodentia; family Sciuridae; genus Glaucomys; species Glaucomys volans. Next base: position 749,882 of record JAJEJO010000904.1, read on the forward strand.
AACAATATTTTCTAAAAATATACTTAAAGTCCAAATTTGCCATAAGAGACAAAGAAGAATACCATATATTGATACATTGGTCAACCCATCAAGAAGATATAACAATAGTACACATATGTGCATTTAACAACAGAACCTCAAAATGTGATGCAAAACTGACAAGAAAGAGTCAGAGTTCCGCAAAATTAACTGAAGAATTCAAAAACCCACCTTCAATAACAGATAAAAAGAAAACTAGATTGAAGGTCAACGAGAAAAGAGAGGCTCAACAACACTATGGAGCACTAAGCCTAACAGGTACTTACAGAACACGCAACACCCAAACAGCAGAATACAACTTTTATCCCAACCCACATGAAAAATTCTCTAAGATAGACCATAGGTCAGGTCACAAAACAAGTCTGAATAAATCTTTAAAAATTAAAATAATACAAAGTATCTTCTCCAACCACAATGGAATAAATCCCTAACCCTAATCCTAACATACAGTCCTAGGCACCAGCCAGCTGTTGACATTCCGTTATGATCAGACAAGAACAACAGAGAGACAGGTGAAGTGAGGCCTGAAGGAAATGTGGGACTGTTCCTTCTTGTGCCCTTTCCTTCTCACTTTTAGCTTTGGGCCTTGGTCAGTTTGACCCAAGAGAAGGACAGATGGACAGATGGATGGATGGATGGATGGATGGATGGATGGATGGATGGATAGATGGATGGATGGACAGATGAGGAGGAGGAAGAGCAGAGGGTAAACCAAGACAATCAGATGAGGTCTTCCCTCCCTGATCCTTATGAAGCTTGCCAGGACAGGAAGGCAGGGAGGGAGGAGAAAGGCCTGGCCCCACCTAGGGGAGAATCCACACTCACCCTCACAGATGCGGGTGTCCTCATTGAGGTGGTATCCAGGTGGGCACTCACACTGGAAACTGCCAAATGTGTTGACACAGTTGCCTCCCTGGCACAGCCCTGGCAGCTCCTGGCACTCATCAATGTCTGTCAGGAAGGGAGGAAGCTGATCATGGGAGCTTCCTGGGCTCTCCTGGGCTCCTTCAAGGATCCCTAAGAGATACCTTGAGGCTGTTGAACATTTGGAGGTCTAACTCAAAGGTAAGACCCAGACTCTCTTGAGTCTATGTCAGCCTGAGCTCAACTCCTCTCCTTTCATCATGAGAAAGATGTGGGATGGATGCATGGATGGATAGATGGACAGATGGGTATGGATAAATGGATGGATGGATGGATGGATGGGGCACGGATAAATGGATGGATGGATGGATGAATGGAGGGGCATGAATAGATGGATGGATGGATGGATGGATGGATGGATGGATGGGGCATGGATGGGAGGATGATGGAGGGGCATGGATAGATGGATGGATGGAAGGATAGAACATGGATGTATGGATAGAAGGATGGGGCACGGATGGATAGATGGATGACGCAAGGATGGATGGATGGACAGATGGTTGAATAAATAAGCCAACAGATGGAAGAAGAAATAGTTGAAAGATAAATTAATAATGCATTGCAAACTAGAAGCATGGCTTGGTTCTCCTCTCTGGCCTCCAGGTGGAAAGGCATGTTCCCCAGGCAGTCCAACTCAGTACTTTGGTGAGATGCTGAGGAAGTGGAGTCAGTGGGTGGACAGATAGACAGTCTGCCAGGAACTCACCTTCCAGAATGACAGTGATTGGGTTGGGCCGGAAGCCCTCACCACCTGGGCACAGGGTTCTGTACTCAGCTGCAAGGCAAACAGGCTCGTGTGAGGGGTTGTGGCGTGGGGAATTTCAGCAAAGCCTAGGGGAAGCAGGGGAGAAGGGGTTGCCTAAAAAGTGCTCAGGAGCAGGCCCCCATCTGTCACCCTTGGCCTCTTGGAGTCAAGACACCTTAGGCCAGTGTTAGGGTGGCCTGCAGATTTGGTGTGAGCGTGAGTGTGTGTGTGTAATGTGTTTTCACATTCAACATGGCAGCAGATAGATCACAAGGTAATGGCTTTGCACAGGCTGTTCCCACTGCATTCACATCCTCCCCCCTACTCTTCGAGGAAAACTCCTACTCTTCCTTCAAAACCTCACTCAAGACATCTCCCCTGGGAAGCCTTCCCTTAGCTGCTTCCCCTCTGTGGCTTTCTCCTGGGCCATCCCTAAGCCTCAAACAAACCCTTAGGAGAGATCTACACTCACAATCCTGAGACCACCAGTTCATAGGTGAAGGGCAGTGTACACCAGCTGTGACTTGTCTTTCTCTTGGTCCCCAGTCCCTAGCACAAGGTATAGAGGAACTCTCACTGTTTGCTGACTGACCAAGTGATGGATGGAAGCACAGGGAATTGGAAAGGCCTGGCCCATGTGCTGCCCAGAGCATGCAGGGTGCCCAGGATGAACCCGCCTCCCGCCCTGGTCCTCAATTTCCCTGTCCCTCAAAGCCTTCTGTTAGCAGGGATGACTCTGAAGCTCCTGGATCTCTGTGGCTCAGGCCACAGTGCCTGCCCTGCAGATGGACTCACTGGCATTGGTCATTGGGCACAGTTCACAGGGGTTGCCCCAGGCCCGGCCTAGAGAGCAACAGCAGGAGGCTCGAGTGACACCAATTCCGATCTCAGCACTGCAGGAAATGCCACCATCCCCTCGGTCAAGTGTGTCCAGGAAACAATTCCCAGCCCGGGTGTCTGAACAGGCAGAAAGGGTGGTTAGCAAATGGCAGGAGAGAATCCATGTGCACGTGTGTTAGCTGTGCATCTATGCATGTGTAGCCATGTGCAGCTCTGGCCTCTGAGCTTCCCTGTGTGCATGTGCATGTGTGTGTATGTGCGTGCGCGCGTGCATGCACAACTGTTGACTGTCTCAGTGTGTGTGGCCCTGTGTGCGCATGGTAGCTGGGTGTTCCTGAATGCAAGACGAGGACAGGGCAGCAGGAAGGTGTGTGTGTGCGACGCTGTCCGCATGTGACTCTGCATGTGTACAGTGCGTCTAGACCAAAGGGTGTATCTCTGAGTGACAAGGATGATCACTGGTTCCCAGCCGGCAAGTGCCCTGCTTGTCAGAAGCAGGTGGACAGCGACATCCAGCTGGCTCCAGGGACCCCAGATCCCCCCAGGGGCTAGAGCTGAGCATAGACTCACCAACGCATCCCACCCCACTGGGGTTCAGCTCGAAATCCTGGGGGCAGCTGCAGAAGTAGCTGCCAGGGGTGTTGACACACAGGCCGTTGATGCAGTTCACAGGGTCGGCACACTCGTTGGCATCTGTGGGGTGCAGTGCCACCATCAGCACGGAGCCCTCCCTCCATGCCCCTCCCTCCTGGCTGGTCCTTGCTTAGGTGCTAGACCTTGGGACAAGCCCTTCCCTGGAAGGGAACTGGAGGGAACAGACTCCAGAGTCTGCACTGGCCCTTCCAACCCCTCCTCTCCCTGCTCTGTTCGACTGGGCTTAGAGCTTTCCCCTTGAAAACTCTCGCCATCCTGGGTTCCACTCAGCCAGCACACAAAACCCAGATTTAGAAAATGCTTTCAAACCATGGGGTGGAAAACTCAAATCTGGCCTACTGCTTGTTTGTGTCAATAAAGTTTTATTGGCAAATGGCCATGGCCATTCATTTACATAGCGTCTGTGGCTGCTTTGAAGCCACAGTGGCAGAGCTGAGGAGAGCTGATGAGCCTGGCTTGCAGAGCTGCAGTCAGGCCAGCCCGCCCTGGGGGTAGTGAGGGAGCAAGCCATGCCCCCACCCGGGCCTGCACCCCACCTGCCCCCGGGCTGACCCCACACCTGTGCAGTTGCCACCACTGCGGTCCAGCTCGTAGCCGTCATCACAAATGCAGCGGAACATTCCAGGCAGGTTCTCACAGCTCCCGAACACGCAGAGGTTCCCGAGAGCACACTCATCCACATCTGCAGGGACCCCAGGTCAGCCCGGCTGGCCCCACAGTGCGTTTGGGGACCCACCTGCTCTGCCCCCTATCCCGCCAGGCCCAGGCCTCACCCTGGCAGGCCCGGTGGTCCTCAGTGGGGCGGAAGCCCATCTCGCATTCGCAGCGGAACCCCCCAGGTACATTGAGGCACTGCCCGCTCTCGCAGAGGTCCATGTCCACGGCACATTCATCCCTGTCTAAGGGGCCCGAGGGGCAGAGGGCTGGGGGCCAGCTGGGCTGGGACCCCATGAGGTGGGTGGGAGTATCCGGTTACTTGAACACTTCACTGTCACCCAGGACCCCAGGAATGAAGCACTAGGAACTTGGACCCCACCTGGGGGTAGGCCAGGGAGTGGAGGGGGCTCTGGACATGCAGACTCCAGCAGATGGGCAGAGAGGGGATTTGGTACTCGGAATCTTGGGCAGAGGGCAGCCAGGAAGTAAGCAAGTGACCCCCAGCACTTAGAGTCAAAGGGAGAAGACAGCCCCCTGAGTGGACCCGTGCGGGTCCCGGGGGCTGCGGCCGCGTCTCTCCAGCACCCCTGGGGTGCGGGGCGGGTCCAGCCTGTGCTATCCCTCTCTCTGGCCCCTGCACCTGCTTCCTCTCACCTTCGCAGGAGAAGCCATCCCCCACAAATCCCTGGCGGCAGGTGCAGCGATAGGAGCCAGGGGTGTTGAAGCAGTCGGCTCGTGGGCTGCACCGATGCTCTCGGAGGACACATTCATCCAGGTCTGCAAGGGACACAGCCCGGAGTCCCCCAGTGTGCACAGCAGGGGCTGCAGGAGGCAGGCCCTCCCCCCAGCCCTGCGTGGTCCCAGCGGCCCTGCCCCCAGCCACACCACCTTGGCTTGCACCCACCTACCTCTTCTGCTTTGCTGGGTCCCCTGCCCCAGGTACTCACCATGGCATCCGAAGCCATCCCCCACCCAGCCTGGCTGGCACCTGCAGCTGAAACTCCCAGGGACGTTGAGGCAGGAGGCATGGCTGTCACAGGTGTGTCCCCCAAGCTCACACTCGTTCACATCTGAGACGGGAGGAGGAATGACAGAGCCCAGTCTCAGAGGAGGAGGCTTATTGTGATAGCAGTGGAAAGAGAGGGAAAGTCCCCAGAAAGTCTCCTCCCGCCCACCCCAGGACCTTCCATCTTTATCCAGAAACCAAGACAGAAACCGTCAGCCCAACAGGCATAACTCTTAGCAGCCCTCAGAAATGATCTAAAATGCCAAGATGAGCGACTCAGGGTAGACATTAAGAGTAACTGCCCTGGGACTGTGATTGTGGCTCTGTGGTAGAGCACTTGCCTACCATGTGTGAGACACTGGGTTCGATCCTCAGCACCACATAAAAATAAATAAATAAAATAAAAGTATTGTGTCCATCTACAACTAAAAAAACTTAAAAAAAAAAAAGAATAACTGTCTCAATGAAGAGTTAAACCAGGATTTCCTTCTACACCATCATTTCCAACTCTGAGTCAGTTTTGCATCACCCTTATCATCTCTGCAATGTTTATGCACCACCTAAGTGAGCTACTGTTCCTGAGCGTTCTTTACGTGGACTCTCAATTATACTTGCACGAATGTAATTTTAAAAGAAAAATGTATATCAGCACCGACAAACTCAAAGGCATGGGTTTGGGCTGGGGGTGCAGCTCAGGGGTAGAGCACCTGCCTACAGTCACCAGGCCCTGGGTTCCATCCCCAGCACGGAAAAAAAGAAGAGATCATGGGGCTTGATGTTCCGCGATGCAACCTTGGTATCTCACACACACACAAAAAACTATGCAACTGGAGTGTGGAGAGAGCTGCAGTGCCTCACAAGATACAGTCAAGTCCCAACCCCCTGAATCTGCCAAGGTGCCCTCTTTTGGAGACGGGGTCTCCTTTTGCTGCTTCACATGCGGGATCCACTCAGCACCATTGTCAAAGTGCCTGTCTTTGCCTCACTGCGTGAGTTTATTTCAGTGAGTGTCCGCTGTTCTATTCCATGGGTCTGTGTGTCTGTTTTTATGCCAGTACCATGCTGTGATTGTGGAAGGAAGGTCATGGTGAAGTCACGGAAGCCCAGGAGACAGGAGAGCAAAGGGGGACAGACTCTCCCTCTGAACTCCCAAGAAGGGACCCAGCCCTGCCACACCTTGAATTCAGGCTTTCTGACCTCCAGAACTTTTTTTCTGGAGAGAGAATAAATCCCTGTTGCTATATAACACCAGGCAGGTTCTTCTGGCATCCCCAGGAAACGCAATCTGAATGTTTCAGCGTGTCATGTAAAAGCACAGGCGCTGGCTGTGGCTGGCTTTGTTGGGAAGGCGCTGTGGGCATCTGGGGTAGCTCTGCCCGGCTGTTAAGGGAAGCCTGGGGCATCGCTTCACACGAGGCCTCGTTAGTGGAAATCCATAGCAATGATTTCTGACTGTGCTCTGCCCCGAGGCCTGGGGACAGTCCCAATGACCTCCAAGCTGGCCCCTGGAGTCCGTCCCACCTGCATCACTGAGGACCAGCTCACCTGAGCAGCCGGTGGCCCCCTTCCTGACGATATAGCCTGGCTGGCAGTGGCAGACAAAAGACCCCTTTGTGTTCTCACAGTTCCCGTGGACACAGAGGTAGGGGTTCAGGTCACACTCGTTCACATCTGTGGGGTGAGAGGGCGAGAGGCCTGAAGACCAGTGCTGGGGGAGGGTGGAGGGAGACGCGCTCCATGGAGCTCAGGGGCCACAGCTCCTGACAGAACCGCACTGTCCAGTGCACTTAGGGAAAGCGTGCCACGAGCTAGTGGCCGAGCCTCCGGCAGGACTTCCCACAGGGCCTCATGCTGAGGCAGAACCTGCAGCAGGACAGAGTGCAGCAGGCCCTGGCTTTGTCTGTCACAGGCCTTCTTCTGAGGTGCTCTCCACAATCCGTGTGCGCTGGAACTCAAGTTCCACTGCTCCAGACAAGTCTTCATTTTATTTTATTTTTTCTGGGTACCAGGGATTAAACTCAGGGGCCCTTGACCCCTGAGCCACATCCCAGCCCTATTCTGGATTTTATTTAGAGACAGGGTTGCACTGGGTGGTTTAGCACCTCACTGTTGCTGAGGCTGGCTTTGAACTTGTGATCCTCCTGCTGCAGCCTCGCAAGCCGCTGGGATTACAGGCGTGCGCCACCATGCCCCACATTCAGTAAGTCTTGACCAGGAGTCACATTGTTACTCCTGGAACTTTCCACTCTCCCCTCAGCTCTGCCCTGGGAGGGCACCCAGTACACATCTCCTCCCCAGTCCCCAGGACCACCTGTGGCTGGGTGAGGACAGGGACTGCAAAGCCCCAAACAGGGCTCAGAGAGCACCGTTCGGAGTCCCTCTCCTCTTGTTCCCCTTCCCTCTGCCTGTGATGATCTTAAAGCACAAAGCCCTAGCACACAGCAGGGTTCTCTGCTGGTACTGGGGTCAAATGTAATCCCCAGGAACAGGCTCGGGGGCTCTGCTTCTACGAGAGACCCCAGGGAGATGGGCCTCAGTGTTGGTGGTCTCTGACACTGCTACCAAGCCTCGGCTCCCTTTCCTGTCTGACAGGGATGGGACCTCAGACCTGTGCCCTCAGGCCTCCTGGTGGGGGTGTGGGGTTCTGATGTTGCCCCTTCACCCCACAGTTCAGGCTTCTCACCAACACAGGTCTTCATGTCCAGCGTGGCTGTGAAGCCATCATAACACAGGCAGCGATGACCCCCCGGCGTGTTGGTGCACTGGCCCCTGTCACAGACGTCTGGGTTCTCTTCACACTCGTCCACATCTGGAAGAACAGGGGTGGAGGATGGCTGCAGGTGCACGGGGATGTGGGGAGATCCTTCTCCCAGCGTCCACAGCCCACAGACCAGCAGGGGTGCTTTGGTCCTGGCTCTGTGTGATGCTGGGCTCTGGGCCACATGGGAATTGGCTGAAGCCAGCTTGTACCCCCCCAGGTAGGAGAGGCCAGGCTCACGCACGCACCTGCGCAGGTCTTCCCATCCGACATCAGCAGGTAGCCCTGTCCACAGCTGCACTGGAAGCTGCCTTCAAGGTTAATGCAGTGCACATCACAGCCACCATTCCGCACGTGGCATTCATTGATGTCTGCAGGAGGCAGGGCAGACAGGGCGGGGCTGAGGCGGTGGGCGGGGCTGGGCGCAGTGGGCGGGGCTGGGGCGGTGGGCGGGGCTGGGCGCAGTGGGCGGGGCGGGGCTGGGGCGGCCTGACAGCAGCAGGAGTGAAGAAGGGTCTGGAGAGGAGGCCAGCAGTGGCTGGGGTCTGGGGTCGGCGCAGGCTCACCCACGCAGCCCTGGCGGTCGGGCGTGCCCTGGAAGCCAGCATGGCAGGAGCACTGGAAGGCACCAATGACGTTGACACACTGGCCATGGGGACACAGGCTGTCACTCAGGGCACACTCGTCAATGTCTGTGGGGGGAAGCACGAGGCTGGAGGGGTCCCTGGTGAAGTGGGACCCGTGCCCTCTGCCCTCTGTGTGATGAGGCACACCAAACCAATCAGCTCACGCTGCCCACATCAGCACATCTACACACGTGTGAACACCTTGTATAGGCACACTTACACCCTCACGGGCACACTCATTTGCACATACATTCACAGATGTACACACGCCCGCTCACACACAGTCCTCCTGTCTCACTCCTGGGCACACATGGAGACACAAATGTACACATCCACCATCTGGTGCTTGCAAGCACTTACACACACACACACACACACACACACACACTTGCACACACACAACCCATCCTCAGAGAGGCTCACAAATACACTCACCCACCCTCTCACACGGCAGATGCTGTGACACACACTCCTGTTGGCACACGCAGGGCACGCTCACCATGCACACCACGTGTGCAGGATGCATGCTCACCCTCACAAGCAGTGCCCTCAGCAGTCAGCTCATGCCCCGGGGAACACCGGCACTCGTAGCTCCCATCCGTGTTGGTGCAGGTGCCTCCCCAGCACATCAGCGGGTCCCTTGCACACTCGTCCACATCTGGATGTGTGGAAAGAGCAGGCTGAAGATGCCAACCAGAGGAGGGGGCTGGGTGGCTCACAGAAGTTCTTCCCTACTGCCCCTGGGCTCCCTCACCCTGGCTGAGGCCAGGACAGCCTAGAGGCTTAGGGCTTGGACGACCTGGGACAGTATGAGCTGGGAGAAGCAGGGACGAGTCAGATCTGGGGGAGAGGGAGTGGAATTCTTGGGAGAATTGGGACAGGAGGCTGATACTTGGAATCACTGACAGAAGCCCTCCCCTCCCCTTTGGACCAGGCTCAGCCCTGCAGCCGGCCACTCACCTCATCACCCTCCCTGTATCCCAGCCACCTTTGTCTCCTTCTACCCCAGGCCCACCGCAGGGCCTTTGCACATGCTGGAGCATGGCAAGAGCACTGGAAGGCACCAGTGGTCTCACTCCAGGCTACCCTTCCAGCCTCTCTTCACCCCATTTACTCCCACTCCTCACAGCCACTCCCTGAGTCTCACAGGATGGGCACATCCTCCAAGTCCACATTCCTATTGGAAATTTTGCATTGCTTTGGGGATTCATTTTAACATCTGTTTCCCCACAAGGCTATGAGCTCCAAGAAGACAGAGCTGTGCTCTTGAGCTCTCCGCAGCGGGATAGTCATCGAATGGGTAACGAAGTGAACAATGAGGCCAGGAGGCCTCTCAAAGGCCGTGTCTCCCAGCATCCCTGCAGAGCCCTGTCTCTTTCTCAGGCCACACTCTTCCTGGGAGACCTCACTGTCCTCACATGCTGTCTACCCCAGGTGTCAGTCCCCAGGCCTTTCTCTTAAAGATGACAACCTGTGGCACCCAGATGTGCGCATGCCCAGCTGGTGGCAGTCCCTCCCCACGGCTCCCCTTGCCCCACCAGCGAGGCCCCACTGTCCCTCCTTGGAGCCCACCCTGCCCTCATCCTGTGGCCACTCACCCACACAGCTCTTCATCAGCAGGGAGCCGCTCTGGTAGCCAGGGAAGCACTCACACTCAAAGCCACCCGGGGTGTTGACACAGGCACCCTGGCCGCAGAGGTCAGGGGAGATGCGGCACTCGTCGATGTCTGTGGGGACAGGGGGCATGGGTGGGGGCTTGGGAGATACAGGAGGCCTCTCCACCTCTGTGGACACGAGGGGCTGCACAGGAGCCCCTGGACACTGCACTGAGCAGGGAAAGAGAGGTGCTTTCACTCAACATGGCAAGGACAGGGGCCCTTCTCAGCCTGCAGGCCCCTAGTGGTCACCTCGAGTCCTTCCACAGGGACAGAAGGGTTCCTATAATCCAGAGAGGGTAAAGGCCTACCCGAGGTCACGCAGCGCACAGGGGGATATGACAAGAGGCACCTAAATGATCTTACCTCCACCTCTGATTCAAGGTCCCCATCTCTGCATGGCTGACCCTCTCCAAGAGGCCAAGTGGGCACCTACCTGTGCAGTTCCTCTCCTGGGCATCCAGGGCAAAGCCCCCGGCACAGGAGCAGCGGAAGCTGCCCACGGTGTTGCGGCAGGTGCCGTGCGTGCAGACGCCGGGGAACGCCTTGCACTCGTTCACGTCTGTGGGGTGTGAAACCAGGTCAGGCCACCCCCCGCCCCGAAGCTGGGTTCTAACTCCCTGGGCTTTCTCACCTCCCCTCTCCAGACACCTCCCACCTCCAGGAATGTCCCCTTGCTGCGCCCTCCTCTGACCCTCCCCCTCGTTCCAGTGCCCTCTCCTTTAGTCCCCCCCCCCCATTCCAAACGCACCTTTATAGAAGGGCCGGCCCGACAGGAAGTCCTGGCTGGCGAAGCCCTGTCCTCGGGGGCACAGGCTGGCGAACTCAGCTGAGTCGGGCCCTGCACAAGGCTCGCACTCGGTGCCCCACGCAGCCCCGATGGAGCAGCAGCAGGTGTCCATCCGGTACTTGCCGGGCAGGGGGACCCCACAGTCGTCCTCGTCCCAGTGCAGGAAACACAGCTCCAGCCGCACGTCTGCACAGAGTAGCAGTCATCAGGTGAGACCCCTGCCACACTAGCCGGCGAGTGGCTCAGGACCACCTGCCCTGGTGGGAAGAAGGAAGAGGCGTGGCCTCCTCATGCTGACATCCTCCACAGCAGCACCGAGCAGTACAGGGCTCACTGCCTGGACGCTCACCATCACTCAATCCACTTAGTCCTCCAGGGGCGGGGGCTGTAACTCAGGCCTTTAGGGCTCGCCCAATATGCAGGATGCTCTGAGTTCAGTTCTCAGCATTCCCCAAAACCAGCCAAGATGGAAATACTGTTGTCATGCCATTTTACACACAAAGAAACTGAGTGAGGCACAGAAGGGTTAGGTAACTTGCCCAAAGCAGCACAGCTCCTTGAAGGGAGAGCCAGGGTTCAAGCCAGGGTTCAAACCAGAACATCCGACTAGGGTGGGTGCTGTGTTTAATCCATACGTCCCTCAGAGCAACCTGACAACAGCCAAGTCTTCCCCAACACCACAGATGAAGGTCTAGGACAGGATTTCAGTCAATTACAGTCCAGGAACCAGCTGTCTATTTTTGTAAATAAACTTTTATTGGCACACACCACTGGTCTATATCTGGACTGTGGCTGCTTCTGTCTACAGGGCAGAGTTGAAAGGTTGTCACATAGATGTTATGGCTCACTGAATGAAAAATATTACTCTCTGTGTGTGTGTGTGTGTGTGTGTGTGTGTGGTGCTGGGGATGGAGCCCAGGGCCTCCTGCAGAGTAGGCAAGCACTAACCCCTGAGCCACACCCCAGCCCCTGCTCTCATCCTTTGTGGAAGAATTTAGCTGATCCCTAGTTTACAGCAATTTTTTTCTTTACAAAAGTAGCATATGTTCAAGAGGGTCAATTTGAGGATGAATTTCTAGACTACCTTTTCTCTAGAAAGATAGAGTTTGTAGGGAAAAGAAAAAAAAAACAAAAACGGGGGCTGGGGATGTAGCTCAGTTGGTAGAGTGCCTGCCTCGCAAGCACACGGCCCTGGGTTCAATCCCCAGCACCGCAAAAAATAAAATAAAATAAATAAAATAAAATAAAAAACGGAAGTGCCAAGACACACACAAAGATCCTTCTTAAGTTGGGTTTATACAGCACCTTGGTTCAGGGCTATTCAACCACCTCCCCACTTCACCTGGCCCTGAATTCACACCTAAAACTCAGTTTAGAAGGAAATCCAACTTGAGGATGGGATTGGATGAAGAGGTGGGGCACAGATGTCCAAAGCAGGAATACAGGTCTGCATGTGACTGTCATGGTGCAGATGCATCCTTATACAGCCTGCATCAGACAATGGCACATACGATGGTGGCCCCGTAAGATTCTAATGGAGCTGAAAAATTCCTACCACCAGTGATGTGGTAGCCATCATGACATCACAATGCAGTTTTCAGAATATATTCCTGTCACTAAGTGGCATGTGACTATACATCTGCAAACCTGTGGAATGCACAACCCCAAGAGGACCCCAGTGTGACTGAGGTCACGATGACGAGTCAGTGGAGGCAGAGTGGATGTCGATGGCGCAGGAGGCTGTGGGGACAGGGGTGGGGGCTACGTGGACTCTCTCTGTGCTTTTTGCTCAGTTTTGCTGTGAACCTAAAACTGCCTTACCAAATAAAGTCTGGTTTTGTTTTGATTTTTTAGAGAAGGGTCATCAGGAGCCATCCTCCTGCCACCCGGTTGATTAGGAAAAGAGAGAAGCCAATGAGGGGACCACAGATGGTTTGAAGGGACCATGGAAAGAAGCAGAGACCACAGGGTCCTACCTGCTGGCCAATAGATGCTTTTGACCAAGAAATAGCTGGACAAAACCAGTGAGCCTGTCCCACCAAGCACGGAGAACATGAAAACAAGAGTTTGCCAGCATCTAGAAGGCTGGTTTCCAACTGGTGACTACTTGGCTCCCTAGGGACCACTGAAACCAATGAGAGTGACACCTGGGGATGGAGTACTATTGGCACCAAGTGGGCAAAGGCCAGGGATACTGCTAAACACCCTCCGATGCACAGAACAGCCCTCCACACCCCATTCAAGGTGTTCAAGATAGTGTCCAGGCCAAGAAACCCTCACCCTAGAGAAAAAGATTTCAGAGCCTTTGAGCCTGAGGGCAAAACATTCCAGTGACCTTGAGCCTTGAGACCCTGGGAGGGGTGTGAGCAACCCCAGGGACTCCAGCCAGCACGCGGAAAAGCATCCTGGAGAGGCTTCACGCTCAGGGCCACCTTGTATGCTTCATTGCTAAAGAGAATGACAAGCCTATAGATGTGATTTCACAAGGTTTGTCATTTGCAATCAATAAACCTCAGAGAGGAACATTTAAATTCTCAGGGAGCACTGAAGGGGAACCAAGGGTCCTGGAGGGCCCCCACATCTCTCCTGTTCCTAGAGGCATCTCGAGTTGCTACGGTGGAGGGAAGGAAGGATGGACAGGGTCCCCATCCAGGGACCGCGCCTGAACTCACCCACACACAGTCTGCCCGAGGCGTCCAGCGTCAGGCTCTGGGGACACTCGCAGCGGAAGGAGCCAGCAGTGTTGAGGCAGCGCCCATTCTGACAGATGCCGGGGAAGGACTCGCATTCGTTCACATCTGGGCAGTGGAAGGTAAAACAGAGAGGGGAGGGCTGCAGGCCCCCAAGAGTGCTGCTGGCCATTCCCCAGGAGAATGTCCTTGGGGAAGAAGGAGGGGCCATGGCAAGGACACTGGGGGACCTCAGGAAGACCTGGGTACCAGGGAGGGAAAATTTGGGTCTCCATCTCCAAAGACACTAGGGAGGATTCCCAGTAGCACCCAAGCGTGACACGCAGGTGCCTGTATTGCATGTGGATTTAGGTAAGAAGAGAACGAGAGAGAGAGGGAGAGAGAGAGAGAGAGAGGCAGTTACCTTCGCAGGTGAGCCCCTTCACTCGGGCGAATCCATGGGCACAGGTAGGGTCTGTGTTTGGGTGAATGGGGATGGAGAGAGGAGTCAATCTCTATGGCCAGTCCCAGGGTACCTGCTCCACCTCATATTCCCAGTGGCCACCAGGGCGCGCAGGCGCAGTGGCCGGGGAGACCCGAGGTGAGCTTTACCCATCTGGCAGCGTTCACAGGGACTCCCCCAGGCGACCCCGAGGGAGGCGCAGCACTCAGACCGCAGAGTGGCTCCCTGCAGGTTCACCTCACAGTGGCCATCCTGGATCTGCAGCCAGCAGGTGCCTTTTGTGCTGTCTGGGTGGAAGGCGCCTGGATCACTATCTCACCTGTTGGGCTCACACCCGCACCGCCACCTACAGATGCCCAGGATCCGCTGCTCCTCTCACCTACACACACGGTACCAGGGGGCTCCAGCCGGCTGCCAGGGGCGCACTCGCAGGTGTAGGAGCCTGCCAGGTTCCGGCACACGCCGTTCACACAGGGGCTGGACAGGCATTCGTTGATGTCTGTGGGACAGCCCGCCACGGGTTGCTGAGCTGCGGGAAGGGGAAGCCCACCTGGCCAGGGCCCCATCTTCCCGGGGGGCTGCTGCACCCAGATGCAAGCGGAAGCAGGCAGAGAATACGGGAATAGACTCTGCATGCAAGCAAGTGTGTTCACTGTGTGTGTGTGTGTGTGTGTGTGTGTGTGTGCAAGAGAAAGGAAAAACCAAACTTATTCCTACTCTTTTTTTTTTTTTTTTTAAACCGGGGATTGAACTCAGGGGCACTCGGCCACTGAGCCACATCCCCAGCCCTATTTTGTATTTTATTTAGAGACAGGGTCTCACTGAGTTGCTTAGGGCCTCGCTAAGTTGCTGAGGCTGGCTTTGAACTTGCGATCCTCCTGACTCAGCCTCCCGAGTAGCTTGGATTACAGGCGTGCGTCACTGCACCCAGCTTATTCCTACTCTTACTTCAGTGACTAGATACGGATTTTGCCCCCCCACACCAGCAGGATGCCCTTTAACTCAGTTCACTGCCTACCTGAGGTTACAGGCAGATCCCACAGGGTAAGGGTTCAGTCCCATTAAACTGTCCCCCACTCCAGATGCCAATCAAACCCAGGCCTCCAGAGCTTCTGACTAGCCAACCAGGAACTGAGGGTTCCCACAGCCCCTTCCATCATTAGCTAGAGGGCTCACAGAACTCAGGGAAGCACTCCAAAGGAACCTACAAGCATGGCATGTCCTGATGGAGGAGATGCGGGAGGCGAGTATCAGGAAGCGACTGGGGAGCTCCAGACACCTCCGGTTTCAGCTATCTGAAAGCTCCCAGGTCACCGTCATTCTGGGATTTTTATGGAGGCTCAGGATGGAGGCATGGTGAGCTCCATTTCCAGCCCCTCTTCCATTCCGAGGTTGGAGGGTGCATGGAAAGCTCCCAGCTTCTAATGGTGACATGGTTGCTCTGGTGACCAGCACCCATTCGGAAGCCCACCAACAGTCATCCAGGAAATCCCAAGGGATTTGGCACTCCATGTCAGGAGTCGGGGTCAAAAACCAAACGTCAGGACAAAAGAGGCTCCAGGCATCCTTACTGCTCAGACTGCAGGAGGTTTTGAAGCACTGTCCCAGGAACTGGGCATGACGGCCAACAATGTATTTATTGTAAATCCAACTCAGCACCTGTGCATGAAGGTTGACCTGCAGTCCCACGAGCATGCACGGTGTGGACCAGTGACCCTAAAGGGGTCATGGCACAAGAGAGGTAAAGTCAGGCACAGGAGTAAAGTGGAGAAAGGACAGAGGCCAGGGTGTGGCAGGGGTCAGCTCAGGAAGGGAGCAGGTGGGCGGGCCGTGTGCAGCCCATGTGCAGCCCGTGTGCACACAGCACTACGGCATGTATCTCAGTGTATACAGCTGTGTGCACACCACATGCAGCGTGTGCATCTGATTGTGTTTGTGTCACCGGTGTGTGCTGCTCGAAGTGTGCCCAACACCCTGTACCTTCACAGGTCTCCGTGTCCTGCCGGAAGCTGAAACCCTGGGGGCAGGAGCAGCTGTAGCTTCCAGGGCTATTCCGGCACCACCCGTTGTCACACAAGAGGCTGTTGAGGGCACACTCGTCCACGTCTGCAGGGTACGGAGAGAGGGGTCGGGGGTCTGCAGTGGGAACAGCCCACCCTCCTGTCCGGCGGCAGGAATGCTCACCAATGCAGTCCTTGCCCGTGACTCCCGTCTCGTAACCCAGGTTGCAGATGCAACGGTAGCTGCCCCGAAGGTTCTCACACATGCCGTTGGCGCACAACTCGGGATTCAGGGCACACTCATTGATGTCTACAGCAGGAGGAGAGAGACAGCGGCTGCCCGGGCTCTCTGGGGGTCTCCAGAAGCCAGTTCCCCCACCCCAGGTTGGAGTTCCAGCCCAGACCTTGCTTCAGTTCTCCCTAAACCAGAGTTGCTCAGCCTTGGCTCTGTTGACATTCAGGGGGGTCATTCCTTGCCGTGGGGGCCATCCTGCACATTGCACGCATTGGGGCAGCATCCCTGGTTTCTACCCATGAGATGCCCCTCAAATGTCCCTTGTCCTGTTTGGAAGCCATGAAGTGGACATATGTATAGCATCCCATAATATAATACAGTTGACCCTCAGTGTCTGTGGGTTCTGCATCAGTGGATTCAACCAATGCAGGATGGAAAACACTCAGAAAAAAATTGCATTCATACTAAACATGTATAGACTTTTTTGTGTACATGGTACTAGGAATTGAACCAAGGCAAGCACTGTACCCCCGGAATTGTGCCCCAGATCTTTTTATTTTATTTTGAGACAAGGTCTCACTATATTGCCAAGGCTGGCCTCCAACATGCAATCCTCCTGCCTCAGCCTCCTGAGTAGTGGAAATTACAAGTGTATGCCACCACACCCAGATTTCCCCCCTTATCATTATTCTCTAAAAAATACAGTGTAACAACTAGGTGGTGCACAGCATCTACAATGTAGATGTCAAATCAACTCTAACCTATCTAGAGTTGATTTGAAGTCTATGAGAAGATGTGTGCAGATAATGTGCAAATACTGCACCATTTTGCCTAAGGGACCTGAGCATTCATGGATTTGAGGTTTGGGGTCTTTGTTGTTGTTTGGTATTGGGGATTGAACCCAGAGGTGCTTAACCACTGAGCCACATCCCCAGTCCATTTGATTTTTTGTTTTATTTTTTATTTTGTAGTTATAGATGGACAGAATGCCTTTATTTTTTATTTTTGTTTGATGCTGAGGATGGAACCCAGTGCCTCGCACATGTTAGGCAAGCGCTCTGCCACTGAGCAGCCCCAGCCCAAGTCCTTTTTATTTCTAATTTTGAGACAGGGTCTAACTAGGTTGCTTAGTGCCTTGCTGAATTGCTGAGGCTGGCTTTGAACTTGTGAACCTCCTGCCTCAGCCTCCAGAGCCATGCAATTACAGGTGTGCACTCCAGCATGCACCCGGCTGGATGTCAGCATTCAAAAGGGTTCCTAGAACCAGTTCTCCCACATGCCCGGGTAGAGTGCCCTCAAGCCAAGAAATGCTGACGATCACCTCTGAACACACGGGGAGAAGCCTGGAGCAGGTTCTCCCTCATGGCCCAGGAGGAGCCCACCCTGCCTGCACCTGGGTCTCGAACCTCTGCCTCCAGGATCCCGAGAGGATGAACCTCTGTTGTCAGAGTGAGCCATCTGCAGTCCTTTGCTATGGCCACTCTGGCAAATGAATGCAGTTCCCAGCCACACCCTGCCTATACCTGGAAACGCCAGCCAACAGCACACTGGCCCAGTTGGGGAGGGCCACATCCCACTTACCTCGACCATCCGTGGTGATGCCCAGTCCGCTGCTGCAAAGCACCTGGAACTCAGCTGGGGGGAGAGCCGGGGCAGTGGGTCAGGAAGGTCAGCCACTGTAGAATCTGAGCCACATTCTTGGGGTGACTCCTTGGTCTTGGGCAAGAGTCTGGGGCTATGATGTGCCACCCACCTCCCCAGAGAGAGATGAACTCCCTTAGGTCTCTTCTCGGGAAGAGCCCCAGCAGAGAGAAGCTGCCCTCCCAGGACAGCCAAGACCTGGGCCACTTTCCTGGACCAAAGAAAGAGCTCAGGACTGAGGAGGTGGGTGGGGACCGGGCAGCCAGATACTTACCAGAGTTCTTGGCAGGACAAGGCCGGCAGGGATCCCCAAACCCGTGATCTGGACTGACACAGCAGCACTCAGATTTGGTGACTGCTCCCGCCAAGGGGCGGGTGCAGGACCCCTGATCCACAGCTCCGTAGCAGGTGCTGTGCAGGTGGGTGTCCACACACACACGGCCATCTGCGCCCACCGCCAGCCCACCCGGGCACTGGCAGTGGAAGGAGCCCTCCGTGTTGGTGCAGCGGCCATTCGTGCAGATACCTGGAGTCTGACACTCATTGATGTCTGGGATGAGAGGGACCCACTGGGACCGGCCCCTTCCTTCCTCACCTCCCACCTCCATCCCTCCCCTCTCCCCCGACCTTCCCTCTGGCTCCTTCCCTCCTTTTCCTGCCCAGCCTTCTTTCTCCCTCCCCACGTCTTCCTCTTCTTTTTTTTTTCCACTTCTTTTTCCTCCTCCTCCTCTCATTCCTTCCTCTCTTCTTCTGTCCCTCCCTCTCCCTCCCCCAGACCCCTCAGACATTCAGAGTCCAGCCTCCAGCCTCACCCACACAGTAGCGGCCACCAGGTGCCAGCAAGAAGCCGGGTTTGCAGAGACAAGTGAAGCTGCCGTCTTCATTGATGCACACACCGTTGAGGCACATGGTGTTGGTGGCACACTCGTCCTGGTCTGGGGACAATGGGAGAGGCCGAGTCTGGGCAGGGAGGCCACCCTATCCTGTTGAGCAGCCCCTCTCTCTCTTCCCCAGGACTCAGGGCCAAGCTTTGAAGGACCCCTCCCTGGGGTCCCTTAGTATACACAGGGATGATTCCGGGACCCCCTCAGAGAGAAAAACCCAAAATGCTCAGGTCCCTCATGTAGAAGGGTGTGGCATTTGCATAGAACCAATTCACAACCTCCTATAGACTTTCATTATCTCTAGATGACTGATAATACCTAATATGATGTATACACTATAGCCAATTTCATATTATGTATATTTTGCCACAAAAAAAGCAACACAAATTTTTAAGTAGGTGAAATGATGATTCTGTAACCTTGGGAACATACCAAATGCCACCAAGTTATTCACTTTTAAATGATTAAATAAAGTAAATTAAAAAAATTAAGCAAATTATTCACTTTAATGTGAATGAATTTATGCCATGTGAATTTCACTTTAATTTTAAAAAAGGGGAAAGTCAGCTAATGAGAAAACAATTTAATTAACAGCAAGAGATGAGCTGCTTCCTGAAGTGTCACTGTGGACACTAAAGGAAAAAAGATGGGCACAGTGGCGCACACCTGTGGTCCCAGCAGCTTGGGAGGCTGAAGCAAGATCACAAGTTTGAGGTCAGCCTCAAACTTAGCAAGGCCCTAAGCAACTTGGCAAGACCCTGTCCCAAAATGCAAAATAAAAGGGCTGGGGATGTGGCTCGGTGGTTAAGCACTCCTGGGTTCAATCCTAGGTACCAAAAAAAAAAAAAAAGTCCCATACAAAAATTCGTCCATGAATCTTCATAGAAGCATTAGAATCAACCCAAATGTCCATCAATGAATGAATGCCATGTGGTTCATTCACACAGAGGAATATTATTCAGTCATGAAAAGGAATGAAGCACAGGTACATGCTACAGGTGGATGGATCTTGAGGACACCATGCTTAGCAAAAGAAGCCAGAGATGAAAGACCACATAGTGTGTGATTCCATTTATAGAAAATGTCCAGAATAGGCAAATTCACAGAGACAGGAAGTGGATCAGCCTGGTGTTTAAATCTGGAGAGAGGAGGGTGGATTATGAAGGAAGTACTAATGGATTGGGGCTTTATTTTTTAAGTAATGAAGATGTTCTAAACTTAGATTGTACAACTGTGCATACACTAAAACCACTTAAGTGTATGCTTTAAATGGTAATTTATAGTGTGTAAATTATAAAATAAAGATGCTTTAAAATCCCTCCACAGAAGGACTTTGAAAGCAGATCTTCTCACAAGGTGACTAAAGCATGCAAGGGGTCCCCACTGAGTGCTGACCAGGCCCTACCCAAACCCCAGGGGCAGCAAAGAGCTGGTGCTCTCCAAGGTCCTGATCCCACCCTCTCTGTGGCTGGTTGTTCTGGGCTGTTCTGGGACAGGGAAGGGTCCCCAGTCCAGGCCCAGGATTAGGCAGTGAACTGCCTGGTCTCACCCAGAGGCCTCTCTTGCAATTCATGAAAAGCATTTGGAAAGCAGGACGTGAAGGAACGTTTAGGGTGGACGAGAGCGGGGACAGGAAGGGTCTGCGGTGGCGATGGGAGAGGAGTGGACTCCAGGTGCTGTAAGGCAGCTCGTGGGGCCAGGACACAGGGCCTCCAGCCAGCCTCAACTCACCCACACAGTTCCTGGCATCAGGGCTGAGCTCAAAGCCCGCATTGCAGACACACCGGAAGCTGCCCTCCGTGTTGACGCAGCGGCCCAGGTGGCAAAGGCCGCCGCTGACCATGCATTCGTCCACATCTGCGAGGAAGAGGCAGGTGGGCAGTCAGGAGGGCCCCGCCTGGCCAGGCTCCCACCCTGGAGGGACCGCCCCTCGCCCGCTCTCGGCGGATGGGGGCGTACCCACACACGCCTGTTTGGTGAGCGTGGCCTGGAAGCCCTCATGGCACCGGCAGTGGAAGGAGCCAGGGGTGTTGACGCAGTCACCGTGGTGGCAGGGGCTGCTGGCGCATTCGTCCACATCTGCAGGCAGAGAACCCTGAGCTCCAGCCCCGCAGAGCACACCCACCCCACCCCAGGCCACCCACCCACCACTCACCAATGCACTCGCCCCGCACATCCTGGGTGTAGCCCAAGTTGCATTCACAGCGGTAGCTGGCCGGGGTGGGCAGGCAGCGGCCGTTTAGACACAGGTTGGTGAAGTGTCGACAAATGTCAATGGTTTGGTTCAGAGAGGCCGTACCTGCACCAGCAGACCCCCAGCCAGAGTCCAGGCTTTTCCTCTTGGCCTGACACCTGCTGTGAGGGCCCAGCCCAGCCCCACCCTGTGTCCTAGCTCTCACACGGAAGCCCAGAGTCACGACTCAGACCCAGACCCCTAACCTAAGGCTAGACCCCACACCCTGGACCAGATCCTCACTGTGGGGCAAGACCCCCAGCCCAGGCCTAAGGAAAGGAAAGACTCTCAGGCTGGGGTCCAATGCCTGACCTTGAGGGCAATCTCCCCAGCAGAGGCGCACTCCCAGACCACTGCCCGTCCCAGCATCCCCCTGTATCTCAGGGGGTGGGCTCCAGGACCCACCCAGACACTAAAACGCACAGACGCTCAAGGCTCTTACATAAAATGGCATAGCATAGCCGGGCGCGGTGGCACACGCCTGTAATTCCAGCTCTTGGGAGGCTGAGACAGGAGGATCGTGAGTTCAAAGCCAGCCTCAGCAACTTAGCGAGGCCCTAAGCAACTCAGTGAGACCCTGTCTCTAAATAAAATACAAAATAGGGCTGGGGATGTGGCTCAGTGGTGGAGTGCCCCTGGGTTCAATCCCCAGAAAAAAAAAAAAAAAAATGGCATAGCATTTGCATAAAACCTGCACACACTCTCCATAGGCTTCCATTCATCCCTAGGTGACGTAATACTCATCCAACGTAGGTGCTATGTGAAGAGCTGCTGGACTGTATTGTTTAGGGGACAATGGCAACACCTGTACGTATTCAGTACAGGTGTGAGTTTTCCCCCCAAATATTTTTCTACCCACAATTGGTTGAATCTGAGGCTGAGAAACTCCCGGATCCAGAGGTTGACTGCCACCCAGGCCAGGCCCCCACTCCAAAGCCCTGACTGTTACTGAGAGTAGACCCTCTCCTTGTCCAGGGAGGGCCCTGTCCTCCGGCCCCCCACCACCCCCTGGCTTCAGAACCCTCCTCCCAAGTCCCAGGCCTCACCACTGTTGGAGGTAACAGGGCCCAGACTGGGGACCCCACGCCCACCAGAGCCATGAGGTCTGTGTCGCACCGGCCCCAGAACAGGCCCCATCCCATTGGATCCGAAGCCTGAGAGGCCTGGGAAGGGACCCGGGTGAGAAGGCAGCAGGGGGAGCCCCTGAGCACAGAGTTGCTGGAACTCATCTGTAAGAAGCAGGGTTTGGAGTCAGGCTCAGTCCCGCCCAGAGGCCCCAGTGACCTCAAGCTCTCACTCACCAGAGCCCCGTGGAGGACACAGCTCGGGGGTGGGGCCGGCCGCCCAGCACCTGCCCTGGTCACAGCAGCATTGCTGGCGAGTGTAATAACTTGCCAGGTGTCCAGCACAGCGGCCCCCGATTAGTACAGAAAAACAGGCACCCATCCGGCGGTCTGTAACGGGGCAGAGGGTGGACCCATTGGCACAGGGCAAGGGGTGGCCAGGAGCACCAGTCACCAGACCCGAGTTCAACCCTGGTGCACCCACGCTGCCTGTGGAATGGATCTCCTTGACACTGTGCCTTGGTCTCCCCATCCATGGAACGGGCAAGCCCCACACACCCACCACACCTCAGAAGGGTGCTGCCGGCCAGGGCCATCTCTCATTCTCAGGGAGTAAGAGGTAGATGTGGCCTTATTCAGATGAGGGTCCCACATCCAAAGCTGGCTCACCATCAATGCAGGTGTTCAACCACCCCCAGGAAGACCTCTTGATGGGGAGGGGCTGCCCAGTGGGAAGACAGGCAGGCACACTGAGATGTGCACCTTTGTGTCCTCCCGTGCTGGCCTTAGGTATTACAGAGGAGCCTAAGAGCAGCCTGCAACTTTGAGAAGTGTCCCAGAGGAGCAAGGTGGTAGACTGACAGCCTCAGCCCTAGGGAGACTAAGGCCGAGGCTCCCTAAGTTTGAAAATCAGGGACACTCAGCCGCTTCCCACCAGGCCGTCAGGTCCCATGGCTCTATGTGGTGATCAGATTTCTCAGGCTTTGACTCAAAGAGCATATTTTTAGTTTGAAACCGTGCAAATTTTGGCTGGTGGCCCTTGGTTGAGAAACCCCTCCCACTGGCTGGGAGGGTTGCTGGCAGCCACCCCTGACCAAGCTGGGAAAATGTGAAAATGTTTCCACCTCCCAGTCCCACTCTGTGCACCTGGGGGCCCCCCAGGCATGCGTGGGTGTAGGGGCTCAGCATCAGCTCAGCCCCTCAAAGGGGGCTGGGCCTGCCCAGACAGGAAGAGGTCAAGAACTCGTTCAAGGTCACCCAGCTGCTAAATCTAAAGAAGGATGGGAAACCAGACTCCCAACCCCAGGGGATCCAACCGGCAGCTGCCTCTTGAATAGGGAAGACTGTGTGACACTTTTGTGGAAATGAGGCTATCCTGGCGTAACCAGTCCCTGCTCAGTGGCCCTGCCTCAACCTCCCCAGGCTCCTTCCTGTCTTGGTGACTGTGTGTCAAGTGCCTTCCATGTACCTACAAATCACAAATCCTACCATACTTAATCCGCACAACTCCATGAGGTCGATATTGCTATCATCTCCATTTTATAGATGAGGAAACTGAGGCACAGAGAGGTTAAGTCAGTCACCCAAGGTCACAGAGTCTGGGAGCAACTCAGCTGGCAGTCAGAACCCAAAATGGAATCCAAAGGCCATGCTCGGAGGCAACCTGACTTGGCTGAAGTGCAAGCTTGCCCTGAATAGCTGGGGGAGGGCACAGCGGTCCAGGAGGCACCAGTCCATGCCAGCCATGATAATCCCCAGGGGTGGAGACCCAAAAAGGCTCCACCATGGCCTGGCCAAGCTCCAAATGTAACATTCCCAGCCCTGCCTGGTATAGGCCCAGCGAAGGGCTTTGGTGATTCTGGGAAGCCGCCAAATCCCCTCTCCCCTTCCCCTCCCCACACCAGACTCGGCCCACCCTCCACAACCACACCCACAATCCCAGCCAACTCCATGGACCCCACACAACTCCTGCCCTGACCACCAAATCCTTGAGAAGCAGGGTGAGGGCATGGTGACCCCCGATGCCAGGTGGGGAATGCAGGAAGATGGGCATGGGGGGCACACAGCCAGAGACTGGTCCTGGCCAGGGGTCTGAGGAGCTGGGTGTGGTCATTTCTCGGTTCTAAACTTGTCAAGCAAACTTCTCTCTGATCCTCCATCTTCAAAATGGGGTGGGGGAGGGAAGACGAGGTGCTGCTGATGAGTGGGAAGAGGGACAGGGTGGGGGAACAGAGGGACAGGTGGACAGAAGGCATCGAGATGGAGAAGGAGGGTGGGGAACGGACATAAATTTGAGTCAGAGGACTGGGGGGCTTAGAGATGAGGCTAGAGGTCAGTGGGGGGCTTAGAGATGAGGCTAGAAGTCAGTGGGGGGCTTAGAGATGGGGGCTCAATGGTGGTGGGGGGGTATGGATATCAAAGCTAGAGGGTCAGCAGGAGGCACAGAGATGGAGGCTAAAGGGCGGAGGGACATAGAGATGAAAGGTAGAGGTCAGAAGGGGTCACAGGGATCAAAGCTAAAGGGTCACGGAGGCCTGGAGGGAAGGGCTAGAAAGGCCGAGGACCAGAGTGCGGCAGAGATGACCAAGGGGCCTGGCTCCCAGCCGCCCTCTCCCCTCACCCAGGCAGCGGGTGCCGTCCAGGCTGCTGACGAAACCTCGTGGGCAGGTGCACACATAGCTGCCCACGGTGTTGGTGCAGCCACCCCTGGAGCACAGGCCGGGGACGCTGAGGCACTCGTCCAGATCTGTGCAGACAGAGCGGTCAGCAGGGCCTCCCCCACAGCCCTCCACCTCCCTGCAGGGAACCCCGGCACCAGAACCAGAGCAGGTCCCAGGTGGTGCTCCACCTTCACACTTAGCGCCACTGTTACTGAGCCGGTGTCCAGCTGGGCAGCGGCACTCAAAGGAGCCCACGCTGTTGACGCAGCTGCCCCCCTGGCACAGGCCTGGCACAGCCCGGCACTCGTCCACATCTGCAAGGAAGACATCCGGCAAGGGAATGAGAGGCCCGCCACAGGAAGGACCCAAGGTGCCCAGGGCTTCTGCTCCCGCTCCATGACCCCCCACTCACCTTGGCAAGCCCCCGTTCGGACACTGGGGATGAACCCGCGGCGGCAGGGGTGTGGCTGTGCCGGGCAGAGCTCACAAGGCAGGCCCCAGGCCCGGCCCACAGTAGCACAGCACAGCGCCTTGGTGCACACGAGGCCAGTTGGCTGGCGTTGGCAGCCTTCGGGGCCCACTTGGCTGAAGCAGGGCCCTGTCCGGTAGTCTGTGGGGAAGATGGACATAAGCAGCTGGCGTCAACCTACCCAAGTCCCTCTCCGTTACCTTCCCATCCTCTCTACCAACATACTGGGCCTTTTCCTGGCCACACACCTCTGCTCCTGCTATTCTCCTTCCATGCCCTACCTAACAAACTCCTATTCATCCTTCAAAATCCTTTCTTTTCTAAGTATTCCTCGGCTAGCCTCCAAGAGGGAGGACAGGATCTCCAAGCCCACAAAGCTCAGGGTTTGTCTGGACACCCCGATCCTCCCTTTTGGCAGAGACCGTGGAAGCCTGGCTGGGCAGGGTCTCAACCCTGAGCACACACCTGGCCCTACCAAGTCTCCCAAATTCTGGAGGGACTCGCCATCTGCCCAAATGCTGCATCCTGAACCTTAGGGCCCAGCCTGAGGAGCCACGGGGTTTCCCCATCTGCCAATCGAGGTGACTTCCTGTCTCCACCTTCCAGATGTTTCCAATAAAGAGGCTGGCACTCCACCAAGGGAAGCCCCTCCCAGAAGAAGCCAAAGTCACCCTCTACCCGGGCCCCTTATAAAGAAGGGGCTTCAGAGACCCTGTGGGCCCAGCTCCCCAAGCCCTGCCCCTCCCTGGGGCCTTCACTGTCCACTGCCCACCCTGGCCTCTCCCCTCCCACCCTGAAACCCAGGTCACCCCCCAGCCCCTCCAGCTTCCGAATCATCACTACACTCTCTCCAGTGCAGCCTTGGTCACAGATGGGAAGGTCCCTGGTCCCTCCCATGACTGGAGTCAGTCCCAGGCCCCTGACCGTCTTCACCATCCTGGGCTCCCTGGTCACACCAGGCACTCTGATGCCCTCTGCATCTGGAAATCTCCAAGCCCAGCCTCCCCAGCCTGGCACCCTCTTCTCCCTTCTCAGTCTCCTGCCAGCTCCCTGAGTCTGCCTGCCCTGAAATGTCCACTCTCTGTGCTTCCAGGGAACCTCGGCAGATCCCTGCAGTTCCTCAGAGGGCTTCAATGATGGCGCTGTCTCCCCCACCCTGCCCCCCACCCCAGCCGTCAGCTGTCAGGTGGGGTTCATTGTCCATCCCACTTACTCCACCCCAACCTTCCCCAAGACACCACTGCTTCCGCCGTCCTCAGGTTAGGTGACCCCACCTACCTTGACACGTGGGTCTGTTTCATGAGCAGGGGTTTGGTAAGGGGAGACTTTATCTCGTGAACCCCTGCAGATCCTCTGAGATCCAACCGAAGGGCCCCTTCCCCTAGGAAGCCCTCCCTGACCCCCCTCCAGACCCCATGGTTTCTCTGCCCTTCACAGCCCCCTCATGGTGGTACAGAAGCCCTCAGAATTTTCTTTATCTGGGCTGGGTCCCCCTGTCCCTCAGACGGACATGTCCACTTAGGCCCCAACACAGACCTTGTGCACAGCCAGGGAATAACAGATGTTTTGGAAAACGGATGAGCAAATGAAAGAACTGTCCTCAGGCTGCCCCTGCAGTAGGACGGGGGCCAGCTGGACCCTCTCAGGGCCAGGCCATATTTAGTCACCGCCAGGAAACACCCTTCCCTCCCCTGAACCCTGGGTACCTCTCTCACACTGAGGCCCCATGAAGCCGTACACACAGGCGCAGAGGTTGGGCCCGATGCAGCGGCCCCCGTTGTGGCAGCCGCGGTCACAGATGGCTGTGGAAGGAGAGGAGTGAGTGACTAGAGGTGCCCCAGCAGCAGAGGGAGCCCAGCAGCCTGTCTTCATCTGGGAACCCCACCATCTGACCCAGACCGAATGATAAGCCGAGGCAGCAAGCACGTTCCCTCCAACCCTGGCCCGAGAGGGGGGCCCTGTGGGCAGTGGGCAGAAGCCCAGGACCCACCCTCCGGGAACCCAGGTCCTGGGGTACTCACGCTGGCCACACACAGTGCCTGTGTAGCCCCTTTGGCACAGACAGGACTCCCCCCGGCAACTGCCCCCATTCATACAGCTCACACTGCAGCCTGGCCCTAGGCACCAGGAGGGACAGAAGTGAGGTGAAGCTGCCCACAGAAGACAGCCAGACCAGGCAGGCCCAGCCCAGCTCCAGCCTTTGGCAGAACCAGCCAGAGCTCCTGGGGCACCAGAAGCCTGGACCTTCTCCCACAGGAGCCCCTTTCCACTCACCTCGGCTCCCCCTGCAGCTGGGGGCCAGTGTCCCGTCAGCACAGGTACACAGGTTGGGCTGGGAGCAGAAGCCCTCACCGCAGGCGTGCCTGCAGACGGCTAACAGAGCAGAGCACGCAGAAGTCAAGGGCGGGATGGGTCCTGTACCACCCCTGCTCCGTGGGTCCCCAGGCCAGCCAGAGCACTGGGTAGACATTGCCTGTCATCCCAGCTCTGCAGACACTGATGCCCTGTTCACATGGGATGTCCCCCAAGTCTTGGCCTGAGTCGAGCAGGCGGTGTGACCCCAGCTGTAGCTCTGGGATTCTGCTAGAACCACTGGGAGAGATCTCTGGGCCAGAAGTCCTGAGCACGGATGGAGGCTGGAGGGGCTGGGGCCCTGGGTCTCCTGGGAGAGGACTCAGATTCCAGAGAGACAGAGAGATCAGAGCGGTGGGATAGCAGATACAGATAGACCGAGAGACACTCAGACTCAGACAGACAGGGACAGGGGTAGAGACAGGAGACACAAGCAGGGGACTACAGGGCAGAGGAAACCAGTGTGGGGACCTGGGAGCTGGAGGCAGTTGCCATTCCTGCAATTCACTAGAGAGCCCTGGCCAGCCTGGGTAGGACAGATGCCCCAGCACCCCTGCCTCACCCCACCAACTTCCCGAAGGCAACGGCACTCACGCACGATGCACTGGCTCCCGCCGGGCAGCGTCCTCCAGCCAGGGCAGCAGTAGGCGTGAAAGCGGGAGCCACACACATTTGGCCTTCAGGGAGAGCATGACATGGCTGGCAAGCCCTGCCCTGTCCCTAGGCAGTCCTCCCAGGACAGACTGCCCACGCCCCAGGGGCCTGTCAGCATCCTAGGTCCACTCACGCACCCCTGCAGGATGCCAGCACCGCCTCGCCTCCGCACTCGCCCAGGACCCGCAGGCTCAAGGGCCCCGTCCCAGCGGCCTTGGCCACCCACCATGCACGACAGGACCATCCAGGCCAGCAGGAGCCGAGCTGGGGGTCCCAAGGCCATGATGAGAGCTCCAGCCTCTATCCTTGCTAAATACGGGCCCTCCAGAGTCATGCGTCCTTTGGAGGCTGCGGAGAGGAAGCAGTGTCAGCCCCAGGTGAACACCCTGGCCAAAGGGCACACCACAGAACCAGGAATGGTGGGGAGGCTGCTGGGATGGGCAGCCCTGGGAGAACATGTGGCTTCTTAGGAGCCAGGGGAAACATCCAGCCCTGACTTGGGAGCAGGCAAACAGTCAGGGCAGCCTTCTTAGAAGAGGTGTGACACCTCGGATGGAGTTAGCCAAGACAAAGGTCCTGGGGTAGAAGGTGCACAGTAAAAGCAGAGGCGGGGGATCCAGGAGGTGTTGTGGAGGAAGAGGGCAGGGAGAGAGGGCCAGGCCGGGCCAGGTGTTGCAGGAGTGGGTTCCGCTGTGCAATGGAGCTTCTACTTATATGAAGAGCCCTTGAGAGGCTTTAAGTGGGAGCCACAAAGTGAGAAATGGGTGTTAGGTGGAGCCAGAAGGAGACAGGGAAGGAGGCTGGGGTGGGGTGTGGCAGTACCAATGACACCATTGGTGAGGGCACTGAAGTCAAACAGAGGGAAGGAAGGGAAAAAGGATTCTGGTTCTCCCTACCCCCCAAGGTGTCTGGCTCCCCGCCCCCCGCCAGGAAGAATGAGAGAGGGGACATGGGGCTAGGACCCTGGATGGTGAAGATGACCAGTCAAAGGTCTGGAGACAGGAAGCTCAATACCTGGAGGTGAGAAGCCAGACCAGGTGGGATTCCCAGCCCCTCCAGGTTCCACCTTCCAAATCAGGGAGAGGAATTGGCCTCTGGGAGGGACCGGGCTGGGAGAGCTGTGTGGGCGTGAGGGTGCCCCTCTCTGGGCCTTGGGATAAAATGGGACCGGATGGCCCCAACTCTTGTCAACTTTGAAGCACAGGCCGGACGGGGAGAGGTGCCCTTCCTGGCTTCCGAGGTGCCCAGGCCAGTTGTGGCTCCGAGGACGCCTTCTCCAGGCAGCCCCTGGGACTGCGGGCCCTCGCTCCCTCTGGCCACCGCGGTCTCCAGCCTGGCCCGGCACGAGCCCCCAACACTCCCCGGCACCCGAGAGCCGCGCCCCGGCGTTGGTCCAATGAGTGAGCCAGGACGGCGCACGCGGCACCGACGCAGAGCTGGGAGGCCGCGGGGCGCGGAGCCCCGGGCTCGGCCCTGGAGAAGGGAGCGCGCCCCCGGAGTCCGCTGGCTGCGATCTCCACCCCACAGGGCCGAAGTTGCAGGATCCCCGGCCGCCACCCCGCTCGACTCCGCCTTCACCTGCGGCTCGGAGACCGAGCCCCTCCCGCCGAGCTCCGGGTCCCGGCGACCCACTCCGGCGCCGAGGGGAAGGCGGAGAGGGGAGGGGGCTGGGCCCGGGGCTGCGGGCCGCAAACAAAGGAATCCCCTCCCCCTCCCGCCCGCTCGCTCGCCCCCTCCCCTGCGCCCTGGGTGTCGCCCGGCGCGGGCTGCGCTCCTTCCCTTACCTGCGTGCGGCGCGCGTGGAGGCTGCGCCGCTGGCGGACGCGCGGGACTCCGCCGTGCAGGACCGGGTCCCGCGGCGCTGGGGGCCCGGGGCAGGAAGGCGAAACCGCGCGGCCAACCCCGCCGCGTTCCCGACCCAGAGTCGGGGGCGGGAGGAGTTTGGGGGAGGACGCGTTTGCACCTCCGAGCTCCCGGGGCGGGGGCGGGGGGCTCCGATCCGGGGCGGGGAGAGAGGCTGGGGCCGGGGGAGGGCCTGGGGCTCCGGGTGAAACTCCGCGGAGCTGGAGAGATGGAGTGGGCCTGGGGGTGCCCGGGGGCCGCGTTTGGGGTTAGCGATCGAGTTGGAGTTGGCCCGGAGGTGGGGCTCCGACTTGGGGCGGCCTGGACGCCTGCCAGGGCGGGGAGGTCCTGGGCCTTACCTGGGAGCCCTCCCACATTGCCCCAAACCGCCTCCCCCTCCCTCGGGCAAGGAGAATTCCGAGAGTGACGTGGGAAGCTCACCTGGCACCTGGAGTCTGGATTTTTAATGAGACAGAGATGCGGAGGCCCCTAGAACGAGGCAGATTCCTGGGCAAAGAAAGATGGGGTGCGTCACCTGAGAAGAAGATCCACGTTTTTTCATCAGTCTCAAAAAAGGATTGGAAAGAGCTAGACTCTCAAATCTCTCTAAGCTTCCTTTTCTCCACCTACCAAAGAGATCAAATTTAAGCATTTTAGCTTCCTATCTGGAATCCGCACCCCAAGTGAAAATTTCTAAATTTCCCCACCATTTTCCTATCTATGGGAATAGACACCCCCACCAGCGGTGGAGGCTGAGTCTGAAGCTATTTCTCCAAATTCTAGCAAACTCCTATGCAACTGGCAAAACCCAATTCAAAAATCCCCTCACTACTGCAAATTGTTAGTTTACCTTATTGAGGTCCCAGAGCCGACTGTGCTGAGCATGACTCCATCCTAGCACTTCTAATGCTATAAACAGCACATAACAGTTTGAGCTAGCATTTATTGGGTCTGAGGCTTGCAGCTTGTCAGACTGGGTGCTAAGAATGTCATACAAATCTTATTAATCACTAGAAAAGCCTGTGAGGGAGATACTCCTGAAATTCCCACTTTACAGATGAGTAAACCGAGGCACACAGGCTCTGTAGCTTGTCCAGCCTTGCAAAACGACTGGGTGGTGGAGCTGGAATTCAGACCTGGGTCTCTCTGGGTCTGCAATCTTTGCTAGATGATCCTGATTGGTCTGCAGGCTCATATGAGCCTATCTCCTTTTAGGGAAGGGAAGTGGGTCCCTGGGAAATAGGCCACAGGGATGTGTGCAGGGTCTTTGCAAAGAGGTTTGGGGAGGGGGTTGGGTGAGAAGTCTCCCAGTCAGATTTCCCTGGCCCTGCCCAGCATCCACAGGGTCCAGCTGGGAAGGTCTTCAAGGGGTTCTCAAGATTCCCTGGCCTGGGTCCCAGGAAGCAGCCCTGGACCCCGACTCTCCCAAATCAGAGGGACAGACCCCAGGAGAGGGGGAGGGGAAGGAGCTGATGGAAGCCTAAGGTTCTGTAGAACCGAGGAAATAGGAAAAGAGGAGGGAAGAGGGGCAGGAGGGCGGGGGAGGACAGCCCAGGCAAAGCCCTGGAGGCAGGAGAATGTAAAACAGCCAGATTTGAGCGCAGCTAGAGTGTGGGGGAGACGGCCGGCCGACTGCAGGGCTGAGAGGGGCCAGGAGCACTAAGAGCCCCCAGGAGGCTCCTGCCACCTTAGGGGAGCCTGGGGGTCTCAGGAGGGGCACCTGCTGCCAAGGCTGCACTGTGAGGCTTTGGGGGCAGCTGGGACCCCAGGGTTGAACTGGGGGAGCCTGGAGCATATGGAGACTTCAGGGACAAGTTGAGGTCACTCGGGCCAAGGGAGCAGGGCCTCTAAAGAAGGTCAGTGGGGCAGTGGGACCTGGGGAGGGTGGGCTCAGGAGGGAACCGCAGGATCTGGACAGCTTGGCAGTGACAGAGCTGTGGGGTTCCCTGGTGGGAGGGCCAGGGGCTGTTGGGAACAGGGCAAGCTGCCTGAGACACTGCAGGCACCCCTTCCCAGGGACCTGTGCCAAGGTTCACCTTGGCCCGTTCTTCAGCCAACAGATGAACCTTACACGGGCACTGGGACAAGTGCCAGGTGCTCCAGGAGCAGCCCAGCCTGTGCAGAAGGTGGGATGGGACAGTCCCATATCAGGGACGCAGCAGGACCAAGCGGTGGGGAAGCCCAGAGGAGGGCTCTTCTGGAGGAGCGGAGCAGAGGCAATTGGTCTGGAAACCTTCCCGGGCTCTCTGGACGCACGGGCGAGGGAGCCCTGGAGTGTGGCAGGCAGAGACTCGTGGAGCCGCTGGAGCCCCATGGGCACTTGCTGGCGTTAGCCCCCGACTCCTGTCCAACCATCGCACCCAGTACGCCCCCTGGTTCTACCTCCCGCGGTGCAGACCGCTCTGGTCTGTTACATTGCTGCCCATATCAATTTGATCCCACTGACAGGGTCCCCATGTGTCACACCGTCACAAAGGGACATCCAAGATCTGAACAGACTCGGTATCCCAGTGCCACCCCAGGACTGTGACAAAGATAAGGCACATCACACACTCTCTCTGTTACAGTGACACCACCCAACTCCCTTCTCACGGCCACCTGTCATTGCAGTGCCTGGCTGTTGTCTGGTTACCCTGCTGCCTGTGACAGGCATGACATCTTTGGCACCTCTACACCTTCCCTTTGTTGCTGTGATGTTGTCAGCTGTTAACGGTCAGGGGTGCCATCATCCAGAGCTTTGGACGTCAGCACTGGCCAATCAGTCCCAGCAGAAAGGGCTGAGTCACTGAAGAAGCCCTTGGAGGCTGGGAAATCTGCAGCCAGCAGCCTCCCCAGCTCTGGCCTCCAGAGACACTGCCCGCGACCTCCTGCTCGCTGCAGGCT
This sequence comes from Glaucomys volans, assembly GCA_020662805.1. Taxonomy (NCBI): domain Eukaryota; kingdom Metazoa; phylum Chordata; class Mammalia; order Rodentia; family Sciuridae; genus Glaucomys; species Glaucomys volans. The sequence continues at coordinate 782,625 of JAJEJO010000904.1, forward strand.
CTGGGCTGCTGGGGATCCTGGACTCTGGGAACCAGTAGCAGCTCATCAGTGTGGAGGCCCAGGGCCCAGGGCCTCTGACGCCAGCTTCTGTGGGGAGTCCGGGACTGAGGCGTCTCCTGGCCAGCCAGCATGGGGCATGTGGCACTGTCTTGTGGCAAAAGGAGCTGAGAAAACTGGGCCTCGAGTTCACGGATCTGCCTCGGGAAAGGGATTTCTCAGACTCAGGGGCAAGTCCCTGTTGGCCAGAGTTGGCAAAGGGCCCGCCGCTGTGTGGGGCCAGGCCCTTGGCTCCCTCTCGTGTCAGGCACTGATGCTCCCCCACCCCCCACGGCCATCTCTGTACACCGTGCCCGCTGTCACCTGGCACTGTCATGCCCACGGTCCTTTGTCACTGTGAGATGGCCTCTCATGACACTCATGGTTGTTTCTCTAAATCACAATGTCACCTGTTGCTGTCAAACTGGCTCCCCATTGTTCCAGTTCCCAGTGTTATTTTGTCACCTGCTGCTGTCACATTGTCACACCATTAAAGTGACTGTGAGTCCCCCCCACTGTCATCCTGTTCAGGTCACTGAGTCATTCCAGTCCTGTCCCCACCCCATCCTGCTCCTCTCCCTTTCCCTGTGGTCCCAGAGCCCCCTCTTGTCAACAGGACTCACTGCGGTGCCCACAGAGTGTCTCCCCAGCATCCGTGGGCAGGATGGAGACGGCTGGGCCTGGGACGGGGAGACATGCGGGAAGGGGAGGTCGATGCTGCCGTCTATGGTGTGTGGTGGGGTGGCCTGGGGACAGAGCCTTCTTTGTCTGAGCTCAGGAAGCAGCTGGTGGAAGGGAGGATGGAGCACATGGCCTGAGTTTGGCCGGGTGCCTGGGAGTGAGGCTGGGGGGCTGGAGAGCCAGGAAGGCCCTGAGGAGGAGGCCAAGCTAGACCAGGGAGAGGCAGAGAGAGGGTGGTCCTGGGAGCTTCCCACTCCCACCCCCTCTGTGGACTGCTCCCTGCCTGCCACCTGGACCCTCACAAGGACCCCAGGGCAGCTCTGCTATCATCTCTCCATGCAGATGGGGAGGCCGAGTCTCAGAGCCACCAGGACACTCACGTGGACCCCCAGCCAGGAAAGAGCAGGGGATCTGAACCCAGGCCACAGAGCTGGACACTTTCCTGCTATGGTTCACGTGTGTCCCTCAAAACTTAATTGTTGGAAACTTAATCCTCCAATTCCTATGTTAATGGCATTTGGAGGCAGGACCTCGGGAGATTAGGATTAGATGAGATGATGGGGGTACAACCCCCAACATGGAATTCGTGGCTTTTTTGTTTAATTATTTTTTTAGGTGGGGTCTCACTTTGGACTCAAATGATCTTCCTGCTTCGGTCTCCTGAGTAGCTGGGACCACAGGCGCAGGCCACCATGCCTGGCTGCATTAGTGGCTTCATAAGAGGAGGGAGGGAGGGAGGTGCCAGCAGCTTGCCGTCCCTCCACAAGTGAGGATGCAGCAAGGAGTCCTCGCCAGAAACTGGCACCTGCAGGCTTCCTTTCCAGACTCTGGAATCAGGAGCTCGGGTACCTCTGCTTTTTGTGTTGCTCAGTCCACACTTTTCATTTACAGCAATAGAAAACGAACTAAGACACCTCCCTGTGTCCTGGGGTCTCCCCATCCCATCCCTCAATCTCCTGGGCAGGGGAAGGTGGAAGGAGCCTGTGGATGCTTGATATATATGCATATGTTGTTCTTATGAAATTAGCATAGGGGTGCCGCTCAGCGGAATAGGGCTTGCCTCGTGTGTGCAAGGCCCCTGGGTTGATCCACGGCACCATGAGAAAAAAATGATCACAAACATTAGCACCTTTGTACATTGTTCAGTGGTACATTCCTTTTTTCCTCTTTGTGAAAAAAAAAACATTTTATTTGTAAATTCAATCAGTGATTATCTTTTATTTCCCATTTCCTTTTATTGAGGTAAAATTCACATGGCATACAAATTGACATTTTAAGGTGCCCAACTTATATATTCACAGTCTTAATATATTCACAGTCTTCTTCAAACACTCCCTCTATCTTGTTCCAAGAGGTTTTCCTTTCCAAGAAAGGAAACTGTGCAGATCAGCACTCTCTCCGCAGCCCGGAATATTCCTGTCCCTGACAGCCACTAACCTAGTTTCTATCTCAGTGGGTTTGCCTACCCTGGATGTTCCTATAAATGAAGGCATGCAGAATCTGGCCTTTTAATCTGGTTTCTTTCACTGAGTGTAATGTTTTCAAATATGGGCAGCATCCCCCAAAGGTCCACAGGTAAAGGTCTGGTCTCCATGGAGGTGCTAGGTCTCTTTAAGAGGTGGGGCCTAATGGGAGGCCCTTAGGTAATTGGGGGCATGTCCTCAGAAGGGACTGTGGGACTCGGGTCTCTCAGACTGTCTCTATTCTTGGTTAGACATGTGACCACTCCCTCCCACCATTGCCATCAGCACCCCCACCATAGACCCAAACAAATGGGGGTTGCCCAGTCTTGGACTTGAACATCCAGAACTGTGAGTTGATAAACCATTCTCTCTGTCAAGTTGGTTGCTTCAGGTATTTCATTATAGTCTTGCAAAGCTGACTGATACAGATGGCCATGCTGGGCAGGAGAGGATGAAGCATCATTGGCCACAAAGACATTTGGAAGTCAGTGGCAGGAACCGCCCAAGCAGAGAGGAAATCTGAACATTCTACAGAGAGAAGGGAGCAGAGCAGATGTGGAGAGGCACATGCTTCCCGACCTGAGGACAGACAGGAGTCCTGGTGCTCAGATGCTCCCTCCCTGGGACGGGACTTGCACCTGCCACATCCAGAAAGTCAGGAATTCGAGGATTCAGAGGAAGTCTTAGGAAACTCTTTGCATCCGTGGCCAGAAGAAGACGAGGGGAAGCCATACTGTAGGGCACAAAGCAGGAGGCTTGACCAAGGAGATGCTCCTCACACCCGCCAGGATGCCATCATCAATAAAGTGGAAAATGGCAAGTGTGGGTGAAACGGCATTGTGGGTGAGCGTGTAAGATGGGGCAGTTGCCATGGTACCCTGTGTCCCAGCTGTTCCTGCCTAGGCATGCACACGTGGAAGAATTAGGATCCAAACAAGACACCTGCACCCCGATGTCCATAGCAGCATGACTCGCCATAACTAGAAGGTGGTGACACCCCCAGGGCCCACCGATGGATGGGTGAACACCCTGTGGGTGTCTATGCAGTGGAAAGTGACTGGTCCTTGCTTTGATTCACTAGTAAAGAACACGTGTGCAATGATTATAAAACTGCCCTCCAGAGAGCTTTCGTGTTTGCTTCTCAGGGTGCTGGTAGCAAAGCACCGTAAACCGGTGGCTCAAGCCACAGAAATGTGTTGGAGGCTTGAAGTCTGAAGTGGAGGTGTCTGCAGGGTTGGTTCCTCTGAGGACTGGGACAGAGGACCTGCTCCAGGTCTCTCCTGTAGCGTCTGGTGGCCTCTGGCGTTCCTTGGGTCATGGATAGCACCCTCTCCCCGCGGTCTTTACCTGGTCTTCCTCTGTGCTGTCTGCCCCTGTGCTTAGCACGTCCTTTGAACTTTCTGAATTCTGATTCTTTGACATCCGGCCCCTCGCAGGCCAGCCAGTTCCCAGAAACAGTCAAGGACTCAGGAGTGCACCTTTCAGAACTGGGAGCCAGGGAGGCTGGGAGGACTTGATCACAGGTGGTGCCTGCAGGTGGGCTCTGCAAGCACTGGGACCATGGGCTGGGCATGGACTAGTCTCGCTGGGAGGAGGGGGGCCTCAGCACCCACTTCAAGCCCTGTCATCTGCACCCACTGACCAGGGGCGCCAGGATCCTCCAGGCTCCCTCCTTGTGTGTGGTCCCAGTCCTGGTGGTGGAGGCACCACTTGCAGCTTCCAGCCTCCTCAGGCCTCCAGGATGTTTCAAGTGGAAGTAGCATTCTTAAGCACATACTGGGTACCAGGTGCTTTACATTCATTATTACACATTATTACACCTGCGTAACAACCCTACAAGGAAGGTATGAGGTTCAGGGTCAGAAAAGAAGACTGAGGTCAAGGATAAAGAGGAGTAAGTGCAAATTGCCAAATCCAGAAGTGCAAGCGTGACTGAGTGGGCATCCCCCCCCAGCTCAGTAAATGCTCACAGAAGGAATGAGTGATTGGTGGGCAAGTCAGGTGTGGCTGCAGGAAAGGAGTTGAAAGTGCTCAGGAGGGCTGAGAGGGACTCAGATTGAGCAGGGCCTCGAAAGCCAGGAGCATGGATGTGACCTGGGGGCAGCTGGAAGCTATGGAACGTTCTAGGGAGAGAGCCACACAGCCCAATTAAGTTTGAGAACTTTGTTTCCAAGAAGGGTGGAGTTCATCGAGTTTGCCGCTAGAGGGCACTCAAGTTTTAGCATAGATTGTCTTCAGCGCCGCACTGCCCATAGGAAGGAGGCCATGCCGTGCAGGTGGATGTTGAGCCTTTCAGAGAGGCCAGCCTAAAACAAGATGTAAGTGTGGCATGCTCCAGACTCCAAAGACTTCGTACAAGAAAAATGTATTATAATGACATGAAGCTGACTATGTTATTCCCTGGGAATTAAAATACTACCTGCTATGGCTCTAATGTGTCACCCCAATTTTGTGATTTGGTAACTTGATCTCCAAAGTCATACTTGAATATTTAAGAGGTGGGACCTTTGGGAGGTGGTGGGCTCTGCTCTCGTGAGCATATCACTCTGTTCATGGATTAGTGGATTATCATGGAAATGGCTCTGTCATGAAAGTCACTCTGGCTCTCTGGAACACCTGCTCTGTCTCACCATGGGACACCCTCCACCATGTTGTGATGCAGCAAGAAGGCCCTTACCAGATGCACTTGAACTTCCCAGACTCCAGAACCGTGAGCTAAGGAAACCTCTGTTCTTTATTAATTACCCTGTCTGTGGAATTCAGTTACAGCCACAGAAAATGAACTATAATATCTCCTTTCCCGCATATAGATTCACTTCTATGGTGGATGTGCTCCTGCATTTCCATTCATGTGCTATTCACCTAATTCATTTGTTCCACTTTAATAACTCATCCATTGGTTCACTCACTCCCATTCTTCTACGCATTTGTGTCAGTGACTCCTCCACACACTTTTTACCCAATTCAAGAAAAATGACTCCTTTCCCATCGTGATGCTGAATGCAATTCACTACCTGGATTACACTAAGATGTGGAGAATTCATAGATTATCGATTATATCAGAGTCATCTCTTCAAGAAATGGTGTGTCTTTTCAGAGTGTCAGACCTTACTTCAACTCTTTCAATGGACTTTTATAATTTTGCTTATATATTATCTGTGCTTGTTTCATAGCTTGTCATTTGTGAATGGGATATTTCCTCACTTCCATTTCTAATTCTTTATTGCTGGAATAGAGAAATGTCATTTTTTGGTACAGTATTTCTTGAGTTTTCCACAATCAGCAAAAATAACTCTTTGCCTTTTTTCCCTCATTTTTAGTGCTTTCTTGTCTTCCTGTATTTGTTGAACTCTCCAAGACAAAGTTTGACAATGATGGTAAAAGTTGGCCTCTGGGTCTTTTTTTTACCCATTTTCTGTAATATTCATTGTTTCCTTTAGGGAAATTGTTTTTATTGTGTTTAAGCAACTTCTTCTCTTTTTAACTCACACCTCACTTTTATTTATTTATTTATTTTTAGTGTTATCTATTTACCTAGCTTTCGATGGGGCAAACGCTGGTCAGAGCCTGGGAAAGCTTGCATCGAGGTAAGCAGGACTGTAAAGACTGTGATAACATGGCAGTGGAGAGGGGGAGCTGGCCCCTTCCCTTGTCTTTGGGAGAGGATCAAAGCAGAGTGACCTCGGTTGTCAAGGACAAGAATGCACTCAGAAAACACTGGAGGAACCCCACCTACACTGTGGGCACACCACCAGCCCTCTGCATCCACCCTGCTGGTGGGTGTTGTGCGGCCCTGCTCAGTACCCCAGCCTGCCACCTCCAAGGCCCATGTGAGTAATAACATGTCCAGACGCTCTCTGTTGAGTCCTCCGAATTCTTTCTTTGGAATTGGTGGACAGTGTGCTAGGGTATTTGCAGCCCTGGGGTTGAACATTGACATATTTACTTATTTATCTACTTATTTATGTTTGAAGTGTTGGGGATCAAACCTAGGGCAGCACTTTACCATTGAGCTACACCCCCAGCCCTTGCTTTTATTAGAAACAGATGTTGAATTTGATCAAATGCTCTGTAGTACAGATTCATAGGATCAGGTTGTTTTCCTAGTTTAATTGGATAGAAGGCTTTTCCATGGACTGATCTGAAAATCTGAAAATAAAGCTATATCTGGTTTTTCTTTTGGCATGTTATGAAGTACTCTTTGCTATTACCTGTCCATCCATCCATCCATCCATCCATCCATCTATCTATCTATACCTACATTTATATCTACATCTATGGTCCTGGGGATTGAACTCAGGGATACTCTACCACTAAGCCACCTCCCCAGTCCTTTTCATTTTCATTATTTTCCCGGGCCAAGGACTGAACTCTGGCCTTGTGCCCTCTAGGCAAACGCTCTGCTGCTGAGCTAAATCCCCAACCCCTTATCTTTATTTTGTGACAGGATCTCACCAAGTTGCCCAGGCTGGCCTGGAGCTTGCAACCCTCCTGCCTCAGCCTCCTGAGTAGCTGGGATGAGAGCCGTGTGCCGTTGAGCCCTGCTTCTGTCTATATCCTCAAGTGACATAGATCTGTACTTTTCTGTCCTGTTTTGGAATTGAAGTCATGAAATCAAATTTATAAACTGAAATCGTAAATTAATTGGGAGAGTTTTCTGCATTTTTCTATGGAATCGTTCAAGCAATTCAGATATTTTTAAATACAGAAAATCTTTTTCATTGTGATTCTTTAACCCCCTGCTTAATTCCTTCTATGATTTTGATTGTTCAGTTTTGATACTGGGGATTAAACCAGGGGTGCTCTGCCAGGAAGCCACATCCCCAGTTCTTTTCATTTTTTATGAAAATGAGTCGGGGGTCTCACCAAGTGACTGAGGCTGGCCTTGAACTTGCGATCTTCCTGCAGGACCGGCATGCCCAGTGCACCTGGCTCTTCTATGGTCATTAATCAAGTTGAATTGGGCAAACTAAAAGGATGGGCTTTTTCTCAGGAATCATTCCTTTCCTCTGGGTTTTCTCATGCTTCCTGGAGTGGCGTGGAGAATTCTTATTTTACTCTCTCTGTCCTTTGATCACGTCTCCTTTTGTTTGTTCTGAATCTTGTTTACTTTCTGTCTTCTTAAAGTTCTTCCGGCTTCTGGGGGATCATCTCTTTCACTGGTCTTTCCCCAAACTCCACTTCCTTATGACCCTGAGGCCGCCTCTCTGCCTTATTTCAGTTGTTTGGTTTTGGTGTTTCATCTTGGGTGTTGGTGCTGGTGGAACCCAGGCCCTCCTGGGCCACGCCCCCGGGCCCTGGTTTTTATCTCTCTATAAACTCTATCTGCCTGTGTGTGTTTTGTTCTTTGTCACACTCGTTAAAACAAGTGCTTATTTCCTTTTTGCTTCTTTAGCAACGAGGTCAGGGCAGGGGTCCCGCTCAGGGGAGAAGCACTTGCCCGGCCGACACAAGGCCCTGGTCCAATCCCAGCAGCAAAAATTAAAAGCTAAATAAAATAAGAATGAGGTTGCCAAGGTTTTGAGCATTTCTCCACCTTTCATTTTCTCAGTTTCAATTTTGAAATGTGAACTATTTAACAGGAAATATTCTTTTTCTTGGTTTTTCAGAGAGCTTACACGGTCCCTCTTGGTTTTCCTTTCCTTTTTGTTTCCTCTGGGCTTTTTCTTTCAAGCCGTTGACCTTCTGTCCTTGTGACCTGCGTGGGAGGACAGGGTAGCTCAAGGCACTCCACGATTCCCTTTGTCCTTCCCCACCCCAGATGACCTTGCCAGAAACTGTGATGTGCATCTTTTCCTTTGTTCTTGAGTCCCCTGGATGCACACTGCTGTTGCAGTTTCCATTTACCTAAATAGTTTTGTATTCTCCCTCTTTCCCCACCCCCATCTCTTTTTTAGGATTGGGGACTGAACCTGGCAAGTGCTCTACCTTGAGCTATTCCCAAATCCTTTTTCTTTTCTCTCTTGAGACAGGATCTCACTGTTGCTGAGGCTGGCCTTGACCTGGCGATCCTCCCTCCTCAGACTCCCCACGGAGTAGCTAGAAAGAGAGGCCTGTAGCACCGTGCCCTGTTTCGATCCCCCTTGTTTTCTTCTTTCCCTGTTGGCATTGTTTTTTGTGTGGTTCAGAATCTATGTTTTTCTCTTTGAGATATAATTCACGTATCATAAAATCCGCCCTTCCGAGTGTACACTTTGGTGGTTTTTCTGTGTCCACAAGATTGTGCGCCATCTCTGCCATTCCACTCTGAAACACTTTTCACTGTCTGGAAAAGGAACCCCGGCCTTCTTAGCCACAGTCACCTGGGTGGCCACTCTCCTTCAGCCCTGGCCAACAGTGCTGCCCTTCCTGTCCCTCCGGAGTGGCCCATTCTGGATGTGTCCCATCAGTGGAGTTGTGTGTCTTGGGGCTTTTGTGTCTGGCTCCTTTCACTTAGCGGAACGTTCTCGGGTCCATCCACATTGTAGCATGCTGACGGCTTGGTTCCTTCTGAGGCTGGATAGTGCGCCTGAGGGGATGGACCACGGGGGCCACCTGCTCGTCACTGGGCAGACACGTGGTCGACCTCCACTCTGGGCCTAGGAGCACCTTGAAAGACCCACCCACATTGCTGGATGTGTGTGCCGTCTCCCCCTCCAGCTGTCCATCTCCCACCTTCACCATCCACTCCCCGCCTGCTCCCTCCTAATCCCCACCGAGTAAAATAAGGGAACACCAAACCTGACCTCGAGGGCTCCTCCGGTTGTTTTTGAAATTGCCTTCCTTTCTTGCTCTGAAGGCTGTAACCAGCATGGCTGACGCTCTCTCTCTGAAGATGAATAATGACGGGGTTGTGACTTGGGGGTGTGGCTCAGTGGTAGGGCGCTTGCCCAGCATGCTTGAGGCCCTGGGTTCCATCCCCAGCACTGCAAGAAAACAACAGCGCTAATAGAGTTGTGTTGCTTTTGTTAAGTTTTCTTCTTGCCTGATTTTGACTTCGTGCCCCCCCCACCCCCGCCATGTTTACGCTCATCTCTGCCCTTCATTCAGGAAGTTTCCCTAAATCTGTGTTTGAGCATGAGGTACAGAGCAAAGCAACCGGGTGGGGGCTCTTGTCAATAGGAAGTGTCATTGCAGGAGATCTTTTCCACAGGTGCCCCAGTGTCAGTCCCCCCCGAGGCCATGGGATCCTCCCTGTGGGGGCAGAAGGCAGGGGCAGCCTTGGCTACTGTCTCCTTGGAGTCCATAGGGAAGAACCTGGCACACTCCCCCTTCCATCAGCCTTCTGTTCCCAACATGGCGCCTCCCTGCACATTCCTGCAGCCCATTTGGGAACTAGTGTTTCCAGAGACCTAACTTCCAACCCATGACGAAGTCCCCGCCCATCATTTCTTTCCATCCTGGTTCTTCTGCACAATGTAGAGGAAGGGAAAGATGCCCTCTAGTTCCTCAGCTCTTCGGGGTCTGACTGCACCTAGGAACCCAGTTAATAATAGAGCTTCTGGAAGCCAGGCTCAGTGGACCACACCTGACATCCCAGCTCCTCCAGAGGCCGAGGCAGGAGGATCTCGAGTTCAGGGCCAGCATGGGCACCTTAGCAAGGCTCCATCTCTCAAAGAGTTATACAGAGGCTTTTGGAAGATAAGGGTTATTTTACAGGGATTGTTCTTTCAAGTTCATTGTAACTCAGTTACCAATCCCCAATGGTCAAGGCCGTTTTCCAGGGTTGCTTTGTGAAAGATGTCCCTCCCCAAAGAATTGTTATGGCTGGCTGTGTGTTCAAAAAGTCAGATGGCCCTGCCTGCAGTCACAGGCACAGTGCCCAAGTGACCTCAGCTTGAAATAATCAGTACTTCAATTAGACACATTTCAGCTCAACTTCCTCAACAGCTCTTTGCTGAGCATCTGATAAGTGAACAGCACCATCCTGGGTCCTGGCAATGCACTGCTGAGCGGATCTGATGGCTCAGCCACATGGAGCTGGAACACTCTGGTTCCTTCTGGAAACTTCCACTTTGGCATAGCTGGGTTTATCCTCCAGGTCCCATAGTCTCCATTGCTCAGTAACTTGCCTTATCTCTAGTCAAGTCGGCTCTTTTTCTAACCACGTTTGTTTGATGGTGGTGAACATTTTCCCATCTATAAACATAGATCTGCAATAGTGGCCACGAGGACACTTTTGTTTACACCACCCCATTTGAGGTTAGTTTTACTTCCCAAAATTGCCCCTTGTAAAATCCCTCTGTTTTATCCCTTTGCCCAGCATATTGACTTCTGGAAAAGAAGAAGAAAAATTGTCTGCAGGCCTTCTAATCAAAAATCTTTCCTTTAGTTTTTCCAGAACCTGGAATACCTAGTGGTCTTCAAACAACACCTAGTGTGAGTCAAGGACTTGCTAAGTCATTCAGGTTTTTTCGTTTTGCGGTGCTAGGAATTGAACCCAGGGCCTTGTGCTTGCAAGACAAGCACTCTACCAACTGAGCTATGTCCCCAGCCCAAGGACTTGCTAATACATTTGGATACATGTTGCCAGTTGCCTTCCAGAAATGTCCTCTAATTAAAGGGAGAATAATATTTAACTTGCTTGAAAATAAAGTGTTTATCTAAAGGATTACAGAACAGGTCCAGGAGCCGAAGGTCATTTGTAATCACAGGAATGATCCATAATTTTTGGACTAAGAGGAAGAAAAACAACCCTGAAGATACTCAGTTCAGGACCAGGCACAGTAGCCCAAGTCCGCAATCCCATCCACAAAGTAGACCGCAGCAGAAGAACTACAAGCCCCAGGCCAGCCCAGGCAATTCCAAATGAAAAGTGAAAAGTGCTGGAGATGTAGCTCAGTGAGAGAGCACCCCTGGGCTCAGTCCCCAGCAACACACACACACACACACACACACACACACAGTGGATTAGGGATGCTCAATCTACTGAGCACAGGCACATACAGGTTAAGCATCCCTAAGCTAAAATTTGATTTATTAGGGGCTGGGGATATAGCTTAGTTGGTAGAGTGCCTGCCTTGCAAGCACAGTAGGCCCTGGGTTCAATCCCTAGCACTGCAAAAAAAAAAAAGAAAGAAAAATTTTTTTTATTTATTTCTGTTACTCCATGTGTATGTATAGTTCTCTCTTTCTTTCTCTCTCTCTCTTTCTCCATATATATATATAAAACACACATTTATATAACATTGTTGGCTAAACTGGGTGCGCTGGCACACACCTGTAATCCAAGCAGCTCGGGAGGCTGAAGCAGGAGGATTGCAAGTTCAAACCCAGCCTCAGTAACCTAGAGAGGCTCTAAGCAACTTAGTGAGCCCCTGTTTCAAAATAAGAAATAAAAAGGGGAGGGGTTGTGTCTCAGTGAATAAGCCCCCCTGGAGTTAAATACCTGGTACCAAAAAAAAAAAAAAAAAATTGTGGCTAAAACTTTGCTTAAGTCTTTGACTACTTTATTAAAATTGAATCCCAGCAGCAGAATTTCTGGGCCCAAGTCTACTTTAGTCAGCTTTTGGATACATGCTGCCAGTTGCCTTCCAGCCTGGGCTGTGGAGCCCGCTCTACAGACTGGGGTGGTATCTGTAGAAACCTGCATGCAGGGGCCAGATGGCCATGGGAGCAGCCCAGGCGCTGGAGACGGCCTGTCTGTGGCCCTGGACGGGGACTAGCACATGAGGAAGTGTCTTCCTGAAACTGGGAGAGAGAACCAAGAGCCATGGCTAGAATAAGGGACCCAGTTTGTGGGCTGGAGCCTGTTCCTGGTGACTCAGCTGTTCCCGGCACTACTCAGAGACCAAGCACCAGTTCTCTCTCTGTCTCGACGTGCAGCACAGCCCCTAGTCTGGCATGGTAGAAAGGCTGGATCAGTCCCTTGCACCGTCACGCCCTGGCTCCGGGCCCTCAGATTTAATTTCTCTGAATCTTACTTTTCCATGCAGAAAGCAGAGATAATAATAACTCCTGCCTTTTAGGCTCGCCGTAGGGATTCGACATAATGTTTAAGTATGGGACGTGGTAGAACAACAACGATGGTCCTAAATCAATAGCTGACATTCGGGAGAGCTCTTCCTGGGCCAGGCTCTACATTTCTTCTCATATATATTTATATCCAACAGCCCCACAGAACCTGCTGACGCTGCTGTTATCCCAGTTTTGCTGAGGAGCAAACTCGGAAGCTCGGAGGTTGGGTAATGCCAAGTCTGGCCAGCTGACACAGAGTGGACCTGGGGTTTGAACCCTGGCCTGTGACTCTGCTGGAGGGGGAGGGACTATAGGGCCCTGGAGGGGCCTTCCTGCAATTTACACAAAGGCCCCTTACGTCCCAGTAGGGATCCTCCTGTTCCTTCCTTGGGGCGAGTTTAGAGGCATAGCAACGTTACCACATTAACAAAGTAACGTTACAGGCCACGGTGAGGTCTAACCTCATCATCCACTGCCACTACCTCTGCCATCACAGGCCCTAAGAAGGTCAAGTCTCTGAGCCACCACAGTTGACCTTCTCTGTCTCTGTTACCCTCTGGGAGGTGCTCTCTCCTCACACCAAGGCCCTGCCCTGACCAACCTCCTCTGCCTGGGCCGCAGTGGTCATTTAGGATGCTCCTCTTCCTCCTGCCCTGGTGGAGTTGAGAGGACCAAGAAGTTGGAAAGGGGCTCGCTTTGGTCCAGGTGAAGCCCCTCCTTCCCCAGTGGGGCCCTGGCTCTACCTCTGACCTGGTCACCTCATACCCCAGCTTGGGCTTGGGCAAGATCGGGTGTCTTTTTCTTCCTTCCCTCTGTTCCCAGCTGGCCTGACCCAGGTTTATCGGTCTGTGGTGGGGAAACAGTCTGGTGCCTCCTCCCACACCCGCCGCCTGAGGGCAAGAGTTCCAAAGCCTTAGCCAATCCCGCCCCCTGTGATGACCGCAGATATTGTCATTGGTCAACACCCACGGATGCTCTGGGTGCACTGGGCCCGGCTGGATGGGATCAGCTAAGGCTGGGGCGGGGCCGCTAGGCTCACAGCAGGCCTGCTTTTCCCTTCGCTTCCTCCTGGTCACAGCCTCCCACCTGGAGGACTGTCTCTGCCAGCCTTGTCCTCACCCCTCCTCCAGGTGCACTTCACTTTTGCTCCATTTTCTCTGAACCGGCTTTACCTTCCTCAGGAAGGAGGTGACAGGACTGGGATCTGATCTGGGTGCCTGCCCAGGGTCTAGCTGCCAGGCCCAGCAGCCGGGCCAGGGGAGCCAGGGGAGTGGCTAATCTGGGTTCTGTCCCCCACCCTGTCCCACTAAGCCGAGCAGGGAAAGCTCCTCTCCCTGGGTGACAGGTCTCCTCTCAGAGACTTGGAGCTGGATGGGGCAGGAGGAAGGCCTCCTCAAGGGAGGAGGAAGGGACAGCATGGGGCTGTCCACCGCTTGGTGCCCACCTCATGCCAGCCCAGCTGGGGCACAGGTGGCACCAGGCCGCAGTGGAGGGACGGAGGGAACAGCATACCCTGCCTCCTGGCGGCCCCACATATGGCCAAAGCAGGAAACAAGGACACAGGGTGGAGGACGCAGCGAGCAGAGAGAAGCATAGGCTCTGGACACCCAGAGCAGGTGCCCCGTGGGGAAATCAGGACTTCCAGGAGGAGGTGTGGAGCTCAAGGTCACACCTGTGCATTTCCCCAGAAGTACATTTATACTGTATGTGTGTGTGTGTGTGTGTGTGTGTGTGTGTGTGTAAGCATGCTCACAGCGTTCGCCCCAGCACCACCATCCCTCTCCAGAACTTTATTATCTCAAACCGAAACTCTGTCCTCATTAAACATTAACTCCCCTTCCCCCTCCCCAAGGCCCTGACCCCCACGATTCTACTTTCTGTTTCTAGGTGCTAGAATTTAAACCCTAAATATCCCTCAAAGGCTTGGGGCCCCTGGGAGATGATGGAGACTCTTGGAGGTGAGACCGAGAGAAGTCTTAGGTCACTGAGGGTGACCTTGAAGGGGACTGTGGGACCCCAGTCCCTTCTTTCTCTCTTTTTTTCAGCTGGACCACGGAGTAAGCAATTTTGCTCCAACACACACCCTTTCCATGATGGGCTGCCTTGCCACAGACCCAAAATAAGGGGACCAATCAAGAATGGACTGGACCTCCTTCAGCTGTGAGCCAGAATAAAGCTTCCCTCTGTAGAAGTCCCTCCTCTCCTGCTTGTTATGGGGTGGCACACCAGGGAGCTGACACTGTGGGGACCTCCTGAGCAGCACCGTCACGTAGTATTGGTTCTCTTGTGACTGGCTTGTCTCATTTAGTGTGAAGTCCTCCAGTTTTATCCAAGTGATGGCCTGTCAGCCTCTTCCTTTCTAAGACGAAATACTATCCAATTGTATTGGATAGAGGGACCAGGTTGCCTCTCCCATCCATCCGTCGTGACATGGATCATTCCGTGTTATGAACATGGAGGAACACGTAGCTCTCTGAGCCATTGTTCTTTTTCATCAACTTCAACTTTGGAATGATTTTATATTTTAAAAAAAGTTGCAAAATCATACAGAGTTCCCGATTCTCTCCACCTAGCTTCCCGTAAATGCTAACATTTTTCAAAACCATCTCCTGCTTTTTAAATGAGCAACGAATGTCACAGCTTTTGTTGGCTCCCCAGCAAACAGAGGTGGCAGAGCCTGGAGATCAGCATCATGGGGTGCCCCGCTTCAACATGAGTGGCTGTGTCACTCTCCCTCGTGACTCTGGGTAGGTCCCTTAGCCCCCTGGGCTGTCTCTGTTCTCTCCTCACCTGTGTATGTGGGGAAGCCCAGTACTTAATTCCTCGGGGTAAATGGGACAGGTGTTCAATGCACATGAAGAAAACTCACAAATAGGACCAAGGCTGGCAGTGACCCAGCGCACCTGAACTTCTGTCTCTGGCTGAACTTGACACATCCTCCACGTAGTGACCACCCATTTCACAGAGATGCCCCTGTTTGTACTGAGCTGACCTGTGAGGGATGGATATTTAGGCTTTGCTACCACAAAGATGCAGCACAGAATCACCTCCTGGGGAACTTTCTTGTCTGTTCAAGTTTATCTGCTGGATACCATCCCCAAACCAGTCCGATTTTGCAGCGTTGTCTAACTGCCCTGCTCTGAGGCTGTCCCCCTGGCTCGGTCACACCTGCAAGGCCTGCACACACACCCACACCATGACTTCTCAAAATTTGCTCTTTGTCAACCTGATACCAGAGAGGATGTGACTTCTAGGCAGGCAGAGGACATGTTGGCATGGCAATGAGTTAGCCAGGGCCCAGTGGTCTAGGCAACAGGAAGCACTCATGCCTACCCAAAGGCCTACAGAATTTGGCAGTGAAGGGCTTGTGTCTCCATCTAAGAGGCATGTTTGCTGTAACTACAATGAAATACCTGAAGCTGGGTCCTTTATAAAGAAAAGAGGTTTCCTTAGCATACAGTTCAGGAGGTTCAAGGGCATGGCCCCTGTACTGGCTCTGCTCTGGGTGCATCACAGGGCTTGCTTTTATTTATTTATTTTTTTGTATTGGGGATCAAACCCAGGGGTGCTTTATCACTGCACCATATCCCCAGCCCTTTTTATCCTTTGTTTCAAGTCAGGGTCTCACTAAGCAACTTAGGACTTACTTTCTACCTCTAAGTTGTTGAGATTGGTCTTGAACTTACAATCCTCCTTCCTCAGCCTCCTGAGTCACTGGGATTGCAGATGTGTGCCGCCACGCCTGGGCCAGACCTGCTCCTTTCATGACATAAGAACTAGTCCTCTCATGAGAACTAACCAGAGTTTCACAGAACATCAAGTCTTCCTCGTGCCCTCGGTGATCTGAACAAGCCCCAGGAAACCCACCTCCTCCAGGTCTGCCATCTCTCAGCATCGCTACCCTGGGGACCAACTCCCAGCACGTGAACCCTGGGGGGACAGACTCAAACCAGAGGCCCCTGTGAGCTTTCTTCAGGGCAACAGGCAGGGGGATGCCTTCCATGACTATTGCAAGGTCCTCTCTGGCTGAGGCTGGGTCTGGGGGCAGGCAGAGTCAGGTGCCCCAGGCAGGAAGCTGGTTCAAGACCAGAAAAAGCACGTCTTGGCAGATGAATGAAAGTTCCCAGCACTGGGACAGAGGAAGAGGGACTCTGAGAGATGAAGGAGGTAAACCCATCCGATTGGGCGGCTACTATACTTAGAATATTCCCTCCAGAGCTCATATTGGATTTTGTTTTCCCAACACTGGGGCTTGAACTCCAGGCCTCTAGCATGCTAGACGAGTGCTCTACCACCCGGCCACTGCCCAGCCCAGCCCAGCCCGCATGTTGGAATGTAACTGCCAGCCTAACAGTCTTAAAAGGTGGAACCTTCAGGAGATTAGGCCATGGGGACTCTGCCCTCATGAATGGATGATTGCAGTAGCGGTTCCTGTTAAACAGGGTGAGTGGGGCCCAGTTCCCTCTCATGCATGCTTCCTGGCCCTTCTGCTATTTAGGACGCACCACCCAGGCCACCGGCTGGATGACGGTGCCAGGTACGTGGACTTCCCGGCCTTCAGAACAGAGCTGCAAATGCCCTTCTACTCTTTAAAATTTACCCAGTCTGTGGCTCTCAGTTACGGAGCAGAAAATGGACTAAGCCGGTGGTCAGCCAGCTGCTGGGGAGGACGCAGAGTCTGCTTTGCCTCCAAGCCAGCACTGCCCCTTCTGTCTCCAAGGTCACATCCTCTTTGGGACCAGATTGACAAAGAGCAGATTTCTCAGAAGTCAAAGCATGCTTGCGTCGCTCTAGTGACTCGGCCATGGGAACAGCCTTGGAGGGGGAGGATGAGGCTCAGCCCCCACCTGTCTGGGGCACAGAATCGACATGAGTTCTGGGGATGTCCATTAGGGAATCTGGGAGGCAGCTGGACTCCTGGGTCCAGGGCTTCAGGAAAGACCCAGACTGCAGGAGTCACGGGCGTGAACCTGATGGCTCAGGACTGGGGAGGCAGACAGGATGGGGAGAGCCCCGCCCCTGAGGAAGGCAGGCCGAGCAAGGGTCTGCTCGGGGCACAGGTGCAGAGGGGTAGGAAGCTGGTGGGTAGAGTGGAGAGGGAGGAGGGGCTGCCAGCCAGGCTTCTGAGGGTTGCTGTTATCTGATGTTTTGCCATCTTGTCCCCGCTATCCTGGAGCAGGGGCCCCTCCGCCGGTTAGCTAATTTCTAGAGATAGTAAACAGCCAGCGTGCCCAGGAACACACCTTTCATTAACAGGCCAACCGTCCAAAGTTTACGTGGCCCTGCCACCTTCTTAGGACGCTCTTACCCCCCAGGCCAATATTCCTCTGTCCTAATTACTCAAGAGCCAGGTACCAGGCATCTGGGGATAGCCCTATGCCCTAGAATCTGCTGAAATCATCCAAACTAGCCAAATCCTAAATTGAACTCTGCTTGATTTGACTGTCCCACGGAGATTACAATAAAAGCTCTGGCCAACATTTTTCCTTTGTTTGGTCTGCCTCCGTATAGACCCCGTGCTGCCCTGTGTGACCCTGTATGGACGGCCATGCTGGCCCTCTGCAGGGGACTCTGAAGATGAACTTCTACCTTCATGATAGTTATTTCCATGACTACATGCCCTGCCATTGTCTTAGTGCACTTTCTGTTGCTATGACTGAATACCCCAGGTGGGGTAATTTATAAAGAACTGAGGTTTATCTGGCTCATGGTTCTGGAGGCTGGGAAGTCCAAGAGCCTGGCACTGGCACCTGGTAGGGTCTTTCTGCGGCATCACAACATGGTGGAGGGCAGCACATGGCAAGATAGAGCGAGCATGCCAGAGAGAGCCCCCTTTCTTTAACAAAGACACTCCCGTGATAATCCATTAATCCGCGAGTCCATGAATAGAGCAATCCATTCATGCGGGCTCATGACAAAAAGGTCCCACCTCTCAAACACCGTCAAAGGTTGGCTTTGGGAATTTAGTTTCCAACACATGAAATTTGGGGACAGGTTCCAAACACAGGGCCATAACTAGTTCAAACAAATCGTTGTGCGTTTTAAAACAAGAATCTTCCTAACGCTGCAGATGGTCAGCAGCGTCAGATGCCGTCAGTCAGGGTGGCTGAGAATGGAGAGAGACTGCATCTCGGGCTGCGTCTTAGAGCCTGGCAAGAGGCACCCAGCCCCTGATGGCAAATCCTGTCCTCACAGAGTGTCCCCCGTGGCAGTTTTCCTTTGCATAAATTACACGTGAACTGGGTGAGCTCGACATCCAGCGTCTCAATCAATTGGGTGGCTGGGTTCCATGTTGGGTTCTGTGGCTGGGTTTTGTGCTGGATTCTGTGGCTGGGTCTTGGCTGTGTTCTGTGGCTGGGGTCTGTGGCCAGGCTCTCCGGTTGGGTTTCATGCTAGAGTCTGTGATGGTGTTCCAGGGTGGGTTTTTGTGGCTCGCTGCTATAGTTGGGGTCCATGGTTGGTTTGTGATTTGGCTCTGTGGTTGAGTTTCCTCCTGGGTACTGTGGCTGGGTCTTATGATCTTGTTCTGCAGTTGGGTTTGTGACTTGGCTCTCTCGTGGCAGTTGTTTCCCCTGGTGACTGGGTATCTGGCTGGGAGCTAGAGCTCATTGCACCTGCCAAGCACAGTCCGAGAGGATCAGATCTTGTGTCACAAGCAGGTGAAAAGATCAAAGTTCAAAGAGTCGTTTCCACCTGAATACATGTCTCTTTCCCACCAAAGTTGAAAAATCACTAAGCAAAAGCCTTGTATGTCTGCGGTTCATTATTTGTTGAAAAATAATGGATCCTTACCTCACACGCTCTCATTTGATTCCATATGCACAAACTCAAAACCAAAAACCAACTAACAGTGACCAAAAAAAAAAAAAAAAAAAAAATCAGGGAAAGAGGGATGAATTCTGCTCTTCCTCACAAACATGAAAGTTGGAATTTGAGAGCCCAGCACTTACAAGAGGCTGCATGATGCCGGCGGGGACTAACCCTCCTATCCTATTGCACCACCACCTTAGCGTCTGGCTTGTATTCTCAGTGTCTCAAGGTGGTTGCTTCAGTTCCAGACATCATGACCTTGTTCCAGGAAGCAAGAAAGGGGAAGAGCAATGGGCAAAAAATTGTAGGGTATTTTTTCCCCTTTATAAATCCTTTCTTTTTATAAAGGAAACAGCTGAACATATTGGCAAATCACCAGCAAACTGATTCTAGGTGTGTGGCAATGAGCCTCCAAGACAGTCTCCAGTGATCCCCACTTCTGGTATTCAAGTCCCTTCCATATTAAATCAGAGGTAGGGTGACCTGTGTGGCCAACAGAATTCTGTAGAAATAACAGGATGTGAGGCCTAGGGCTAGGTCATAAAAAGTGCTGTGGTTTCTGCCTTGGTCATTTGCAAAGATTGACAAAGTTTTTCGGTAAAGGGCTATAATTAAATAGTTGGGGCATTAGAGATCATACAGTTTCTGGCACAAACACTTGGCTTGTCATAGTGCAAAAGCAGCCATAGACAACACATAAGTAAATGGGCATGGCTGTGTTCCAGTATAACTTTATTTATAAAAAGCAAGCAGTGGGCCAGATTTGACGCAAGGGCTATCAACCTCTGGTCTTCAGGATTGCTCCATCTGAGGGAAGCCAGTGAGGTTGTTCAAGAAGCCTGTGGAGCTGGGCGGGTGGCGCACATCTGTAATCCCAGCACTTGAGAGGCTGAGGCAGGAGGATTGCAAGTTCAAAGCCAGCCTCAGCAACTTAGCGAGGCCCTAAGCAACTCAGTGAGACCCTGTATCTAAATAAAGTACAAAATAGGGCTGGGGATGTGGCTCAGTGGTGGAGTGCCCTGGGTTCAATCCCCAGTACAAAAAAAAAAAAAAAAAAAGCCTGTGGAGTGAACTGTGGGGTTAGGAGCTGAGGCCCACCAACAGCTGAAGCCAACGGGGCAGCCAGGCAACTGAACCACCTTCAAAGTGAATCCCAGTCAGGCTTTCAAAGGACAGCATCCCCAGGTAACATCTGACTGCAACCTCGGGCAAAGCCTAGCAACCAAACCACTCCTGAATTCCATATCCACAGAAAGCTGGAAGGGGAATACGTGTGCATTATAGCCAGGTGTGGTGGTGCAACCTCTCCTCCCAGCTACAAGGGAGGCTGAGGCAGGAGGATTGCAAGTTCGAGGCCAGTTTTGGCAACTTAGCGAGATCCTATCTCCAAAAAAGCATTTTTTAGAGGTCTGGGTATGCAGCTCAGGGATTACTTGTTGTGTGTGAGGCCGTGGCTTGTAGGAATCAACTTATACTAATATTCCAAGCAAGAGGTGGCAGAGATCATAGAGAGATCACAAATAACCAAGGAGGGCTGGCGCACGGCTCAGGGCTAGCATACTAGCTTGGCGTGCTCCTGGCCTGGGCCCGTGCCCAGCACCAGAAAAACACAGACAAGACAACAGAAAAATCCTGATGCAACAAGCAAACCAATTTCTGCAGTTCACCAGGAAAGCACCTCGACGTCACGGTCACTCAAAGATGTGGCTCGCTCCTTATCAGTAAGATGGGCTTGTCTGTTCCACAGGAAGATGTATGCAGACCTTGCTCAGCTCGCCGCTTAACGGAGGAACAGCCGGCTTCAGGAACAGCACCGTTTCAAGCCAGTCTTTCCACTTCGGAGACTTCGTTCTTAAGAAATGTGAGAAACAGGTAAATATTGACACGTCACGAGACCTGTGGGAGACGATTCCAACAGCTGATTGGCACAGCCTGAGGTGCCCAGTGAAGTTCAAGGTACCGTGATGGGAGGAAGTGCATCACGCGCCCAGTTACTCGGGAGGCATGAGGGCTGCAACTTAGTGAGACTCTGATTTAAAATAAGGTGGGAAGAGAGCCGGGCGTGGTGGCGCACGCCTGTAATCCAAGCGACTTGGGAGGCTGAGACAGGAGGATCGCGAGTTCAAAGCCAGCCTCAGCAACTT
This sequence comes from Glaucomys volans, assembly GCA_020662805.1. NCBI lineage: Eukaryota > Metazoa > Chordata > Mammalia > Rodentia > Sciuridae > Glaucomys > Glaucomys volans. The sequence continues at coordinate 803,695 of JAJEJO010000904.1, forward strand.
AGCGAGGCCCTAAGCAACTCAGTGAGACCCTGTCTCTAAATAAAATACAAAATAGGGCTGGGGATGTGGCTCAGTGGCCGAGTGTCCCTGAGTTCAATCCCTGGTTCAAAAACTAAATAAATTAATTAATTAAATAAAATAAAATAAGGTGGGAAGGACTGGGCGCAGCTCAGTGGCGGAGCCTGTCCGGCCCGGGCCAGGCCCCTGGTTCCATCCCCGGTACTGCAGAAGGAAGAAAACTACATTATGCTGTCATTGGGAATGTTTTCAGATTCTTTTAACAACGTAGAAAGTGTTTTTGTATGATATTTTAGGGAGAAAGCAGGATGAAGAAGGACCCCATCTTCCCCTAGGTTAGAAAGCCGTTGCTGATAAATGACAGTCGGCAGGAACGAGAAATGGCACGGCCACTGGAAAGAGCTTCGCGGACTCATGGAAACAAACATGCTTCTGCCACTTGCCCCAGCACATGAGCTCTTTGGTGTGCACCCAGAGGAGCTGAAGGCTGCGATTGTGCAAAAACCTGCACACAGACGTTTCTAGCAGCTTCCTTTATTGCCCACACTCGGAGATGCCCTTCAGCAGGTGCACAGGTACCTCGACCTCTAGACCCTGCAACGTCATCCTGCTCTAAAAGGAGGTGAACTCTGAGCTAGGAACAGACGCACAGCACTGAGAAGCCACTCTGAAAAAGCTGGAAACGGTGAGACTCCAAGGAAACCTTTGGGAACAGGCAAAGCCCTGGAGACGGTAAGACTGATGGTTACCAGGCACCTGGGGATGGGCAGGCCGAGCAGCAGCCCACCAGGAAGTGTTAGGGCCTTGACGCCCCTCTAAGATGCTGTGATGATGGAGGCACGTCGATGTACCTTTGCCCAAACTCAGAGAGCATTCAACCCCAAGAGTGAGCCCCAGCAGGAGCTGTGGACTCTGGGTGACAAGGATGTGTCACTGCAGGTTCACCTGTTGTAACACATGGGCCACTGGTAGGGGACGTTGACAAGGGTGAGGCTGTGGGTGCAAATGGATACAAAGGATACTTCTGTGGATTCCGTTCAATTTCGATATGAAAGTGCTCTAAAAAATAAAGTCTGCTGAAAACTAATCCTGACTTGGGAGGCTGAGGCAGGAGGATCACCAGTTTGAGGCCAGCCTCAGCAACATAGCAAGGCCTTAAGCAAAAAAAGACCCTGTCTTAAAGTAAAAAATAAAAAGCACTTGGGACATAGATCAGCAGTAAAGTGCCCCTGGTTCCATCCCCACTACCCTCCCCCCACCCCCAAAAAAACCACAAAACCCTAAACCGATCCTACTACCCCACACTGGAGGGAAAGAAGCTAGTCTTAGGTTCATGCAGAATTTCGATCTTGACGGCATGACAGTCCCGGAAACACTGACCACTCCTGACCGAGGACAGACCGGTGCTTGTCAAACATGAGGCAGGAGGATGACCCTGGAGGGAGGTGCAAGGGAGTTTGGGGAAGTGACAGATCCGTTCTCTATCCAGATTGGAGTCGGCACCATGTTCCACAGAGCTATTTGTCAAAAGGAGAAAATCAATTTTGTTTTACCATCATTAAAAGTAATTTTTTTTTTCTTTTTTTGTGGTGCTGGGGATTGAACCCAGGGCCTTGTGCTTTCGAGGCAGGCACTCTACCAACTGAGCTACATCCCCAGCCCTAAAAGTAATTTTTAATGCAGACAAAACAAAAAAGAAAAGAAAAGGAAAGAAAAAGAACTCCCTAGGCTGGGATGTAGCTTGGTGGTAGAGGGTATGCGTAGCACGTGTGAGGCCCTGGGTTTGATCCCCAGTACCAAGAACAGAGAAGGAGAGGACATTCTGTGCCTGACCCGTGGCTGCCCTCCAGGGACCCGGGATACCCTGACGCTGTGCCCTGATTCTGGGGTGGCTGGGCCTGCTGCGAGCTCAGAGGCTCAGAGAAACATCCCCGGGGCCACACATCCTGCAAGCAGGTTGTAACGCTGCTCCTGGTCTGCAGCCACCTGGGTGGCCCTGCTCCATGGAGCCCCTTCTCATCTGTGGGGTCCCTGGTGCCTCCAGGTATCCCTCCCTCTGCTCTTGTTGGCCACCCTGGTCACTGGCATCCTGGCTGTGCTGAACAGGAGGTCACGTTCCACTGGCCACTGGACTCCTCCCACAGTGACCTGTTGTCTCGGTCACTCCAGGGAGACATGCTTGAAAACCATGAGGACCCAGGAAAAAATAACTGTAGTCTCCCGGGACCACCATTCCCATCATCCATATCTGCTTTCCCACGCAGGGAGGCATCCCTAAACAGCTTGCAGTGCTCCGTGAGTGTTAGAAGTTTATATATAGCATCACTCTGTACTCGCATTACGTAGTGTGGCTTTCTTCTTCCCTCGGCGGAATGTCTCTGAGCTACATTTGCATGGAGACAGAGCTAGCGCTGAGTGAGCCAAGAGACACAGAGCTCCTTTCCCCTCCTGCATAGTATTCCACTGATGCCTACCTTCCTTTTCATGGCTCTACTCCCCGACTGATGGACAGTCCTGAAGTTCCCTTTCACCCTCACAGACACAACTGCAAAAAGTCCTTGCATCTGGCTCTTGGCACCCACTGGAAAGTGATTTCCTTTCAAAAACCACTGTCCAGCTGGGCGTGGTGGTGCACTGCCAGCGGCTCAGGAGGCTGAGGTAAGAGGATCACAGACTCGAAGCAACTTGGTGAGGCTGTAAGCAACCAAGAGAGACTCTGTCTCAAAATGAAAAATAAAAAGGGTCTGGGAGCCGGGCGCGGTGGCGCACGCCTGTAATCCCAGCACTTGGGAGGCTGAGGCAGGAGGATCACGAGTTCAAAGCCAGCCTCAGCAACTTAGCGAGGCCCTAAGCAACTCAGTAAGACCCTGTCTCTAAATAAATTACAAAATAGGGCTGGGGATGTGGCTCAGTGGCCGAGTGTCCCTGAGTTCAATCCCAATCCCTGGTTCCAAAAAAAAAAAAAAAGGGGGGGGGGCTGGGACTGGGGGTGTGGTCCAGTGGTCAAGCACCCCTGGGTTAAATCCCTGTTACCAAGCAACAAACAAACAGTACTGGCTGCTTTCCTGCCACCTCCACGAGACCAGGGTAAACCCAGCACGCTCTGGCTGCCTGCGGACTGCTCCCTCACGCACACTCCCCCGCTAGCTGCGGTCCCCCTTTGCACCCTGAATCTCTGAGCCACCCTCTCCTGAGAGCTAACATCCTCAGATGGCCGGGCGGGGTTGGGGAGGCAGCCTCAGAGCATGGCCTCTGTTTTCCCTGTGAAAGGCACAGCCTCCTCCCACTCTGGCTTCCTGGAGGAAACTTCTCCATCCCTTCCTCCTCGTCTCCTCTGGGCCCTTTAACCCCTACCACCCAGCTCCTGCCCCCACGAATCCAAGGGCTCCAGGTGGGGAACCCTGTGTGAACAAACAGACACCAATAGATACGAAGGGTGGTGATCAGTATGGACGGAGATGGAGACACACAGATTGGCCAGGAAGGGACTTGATCTGTCTTGCGCCACATTATGACGTAGCAAAGGCCCCTCCAGATGCCGGGACCATGCCCTCAGACTTCCTAGCCTCCCGAACCATGAATAGTTGATTTTAATACATTACCCAGTCTCAGGTGCTTTGCCATAGCAACAGAAAGTAGGCCAAAACACGTGGCAATGGGACCAGCAAGTCTCAAGATGGACAGAGTGAGCTGGCCAGCTGGAGACCCCAGAGTGCCAGCCATGCGGCTCTATTCCAAAAGCTGGCAAGCAGGAGGCCCACAAGAGCGGAGGTTCAAACCCAAGGAGGAAGAGGCCCCTGCGCAGGTCAAAGGCAGTCTGGGGGAGAAATCCCTTTACTCAGGAAAGGTCGATCCCAAGCCTTCATCTGATTGGACAAGGCCCACCCACATACAGCAGGGCCATCTACATTACCCAGTCAACTGATGGAAATGTTAAAACTCTTCCCCCCAAAACTCACAGAAACACACAGAATAATGGGTGACTGAATATCTGGGTCAATCAAGTTGACACAAAAAGATCAATCACCACAACGGCCCAGTGGTCAATTCAGTGCTCTGCCTATCCTCTCAGTAGCCATTGGCCCTGATGTCACCTCCTTCCTTCCCCAGGTCCCCACTCCAATCCACAGATTGAGCACAGGGCACTTGAACACTGAGCTGTACCCCCAGTTCTTTTTAATTTTTTTAATTTTGAGATAGGGTCTTGCTAAGCAACACAGTATGGCCTCAAACCTGTGGTCCTCCTGCCTCGGCCTCCTGAGTAGTGGGGCTGCAGGTGTGCACCACCCACAGGATTGCTCTCCTTCCTTTTTGACGTCATATGACCCCTGGCCTCCCTCCTGTCAGCCCCCTTCCTCTGTCTCTGCCTCATATGCCTTCCAGAACCTTCTTCTCATGCCACACCCTTTCCATAAGCCTTGTGCCCATCCCCTGGTGCTATGGCTCAGGTCTGAAATGTCCCCCAAGGCCATGGGTTAAAGGCTGGGTCACCAGCCTGTGGCACTATCTGGAGGTGGCAGAACCTGTAGGAGATGGAGCCCAGTGGAAGGAAGCTGGGTCACTGGGATGTGTCCTGGAAGGGGCACCGGCACCTTCTTCTCTCTCGCCACTTCCTGGTGCCACACTGGAACATTCCTCTTCCTCCCCACACTCCTGCCGCCATGATGTACTGTGCTGAGGCCCAAAGCAACAGGCCAGTGACCAGGGACTGAAACTGCTGAACCTATGCCTCCTTTTAAGTTGATTACCTCAGGTATTTTGTCACAGTGATGGAAAGTTGACCAACATACCTGACCTCGGTTCCCATCTCAATACCAGTGATTCCTGTCTCCATCCCAGGCCTCCCCCGTAACCTGTACCCCAGGGCTCTCCAGAGGCAGAGATCAATAGGATATAGGTGGACAGCTAATGGGAGATTTATTGGGGGAATTGGCTCACCTGATTATAGAGGCTTAAAAGCCCCACTATGCACCACCTCTCACCTAGAGAACCAGGAAGCAGGTGGCATGACGCAGTCCAAGTCTGAAGGCGTGAGAACCGAAGGAGATGTGTGAATCCCAGAGTCCAAAGATCCCAGAGCTCCAATATCACATGTTGGAGAAATTGATGTCCCAGCTCAAGAAAAGAGAAGAAGAATTTCCCTGCTTTCACCTTTTTATTCTATTCTGAGCCTCAACAGATTGGACTCATGTTGGGGGAGAGGGGACTTTGTTATTTAGTCTGTTGATTCAAATGCTAATGTCCTTGAGAAGCACCCTACCTGACTCACCCAGAAACAGTGTTCTACCAGATATCTGGGCATCCCTTAGCCCAGTCAAGTTAACACGTAAAATCAGCCACCACAACCCCAGATCTGAACATATCCACCTACAAGCTGGTGTTCTCTCTTCCCAGACTCCTCAGATCTACAAGCCTTTCCCCCACCTGTGGCTCCATCCATGCTTCTACCTCAAGGACGGCTCCATTAGCTACTACAACACTTTGCCAAAGATTGGTGCCTCATTCTCCCCTCCTTCTTCTTCACCTCCAGTCACCCTCATCTGTTACCTCCCCAAACTTTCCCTTCCAAAATACCTGCCTTAGAAATATCTGCCAAGGACTCATATCCAGAATATATAAAGAGCACCTATGAATCAACAAGAAAAAGGTAGAATCCCCAAAGGAAAAAATGGAGCCTTCACACAAGGTAATCTCCAAATGGCCAAAAAATGAAAAAAAAAATGCCTGACATGAATCACTGGAGAAATGCAAATTAAAATCAAAGTATGATATCACCCTACACCTACCAGAGGCTAATGGAAAAAGATAATACCAAGTTACGCCCTATGCTTCTGGTGAGAGCATAAAATTTTGGCACGAGTGCGTTGGAAAATTGTTTGGCAATATCCACAAGGTTGAGTAAACACCTATACTCCTATGATTCAGCAATTCTATTCCTACGGATACCGAAGTTCACCCCAAACCTAGGAGAATGTCCATAACAACTCCGCTCAGCATAACCAGAAACTGGAAATAACCTAATTGTCAAAAAAAAAAGGGTGACTAAACAAACTGCGGTGAATTCACAAGATGGAAAACTATGCAACAGGGATTCTCTGTCTGCAGTGATTTTGTTCTGAAGGGGATGGGTGGCCATGCGTAGAGATGGTTCTGGCTGTCAAAACTCAGGGCCCGGGGGATACTTCCACTCAGGGCCAGGGGGGTGCTACCGTCGTCTTGTGGGTGGTGGTCAGGAATTCTGCGGAACGTCCTTCAGTGCCTGGGACACACGAAGAACTGTGCAGCCCCAAATACCAATAGCGCTGAGAAGTCCACTATTTGACAACGGCGATGAATGAGACTTCGGCCCGGGACGAGGCCACGGTCCTCACAAACATCACAGTGTGCACAGCCAGCGACTCAGCGCCCTAGTGCTTCCATTTATATGAAGTTCAGATCGCAGGCAAAGGGACTCCAAGCTGCCAGGAGTCCAGATGAGGGTCCCCTTCACAGGGAGCAGCAGGGGTTCAGCAGGACCTGCCAGGGGCTGAGGATATGCTGTCTGCTCCCTGTGAAGGGGACCCTCATCTGGACTCCTGGCAGCTTGGAGTCCCTTTGCCTGCGATCTGAACTTCATATAAATGGAAGCACTAGGGCGCTGAGTCGCTGGCTGTGCACACTGTGATGTTTGTGAGGACCGTGGCCTCGTCCCGGGCCGAAGTCTCATTCATCGCCGTTGTCAAATAGTGGACTTCTCAGGATCTGGGCCCTGGCCACATAGTGCATTCACACAGTGAGAATTCTTCAAGCTGTTCATGTGGGACTTATGCATATATTTTCTGTATGCTTGAATAAAAAGCTCCAAAAAAATACCCTAATTCTCCCACCTTCTACCCCTCTGCCCTATTGAGTAGGCAGAGTCTCCTGCCTGCTCTCCCTAGCTCTTCCCAGGGACAGCAGCCAGTAAGAAGCCCTGGAGGTTGTAAGTGTAAGACCATGTCCCTCCCTGCTCTAGACTCTTCTGTGGCTCCCTATTGCCCCCCAAGATTGGACCCAAGGCTTCATGGAGACAGCCCCCTACCACCAGCCAGAGGTTTTCTTCACCCCAACCCTAATTCTCTTGTAGCCGCCTCTTCACCTTCTCTCTCTGCCTTTCACACTATTAACCTCCAGCCCCGAGCAAGGTGCTTCAACCTTCCAGGTTTTTGCACCTGCTGTATGCTTCGCTTGACTGCCTGACTGCCCCGGGACATTCCTACCCTTCCAGGTTCAGCTCCAATGCCCCTGCCTGAGAAGTACTCTCTTGCTCTCTCTCTCTCTCTCTCTCTCTCTCTGCCCAGATCTAGGGACTGTGTTGATTTTATTTGTTTCAAAACACAAACACTAGCCGGGCGTGGTGGCGCACGCCTGTAATCCGAGCGACTTGGGAGGCTGAGGCAGGAGGATCGCGAGTTCAAAGCCAGCCTCAGCAACTTAGCAAGGCCCTAAGCAACTCACTGAGACCCTGTCTCTAAATAAAATACAAAATAGGGCTGGGGATGTGGCTCAGTGGCCGAGTGTCCCTGAGTTCAATCCCTGGTTCCAAAAAACAAACAAACAAACAAAAACACACACACACACACACACACACACACACACACTGACATTTGAAAAATCAAAGAGCAGGCACTCGGTGGTCTGCACCGGCTCCCATCAGGGTCCTCTCTCTGGGGAGCCAAGCCATTGCAGGGCACTCCCAGGCCAGAAGGAAGCCCAGCCTCTGCTCACACACGCCTCCTCTCCTCCCTGGCCGCTGATTGCCTGGGCGCAGCCAAGCAGTCAAGCGAAGCATAGGCAGGTGCAAAAACCCGGGAGGCCACTCCAGCCCGCTCGACACCAGCTGCCTGAAAGGTCCCTCCTGGCCTGGAAAGTCACAGGGAGGCAGGGTTCACTCTGTCCCACCTGCAGTCCATCCTCCAATCTAGGAGACCCGACCAAGCCTGCCTCCAGGTACTGGCTCTGTGGCCCAGAGCCCAGCCTGTGTCGTTAAGGGAGCGGCACCAGGCGGGCTTCCACTGGGCTGCGTTGGCCCAGCTCCCCTGGAGTTGAGCTTCCCGGCAACAACGATGTCTGGGCTTGGGTGTGAAGCGAGACACCTGACCACTGACTCACTGCCCTACCCTGGGCAGGACACGCCACCTCCCGCAGCCTCGTCTTCTGCATCTGGAAAGTGGAGCAGTAGGAAACTCATGCACCCACACAGTACCAGCCCTCCACCCATCAGTTGTGTGACTTTAGATTAGGACCCTAACCTCTCTGTGCTTCTGTTTTCTCATCTGTCGAAGTGGGATAAGAGTACCCACCAGACAGGGATCGAGTGCGCTCATTTGAACAGTGGCTGCCCTTCGACAAACTGCACCTGTCATTATCTCTAACTGGTGAGAAGTCGAGGCCATTTCCTGTTCACCAGATGATCAGTAAAGACGGTTGTCCCTCCCTGGCTGGGTTCCTCCCGGGAGGGCCTCTCTGTCCTTCCCATTCCTGCACCCAGGTGGCCTGGAAGCCAGAGTCAGGGTGAGAATGGGCCTTTCAAGGACTACCCTTCAGCCCCAACTGCCCAGCAAGGCTGCCCAGTAGATCGCCTCTGTCCTGCTGCTGAGTAGGTGACTTCAGGTGGCCTCAGAGAAGGGAAGGAGTCCCCGCTTCCTCTCCCGGTGGCTGAGACTGGCCTCTGGTCACACGTCCTGGCTCACTTCAGGGCCCTTTCTGGGTGCCTGTGATGACTCCTACCTTCCTTCTGAGCTGACACAGGGGACATCCCACCTGGACAGACACGCTGAGCTTCTGGTGTGTCCCCCCCATAGCTCGACTCTGCCCATCCCACACCACATCTTCCCTACAGACCTGCGGTCACGCTGCACCCACATGGGATGCCCGCCTGGCCACTGAGCCGGAGATGCCTCGAGCTAGCTGCCTGCTGGGCACGGTCCAGGCCTGCAGGGGACACCTCCCGCCTGCCTGTCTGTCTCCGTCTCCTGTCCAGAAGTCTCCAGTCGCCCTCGGGCCGTCACCCACCCACCTCCACCTCTGCTGAGCTGCCTGGCAAGTCCTCAAATGGCAAATCAGAGCACGTTGTGTCCCCAGTAAAAACCGGACCATAAGCTTCCAGGGCTCTGTGAAGTCTGCACCCTCAGCCAGCCCCTCAGGCCTGTGCCGACCGAAGGTCTCAGGTCTCACTGGGTTTCTGTTGTTAACAGTGCCCCTTCTGCCCTCAGGCTCCCTTCCCTCCCCGAGCTCCCGTCTGCCCCCTTTCTGGGAAAGCTGGCGTCCCCTCTGCCTCCCGAGCACCCTGTGCCCGCTTGCCCCCCAGCCACACGGACCTGGCTTCCCCAGGGCCTTCTGAAGCCCTTTGGTTCACTGGTCCCAGAAAAAAGGCCCCTTCCAATTTCAACATGTGCCAAAACCTCACAACAGGGGACAAAAGGGTTGACAAGGAACTGTGTTTTTCAGAAAGTACGAATCACAAAAATGAATTCTCGCTGTTAGAGTTAATAAGATGTGGGCGATCAGTGACAAGACCAGCTGATTCTCAAAAGAAAAAGAAGATTATTAATTAATTCCCAGAGGTTCTTTTGGCAGGGTGGGGGGCAGAAGAGGCGTGTGCACCCCACGCACGTCTGTAGGCCGTAGGCGACATGGAGTTTTCCCATATGATTCTGGAGGGAGGCTTTTGGGGAGGGAAACAGACGGAAAAACAAAACAAAACAAAACTGTTTGTCAGGTCGTGCCTTGTGAACCATGTCTTTGAGAAAGATCTGAATATGCCCTAAGCATCCCCCGGCCCTGAAGGTGACTATTTGGAAAGTGTCTTTGCGGATGTCCTCAGTTAGGATGAAGTCACACTGCGAAGGGGAGGGGCGATCCAGTGGTGGGTGTCCCTGTAAGTTGCTGCCCCCAGCAGTGAACTTGCACTCCTCCTGGCCCCCCACCCCAGGAGCTAGGATTCCACCCCACCCCACGCGACTGGTTGTTACAACAGAAATACGGACATTCAGAAACAGACACACAGCGAGGAGGATGGCATAAGAAGGCAGGGGAGAATCTGGAGTGATGTATGTGCACCTCAAGGACACACACCACTGATCGCAGGAACCGATGCGAGAGGCTGGGAGATGCCAGGAAGACGTGTTGGTCGTTTCCTGCTACTATGATGAAATGCCTGAGGCTGGGAAACTTACAAAGAACACAGGCCAGACCCTCCTGTGCCTAGGAAAGCCCTCATCCCAGGTCCCTTCTCTCTTCCTGCTCCAGAACTCAGGGAGCTCCTTTTGGTGCATCTGGGGCTTTCCTCCCGCCATAGGTTCCTCATCTGGGGCCTGGAGCTCCTTCCGGCCAACAGGGCCTGGGCTGGAGACAGGAGCAACCAGCTCCTTCTGCGACCTCCCAAGTCCACATTCTCCCATCTGTGAAACGGGGCACACACATACCCTCTCTGCGGACCAGGAATGACTTGCACCCAATTTGCACCCGCTGACCTGCGAGTGCTCGGGAGCCCCTGACTCATGTGTCAGAGTAAAGGGTTCAGCCAGGCATCCTGGTGCAGCCGGTAAACCCACAGCTCGCAGGGGATGGTAAGCTTGAGGCCAGCCTGGGCAATGCAGTGAGACCCTGTGTCAAAATAAAACACAAAGGGCTGGGGAGCAGCTCAGAGGGAGAGCAGCCCTGGGTGGTGTTCCCGTACAGAAAAACGAAAACAAAGCAGAGGTTGGTTTGGCTCACAGTTTTGGAAGCTGAAGCTCCTAACAGCATAGCAATGGGCCCCTGGCTGCACCACCTTGGGCTGCGTGTGCGTGTGTGTGTGTGTGTGTGTGTGTGTGTGTGTGTTGGGGTGGGGAGGGTGTCACACGGCAAGACAGGAAGCCAGAGTGCAGGGAGGGACTCTTTTATAACAACTGGCTCAGGAGAGAACTGAGCCTGGCCCCAGGGAGCCACCTTAACACCCCCAGTGACCTCCACAAGGAGCCACCTCTTAAAGGTACCCCTGCCTCTCACACTGAGAACCAAGTTTCCACCGTGAGCCTTGGGAGACAGACCACATCCAAACCAAGGCAGGGGGCTCTTCCTGAGTCTTCAGAGGAAGCGGGGCCCTGCTGACAGCCTGGTTTTGGGCTGTCCTTCCATTTTCTGCTGTTCAGACCACCCACCGGTGGCCCTCAAATCCTTGATGCTCAGGTCACCCTCCACAACCCCCAGCAACCCTCCTGCCTCCGCCAACAACACTCTCTCCACAGTCAGTCATGTCCTGGACTGACCACCAAGTCCTCCTCCTACAGTGACTCACCTGTATTTTCAGCTCCTGTTGCCGCACCTCCTCCCACCACCTGAAATCCTGGGAAGCGCCACATTCATTTTGCAATGGCACGGCCCAGCATGGTGTCAATATCATTTCAGGGACCTTTAACGACATTCCACAATCAGGGAACTGCTGATCCCTCCCCAAAACCCAGCCTCCTCCCGGTGGGTGTAGCTCAGCCTGCCTGGCACGGAAGCCGAAGCCGAAGGCCGGGTGCAGACTGATTTCCTAAGTTGTCAATGGAGCAGCCAGCAGTTCTCGGGCCAGGACAGCTTCAGCTTCCCGTCACACCTCAAAACTGCCCTCCTTGCAGGCACAGCAGTCCTAGTGATCTTTCAAAAGTGCAAATCCAAAAGTGGGTGTTGCCATGAATGTTTCTGGAACAATTGAGAAAACAAAAATTGGATCCTGTTTTAGCCCATCTTGTGCTGGGGTGGCAGAATACCACAGGCTGAGCACCCAGCACACAAGGGAGCATGTTCCCTCACTGTCGTGGAGGCTGGACCGTCCCAGAGCCAGAATCTGACGCGGGCCTTATGTGGCAGGCAGATGAGCATCCAGGACAGGAGATTTTTGCCCGATTCATCTTTTTTTTTTTTTTTTTTTTTTTTTTCAGTGCTGGGGATGGAACCCAGGGCCTTGTGCTTGGGAGGCAGGTGCTCTACCAACTGAGCTATGTCCCCAGCCCTCAATCCATCTTTTTATCAGGAATCCACTCTTCTTCTTGTTGTTGTTGTTATACTGGGAATTGAACCCAGACGCCTTCATCACTGAGCTCACTGAGCTCTACCCACAATCTTGTTTTATATTTTATCTTAAGACAGGGATTCACTAACTTGGCCAGGCTGGTCATGAGCTAGAGATTCTCCTGCCTTAGCCTCCTGAGTAGCTGGGATTATATGTAGGTACCACCCCACTGCACCAGGCAAGAACCAAATCTGGACTCATCCACTCCTGAGGGAGAGTCCTCGTGGCATAATCAGCTCTTAAAGAGTCCCACCTCTTAATGGTGTGATAGCGGTAATTAAATTTCAACATGAAACCAGGGCAGTGCCATGCTCCTATCATCCCAGCTACTCCAGAGGTCAGGGCAGGAGGATCACTTGAGCCCATAGATTCAAGGTCAGCCTGGACAACACGGAGAGACACCACCAAAAAAAAAAAAAAAAAAAAAAAAAGAAGGAGGAGGGAGAGGAGGGGAAGGAGCAGGGAGGATGAGGGGAGGAGTAGGGGGAGGAGGAAGAGGAGGAAAGAAAAAAGAAAAAGGAAAAGGAAAAGAGAAAAAAAGGAAAGAGGAAGAGAAAAGTGGAAAGGAAAAGAATTTCAACATGAATTTTGGAGGGGACATTCAAACCATAGCAGATCCCTACCTCACACCTTACCCCAACAGAAATTCCTTTTGAATCAAAGTTTTACAGGTGAAAAATAAAGTCATCAAAGTACTAGGAAAAAAACTGCATGGGTTTTATTTTTTCCTCAAATAGTAGTTTGAGAGGAAGAAAGGCCCTTCTAAGGAAAATAAATTAAACATAAAAAGCTACCAAAGAAAAAGGTAAATAAGTACATCGTCATCAAAATTTAAATAGAAAGCATTAGAAACAAAGAAAAAATACAACAAATTGAAGTCGGGGAGGAAATGCAACTTATATCACTGAAACAAAAAGTCTTTTTCCTGATGCGCACCTGAAATACCAGCTACACGGGAGGCTGAGGCAGGAGAATGGCAAGTTCAAGGCCAGACACAGCAACTTAGCAAGACCCTATCTCAAAATACAAACAAAAAGACCTGGGATGTAGCTCAGGGGTCGAGTGTCCCTGCGTTCCATCCTTAGTATGGGGGGGGGGGAAGGCACTCCCTTAATATTCAAAAGAACCTCTTGGGCTGGGGGCGAAGCTCAGTGGTGGAGCATTTGCAAGGCCCTGAATTCCATCCCCAGGACCACAAAAAGGAAAAAATGTTATACGTGTATTTTGCCACAAAGAATCTCTACATATAAAGAAGAAAACGCCTGAAAATTTAAAAAAAAAAAAGTTTCCAGGAAAAGATAATCTCAGCCTAAGAATAACACAAATGCAAAGTAGAACAACCTTATTTTGAACCTTTCAAATTAGCAAAGATTAGCATAGTCTGATAAAGCTGATATCACAGAAGGTGAGACCTCAGTAGGGACGCCTTTGGCAATCGTTATCAAAGCTATACCAGCCCACACCCTTCAACGAGTCATTTCACTTGTAGGAATTTATTCAGATCTACCCATAGATTTGACACACCACTTCTGTATCAGATTTTTCATTCACAGTTGCTTGGAATAGAAGCAACCTCCTTGTCCAACAACAGGGGATGGGTTATGCAGAGATCCCCTCATACACGATACTACACAAGAAGGTGAGAACCACCCAACTTTATGAATAATTGAAGAACCATTGACTTGGACATTTTAAATAGGTGAACTGAATGGCATGTGAATTACGTCTTTAAAGCTGTTACCAATATGTATGTTGGTATATATACATACATATGCATTCACTCCCATTGCACCAGAAAAATAAAGAGACTTCTTATTGATCCAAAGAGCTCCTAGGAATCTTAAGTTAAAAAGCAATGTTTGTGTCAGGAATAGGGTGGAGTGTCCATGTCTGTAATCCCAGTGACTCCAAAGGCTGAAGCAGGAGGATAGCAAGATCAAGGTCAGCCTGGGCAATTTTTATTTCTCGTCTCAGAAATAAAAAGTAAAAAGGGTGGCGCACGCCTGTAATCCAAGCGACTTGGGAGGCTGAGTCAGGAGGATCACAAGTTCAAAGCCAGCCTCAGCAACTTAGCGAGGCCCTAAGCAACTCAGTGAGACCCTGTCTCTAAATAAAATACAAAATAGGGCTGGGGATGTGGCTCAGTGGCTGAGTGTCCCTGAGTTCAATCCCTGGTTCCAAAAAAAAAAAAAACAAAACAAAAACAAAAAAAAGAAAAAAGTAAAAAGGGCTGGGGGTGTAGCTCAGGGATAGAGCACCCCTGGGTTCTGTCCCCAGTACCACAAAAAAATAAACAAAGCCAAGTTTCCTATTTCTCAAATAGTTAAAATAGAAGTACCATGTGCTTCAGTAGTTTCTCTCCTGGGTGCACACCCAAAAGAACCGAGAGGCCTGGAGAGATACTGGAATACTGTGTTGGTAGCAGTACGACTCACAGTAGCCAAAGGTGGAAACAACCCCACGTCCGAGGATGGATGAATGGATCCGCACAATGCAGCTGGTCCCTACCATGAGATATGGTCCATGTGTGACAAGGTTGAAGCTCCTACTCATTGCAACACGGATGGACCTGAGGACATGATGCTCAGTGAAAGAAGCCAGAGGCAAAAGGTCAAGTGCCACAAGATTCCACTCACAAGAGGTCTCCTGAGTTGTCAGATGCTGAGAGACAGAAAGCAGAATGGCAGGCACCAGGGGCTGGGAGGGGCTGGGGGTCAGCATTGAATGGGGACAGAGTTTCTGTTTGGAATGAAAAAGATTCCAGAAGTAGAGTTACCGTGCACCGTGAACGTTTGCTTATTTATTTATTTTTTCAGGGCTGGGGATGGCGCCCAGGGCCTTGTGCATGCCAGGCAAGAGCTGGGCCGTCGAGCCCCACCGGCACCGTGTGCACCCTTTAGACCACCGAACTTTACACTTCAGCTGTAACCTCAGTCATCAAAAAAAAAAGGTGCAGAAGAATGTGCAAAATGAAATTTTTGCTTCAAAAGAAAAAGAAGGAACATACAAAGGCTCTCTTAGGAAGGAGAGCCAAGAAACCGGGCCTTCAGGCCCCTGGGAGACCCAGCAGGAGAAGTCTTGACCGTAGTCACCGTTTTCTGCAGCTTTTGAATTGAATGTGTTGACTCTGCCAGAAGAAAAACATCTGAATGCAAATAAGAGATTGTCATCGCCTGCTTATTTATTTTTTTTCTGAGACAGGTCCCTCTTTGCTGCTGGCCTCAAACTCCTGGACTTGAGCAGTCCGCCCGCCTCCGCCTGAGTAGCCCAGACCGTGGTCATGCATGGCTGAGCCCAGATGGGTCCCACTCCTTTCCAGAGAAATGCTTCCATGTCTGCCTTTAGGTCCCACCCTCCCCCAGTCTGGTTAGGAAAAGGGATGACATCTTGGACAGGCGGGTGTTGGCCCAGGGACTTGTGTCCTTGAGCAAATCTCTTCACCTCTTGGTAGGGTAGCCAATCTTTGCAGTTTGCTCAGGACTGTCCTGGCATTAGCCCTAGAAATGTCATCTCCCAGGACACTCCTCCGTCCTCCTGGCCCAGGTTTTCTTATTTGCAGCATAGGGAGACTCATAGGCAGAGCTGGAGCAAAGGAATCTACTTTCCACAATCCCTGGCTGTGTGTCCTTGGGCAGCTTACTGAACCCCTCTGAGCTTATGTGTAAAATGGGAATTGTAAGTCACCTGCTGCTCCAGGACATGATTTCCCCACATCCTTTCCTCATCTGGGCTTCTGGGGCCCTCTCCTCATTCAGCCTCTGGGACCCACAGTCAGGCAGGGGCCCGGGCTGGCAGGAGGCGTCACCATTGTGAACTGGTTATCCTTCTCTGCACGTGCTGGGTGCCAGCTGCCCTGAGGGAGCTGGGCAGAGGCCAGGCAGGAGGTGGAGGGAGGCTGGGTGCCAAGACTCTACTCTGGGAAGATGAGGACACAGAGGCAGAGCCCAGTGAGTGCTGGGGAAGAGGCAAGAAGCAGGAAAGGAGGGCAGGGGCACAGCAGGCCTCCAAGGGGACAGAGGGTCCACCTGGGAGAGAGGAGCCTGGGATCCAGGAGGGAGCTCTGAGGGAGGTGGAGGCTGCGCGTGTCCTTGCTCAGAGGCCCCCAGACACACACGGAAGACCAGAGAAGCATGGAGACAGTCACCACGCACCCACGGGCCACAGAGGCATCCCAAGACAGACACAGAGAGAGAGAGACAGGGAGACACACACGAGCAAGAAACAGTGATACGGACGTGTGGCCAGACACACAAACAGAGACAGGACACCCCCAGAAGCACACCCTCACCCCAAAATGCACAAAGACATCCACACAAACATCCCCAGAGACAGACACACACACCTAAAAATGCACACTCACGGTCACACAAAGGAACATAGAGAAGAACGCGTGGCACAGAGGGACGACACCTCCCCAGTCCCAGCCGTGGTCCTGGACACCGCAGCTTCTCCTGTCTGTCCTCTTCTCTCCCTCACCTAACACGGATGCACCTGTGCGCACCAGGTGCCGCTGCAGGGCCTGCATCCCTGGGAGTGGGGTCAGGTGGTGCAGGACAAGGTAGGTCTTTGCCAACAGCCCAGAGAGATTGACGGCAGGGTCCGTGTGGACATGCAGGAAGATCATTCCAGGCAGAGGAACAACCAATGCGAAAGCCCCTCCACCCTCGGCCTCCCTTTCCTGTCCCCTCTCTATTCCCCTTTCAGGCCATGTGGTCAGGGCCACATGAGAACAATTGTCTCTCCACTCCAGGCACTTGCTTCTCTAGCTCACTCCACATGTTATGATTGTGTTCCATTGCACAGATGAGGACATGGGGTTCAGAGAGGTTATGTTAACACTAAGAGTCACACAGCACAAATGTGGAGCCAACTCTGTTTTAATTGAAAGCCCCTATTTTGGGGGCAGAGGAGTTCCCCAACATGGAGAGCAGGACTCTTGCTTGCCAAAGGCCATGCCAGAGAGGAGGCATCAGCCAAAGCTGGGAGAGCACAGCCCACATGAGGAACTGAAAATAGTGGGATGAGGGGCTAAAGGGCGAGGCCCAGGGGTGGCTTTGCAAGGCAAGCAGAGACAGGGAGACATGGACATTCTGGACTTCAATCCCCACCCCCACCAGAACAGAGGGTAGTCCTGGAGATGGCAGAGGGGCCAGGGTCCCGAGGAGTAGGTGACGGGGGATGACACTGGGCCCCGATAACCTGGGAATGTCCCTGTCTCAGGGTCCTTAATCCACCTACAGTCTGTCTTGCCCTGGCAGGGAAGGCATCCCCGGATGTCAGACGCTAGGGGTGTGGACACAGCTGAGTCTCCCCATTCCACCCAACACAGGTCCATTGTCAGGGTCCAGCCTGCAGGACTGGCTGTGCTGGGGTCTGGAACAGACCCATATGCCTGGGGCTGGCTGCTGGCCGGCCAGGGCCGAGCTGGGAGAGATGAGGACACACACTGTCCGCACTTATCAGTTTCCTCCATCTTATCTCAGTGCCACATGTGATCTCAGATCACCAAGGGTGTGAAAGGCTGCTGGGGGAGGCAGGGAGCTGGCCTTCCTGGGCCCCAGTAGCACTGCACTCACCAGCTCCGAAACTGCTCCATCTGCCCACTCCAGCCAGATCCTCACCTCCCACCCTCCCCCAAGGCCTGGCAGCTTGAATTCTAAATCCTGTGGAGTCCCTTCCCTCCTGTCTGCCACCCCGGACCAGGCCCTCAGGGGTAATCCCTCCCTGGCATCCCATGCAGCCCAATTCCAAATCCCATGGTGCTTCTCCCCAGAGTCCTGGGGGGGCCTTTGAGACTGGCCCTGCCTTGCTGCCCTCTGGTGACACTCATTTCCCTCCCCTCACCCACTCATCTCTCAGGGCTGAGAAGTCACCTCCTCCGGGAAGCCTTCCCTGAAGTGAACACCCATCCAGGCTCAGGCTTGGGGGTCACACCTGGGGGTGCCGATGAGAAGCTGCCAACTCTAGAAGGTCCAGCCTGGTCTCTTCCTGCCAGGCTTGTTACCGACCTTGGTAACTCTGGACTCTTGGGTCCAGAACAGTGGGCCTGGAAAATATCAAACACAGGGGAGGCGTTGCTAAGGACTTCCGCTCAAGACAGAAGGGACAGGACTTGGGAGACAGAGACCCCAGGCTGTCTCCAGCAAAGAACACAGGGATGTAGCTTTCATGGCCTATGGGTAGGCAGGAACTCAGCCCACCACATGGTCTCAGGAGGCTGGGCTGACTCCCTGCCTCCTTCCCGGAGCTGTTATCTCACTCCCATGAAGATGTCCCATTTACTAGTTTGTCTGCTAATCCATCAGACTGAGAGCTGACTTGGCCCTTATTTCCCCCGAGAGATGTTCACCCTTTGTCTTTAGGGGACTTATTTTTGGTAGGTGGTCCCTGACTGTCAGACTCATCCCCGAATCCTTCCTCCAGGCACCTGGCCTGAGCCCCATCCAGTATCTTCCACCCCAAATCTCTCCACACAAATCCTCCACTGCTCTGTGGACCTGGGGCTTCTTCCCTGGGGCTTGGACTCCCCGATTTCACAAGTCTCTCCTGTTCCTAGCCGTATCACTGACTGCCATGATCTGAGTACCTGAGAAAAGTCACACCATGATTTTCCTTTTTTGGGATGTGCAAAAGGACTGTTGAAGGGATCGGGGAAGAACAAAGGTGAATGTGGTGGGTAGGAGCAGAGGAGGTGGACCTTTGAGAAGGGTCTGAGGCCCCGGGGAGAAGGATGCGTGCATTCACTCAGGCTAGCAGAGGGAACACCGGTGTAATTGCTAGAAGCTGGACTGGGGCAACAGGTTCTTCGGCACTTGCTGCAGAGGTCTCCAGCCCCTCCCCCTTCCTAGGCAAGGAAATCAAATCTTAGTGAATTTAAGGGACTCGCCTAGAGTGCCAAGGCCAGGAAGACCTCAACTTCCTGCATCGGACCTGGGTCTGGAATCTCTTATTCACTGAGAAGTTCGTTGTCTGAAGGTGACACGCCATTGGAAACCCCTTCCCTTCAACTGCCAACAGTCGGGCCTGGGATTGTCTTCTATTTGGTTTCACCAGGCAACGGGAAACCTCCTTCCAGCCTCCTTCCCTGTTGCCCTCGGTCAAGCCAAGGCTGCAACCATCACCTGCACCTGCCTGTCTCCCGACTTGATCTCCCCAGCTCTGCTGCCTGACCCTTCCCTGCCCTCCACCAAACCGCAGTCTTGCTCAGGATGACCCCTCCGCCTCCCAAATCTGCGGTTCACACCTGCGCGACTCGACTTCATGAGGTGCCCTGACCCGCAAGCAGGTCCCCAGACTTGGGGCGGGAGATGGCTGCTGAGGCCTGCGGAAGGCACAGATCTCTTCTGCAAAGCCCAGCAGAGCATCCCAGAGGGTTGGCGCGGCCCCAGGGGTGTGGGCAGATGCGCGGGCCAGAGCACACCGGTCAGAAGAGAGGAGGGGCCGCGGGCACATGCAGCGTGTCGGCAGGGTGAAGCAGGGGCCAGAAGGCGCCCGCAGCAGATGCTGCTGGATTAAAAAGCGAGAGACGAACGCAGGGGCCAGACGCGTGGCTGGACCAGGGCCAGGCGCGCCGCGGGGCGGGGCTGGAGGCGGGGCTGGGGGTCGGGCTGGGGCGGTGCCGGACGGCGGAGGGGCGGGGGTCCGGGAAGAGGCCTGCTTGCGCAAAGGGGGCCCGAGCTCCGAGAGGCCCTCAGCCCCGCCCCCTCCAGCCCCGCCCAGGACCCGCCCCTGCCCCGCCCCGCGCCCCCCTCCGGCTTTCTTTCCCCCGACTCCGGGCCGAGGCCCCGCCGGGAGCAGAGTCCGGTCGCCTGGCGCGGGCGGCGTGTCTGCTTCCTCTCCGGGTCAGCCGTCCCCCGCCCTGCCGCGGCCCTCGGTGCGCCCGGCCGCCTGCGCCCCCAGGTAAGAGCGCCCCGCGCCGCGAACACCGCCCCGAACGCCACCCTCGCAGCGGTCTCCGGCCCCGCCTCCGCGGCCATGACCGCCCTGGCCCCCAAACAGCCGCTGCGTCCCCCAGCAGCCCGCCCGGGCTGCCTCTCAGGGCTTCCATCTGGTCTGTGGCCCCAGCCACCTTCCCGAGAGAGCCCTGTTGCCCCGAGGGCCCGGGCGATCCGGGTGCCCAAGGACGCAGCTGAGAAACGGGCGGGAGCGAGTGGGGGCGAGCCTGGCCCCGTGACGCGGGGAATCCGGATGTGTGAACGGGCGGAGTGCCACCGAAGTGTCCGCCCGTCACGGGCGAATCGGGGCCGGGCGCACACTGGGTGCCACCGACGTACCAGGGCTGGGGATGCAGCCGGGCCCCAGGCCTAGGAGCCCACAGCCCCATTGCGTAGACGGTTTCTGGAAACCGTGTGCACAGAAAATCTCATCATTCCAGACCGGGCTGGGAAGACGACCCATCAGGGAACTGGGGGAAGGTTGGAGGTGCCGTGAGGGAGGTCAAAGGAGGTTCTCAGGGAAGGTTCCAGCCCGACCTGATGGGACCTGCCAGTGAGGGCTTTCTAGGCCCAGCAAACAGCAAGATCCCGTGGCAGCGCCCAGCTGGGTGCTTCTGCAGAGCGGAAGGAGGCCAGCATGGCCCAAGTGTGGAGAGGGAAGATAAGAAGTGTGCAGAGGTTGGCCAGGGTTGGAAGGTGTTGAAGAGCCCTGGATTCTGTTCTCAGGGCTGTGGGTACCAGGGAGGATTGGACAGAGTGAATAACACCATCAAATTGGGTCTTTAAAAAAGATCCTGAGCCGGGTGTGGTGGCGCACGCCTGTAATCCCAGCACTTGGGAGGCTGAGGCAGGAGGATCGCGAGTTCAAAGCCAGCCTCAGTAATTTAGGGAGGCCCTAAGCAACTCAGTGAGACCCTGTCTCTAAATAAAATACAAAATAGGGCTGGGGATGTGGCTCAGTGGTGGAGTGCCCCTAGGTTCAATCCCCAGTACCAAAAAAAAAAAAAAAAAAAGAGAGAGAGAGAGAGAGATCCTGAAGAAAGGAAAAGGTCTGGAGCTGCTCTGCCTGTAGAAGGGTTGGGAGGAGACTTGGAGGAAGCTTGGACTCTGCCGGAGGGTGTGATAGGAAGTGAGCCAACTCGATATTCATTTTGGCAGAAGAGCATCGTCTAGATTCTTGTCTGCTCGGAAGTGGAGTATGCAAGAAAGTGCATGATTTCTGACCTGGAGATGGAAGCGTGGAGGGGCCTTTCATTGCTGGCATGGGGAAACTTGGACACACACGCATGGCTGGGGGAGGCTGTTGTGGCCCAGCTTGGCTTGCAAAATCTGAGATGAGACTCCTGAATTAGGGGAGGCTCCCGGAGACCCCCCAATCTGAACCCAGGCAAGGTTTCAGGCATCTGGGTGCAGAGGCCAGAGTGGCCCCCCACTAGGTCAACCAGAACTCATTGGATGACACCCCCAAGATAAGAATCCTGGACTGCAGAATTGTCTCAGAAGACCTGGGGTTTTGCAGCTGATCCCTTTCCAGGAGCAGCTGCTGTAATAAATAAGGGACTGAGTGGGGGTCCTAGGGGCCCTACTCAGCCCACCTGGGCCCCAGCAGGCCCAGCCAGGACACAGGTGACACTGGGGATCCTCTTTGCCTACCTTCCCAGCTCGCCCAGTCCTGGCTGAGGTGTCTTTAGGGAGGAGAGGATGAAGCAGTGGAAGTGAACTAGGAGCCACAGTCATTGAACTGGCCTTGTGGCCCCAGGAAAGACCTCTAAACTTCAGTTTGCCCACCCCTAAAATGGGTTGGTAGTCCCTGTCCCTGGGAGTGTTATTGGATCAAAGGAGCCCTGGTTAGGAAAGGACTTGATAAAGCTGAGTGGCATCCTCCTGAGGGGAGGAGGGAGAGTGCCAGGGCCAGGTGGGAGTTCAAGCTCCCAGCGGCTTCCATTTCCTGCTCCAGGAAATAAATAACAGTGCCCACCTCCAGACCCAGGGCCATTTGTAGGGTGAGTAAAGTGTTTGGTTGGCCCAGTGCCCAGCAGGGAGTGAGCAGTTGGCACAGGAGCCATCGGCTGGCCATAGATGGCAGCAGGAGTGGGCCCAGGTCCCCTCCTCCCATGGTGGGATGACACAGGAAAGGCGGGCGCCATGGGGTGCACCCCTTTTATCTGGGCTCCACAGTCTGCCCCCTTTCCGGCTGTCTGGGCCTGAGCCTGCCACCTACCAGTCCTGCCAGTTTGAGTTGAGGAGCCCTCAGGCCAGTGACTTCACCTCCTCGTGCTTCAGTTTCTCCACCTGTAAAATGGGCATGATGACACTCATCACCTCACACACAAAGAGCTCAGCACAATGCCCAGCTGGTGAAGCTGATGCCTGCAGGGAGGGAGCCCAGGGAAGGCAGCCCTGGCTCCTTCAGGAGGGCACCAGGGAAGGCGTCCTGGAAAGTGGGAATTAGCGAGGGGAGGAAGAGCGATTTGGGCAGGGTAGGTAGAGAGCCAGAGCACACTGCTGGGTACTGGGAGGAGCTCCTGGCAGAGCCACAGAAAAAAACCGCAAGGCCAGGACTGGGAGTCGAGGACAACAGAGGGCCTTGGGCACAGCCAGCCTGCTGGCCTTGAACAGGGCATTTGGAAGCTATTCTGAGTCCAGGGAACAACCTGTGGGGTGGGGACCAGGCGCAGGAGTCAGAAGACCAGGATGGAGGCGCTCGCTCCCCCAACTGAGCGTGATGGGTGCAGGGAGGTGAGGATGGGTGGAGCTGGGGTGGAGGCGAGGTGTGCGGCTGGCCTGCCATTGACTGGGGAGCAGGTTTAGGTGGAAATCAGCAGTCTCCTTCCAGCATCTGCAACCTGGGGTGCTGCTGGACACCCAGCTGGCAGAGATGTGGTGCAGGGCCAATTGGAGAAGCAGGACGGGAACTGGCCTGGGAGACCGGCTGAGAGTGAGCCCTGAGCCCACATCTCAGAAGCCCCGCCTTGTCATTCTTCCCTATGTGGCCTCCCTGTCCTTTCCCCCTCCCAGTCCCTCAACATGGACTTTTCTGCAGCCCCTTGAACAGGTCCCTCAGGTCCAGCCTGACTGACCACAGTTGGACAGAGGAAGCCTCTCTCCTCCCGAGTCTGGACTCCATCTTGTTAATAGGATGCTCTCCCACACACTGAACTGGCCAGAGCTCATCTCCTCTTTTCCCAGCCTTTCCTGACTCCTGAAGCCATGTTTTGGCCCAGGGTTCCATGGATATGTCTAAGGAGGGGTCACGTGATAGGCTCCCCATCCACCCGTGGCTGGCCGCCTCCCTTCCATCGCTGTCTGTGGTGGGTCATGTGTTCGCCCAGCACACCCTCATGAAGCTCCAGCACTGGCAGCTCTGGGGGCTGGCAGCAAATGACATGGAGCTGATGTTCTTAGAGAAGGGGACAGGGACAGGGGATGAGACCAAAGACTGATAAGGAGCTCACCAGGTGATCATCTGGGGGAAGAACATTCCATGCAGAGACCAGCAGTTACAAAGAACCCGAGGCCAGGACAGGCTCGGGTGCTGGAGGCACACGTGAGTGAGGGGTGACCGCCGAGGAGCCTGTGAAGGCCTGTGGGTTCTCGGGGACCCCAGCCCAAGCATGGCAGACCCCGGAGGTCCTCACCCATGAGGTGAGAGGTCGTTGGGCCCTCCTGCTCTGCTTTGTCACTTTGGCCTCTCTGTGTCAGGGTCATCCACCCCATAGTCCTTGAACCCTGAAGGAAGGAAGGGCCACCCCTTTCCTGGGGGTGGGGCAGGACTTCTTTCCTCCTGCACAGGTTGGGGCTCAGCTGACCTGGGAGAGAGACTTCCTGAGGGGCCAGACTCCAGCCAGGAGGGTGGAGGGAAGCGACCAGGGGAGGGTGTCAATGGGGAGGAGGAGGAGGAGGTGGAAGCAGGAGCAGCCGAGGGCGGCAGGCAGGTGGGGCGAGGAGCTGGGTTCCCCAGCAGGCAACAGGAGCCCAAATTGATGCAAGGGTGGCAGGCCTGACAGCCGATGGGAAATGCCACAGAGCCGGTTTGGTTTTGTTTTGTTGTTTTATTTGCGCTGTTGGGAAAGGGCCTCGTGCTTGGTGTGTGCCAGACGAGCGCTCCTCTGCTGAGCCACACCCCCAGCCCTCCGGCGGGTGTGTTAGAGGGTGGGTGACCCTGTCGCCTGTGGTCACTTCACCCCTCTCCCTGGACCCCACATGCACAAGGATCTGGTCAGCCTTCCCATCCCCACCACTGGCCTGGGCATTCCCTCAAGCCCCTCTGGCTTCATTGAGGGGATTTGGACCCATGGAGGCTGGCTCTGAGGCCAGAGGTTCTGACAAGCCAGGGCACCATGCAGGGACTGTCCCCTGTGTCCCTTCAAATTGGGGGTGTGCCCCTTGGTGCTGGCTCTGCTATGTGATTCTGGCAGGTGCATAGGGCCACAGCTGGGGTAAGGGCAGAGGGCCTAAGTGCTGGCAGGGGACACAGTGACAGAAGGAAGAGGTGGATCTCTGGGACCTGTGTCTTCACCAAAGTCTTCACCAAGACTTTGGTGAAGGCAGGTCTAAGTAGATGGCCATCACCTCCATGCCCTCGTTCCTCCCTCTCTGCCCTCCATTACAGCCATACAGGCCATCTTTGTGCCTCGTAGCCCTGCCTCAGGGCCTTTGCACTGTCTGGAATGTGTTCTCTGTCTGGAATGCTCTAGTTCCTTGGCTCCCTTCCTTATCTTCTTCACTCAAATGTCAGGAAGTTTCCTGGCCTCCCTCTTTCAAGTTGTGGTCCCCACTGCCTGACTCACCTTCCCCTCCTGGCCTTATGCTCTCCACACAGGGGTCATGGCCTGACACAATGAAACAAATTAACTAACAAAATAGATACTATGTTTCTTCCTTCCCACCCCATCCAGAACACCAGTTCCGGGAAGACAGGAATTCTTATCTACTCAGTTCCCTGCCGAGACCCTAGGGTGGAGTTCCTTGCCTGGCATACAATAGGTACCAAATAAATGTTTATGAAGTGATGCAGGAATCCAGGCAATTCTGGCTTCAGCCAGAGAAACTGGGCCTAGGTGGTATGGGATACAGGCTCTGAGCTGGGACAAGGTCATGTTCCCACCCCAACTCTCCACTTCCTACTGTATGCCCTTGGGGAACTCCAGGCCTCAGTTTCCCCAATTACAAGGTGACCAGTGCCTGACTCTTGTCTTGTCTCTGCTGTCACAGCCTCCTGGAGACTGAGCTGGAGGCTGGAAGGAGTTGGGGCAATTCTTGTTTTGTCTCAGGCCTCTGGATGCTCAGATCCTGAGGCAGGATATTTAGGACTTCCCCATGTATTCTTAGAATTTTCCAGAAATGTGATTAGAAAAAGAGGGGTTACTTTAGTTGGGGAGGTCCGGGCCTCTCTGAAAAGGTGCCGTTAAAGTCAGGGCTGAGTCGGAACCAGCAGTGGACGCTGTTGGGAATGAGGTGTGTCAACTGCCCTCCTGCGGCCTCCGCACTGCTGGGGAGACGGCCGGGTTCCTAGGCAGTTACAAGGCAGAACAGCCTGGGCACAGTGGAGATCTACAGGCTCTGGAGGCTGGAGGAGGCCCCTTCTCCCCTGGGAGGCCTGAGGTGTCCAGGGGGCAGCAGCAGGCAAGCTGCTCACCTGAGGGCCAGCTGTGCCCGGAATCGGCAGGAAAGGTGGGCAGGGGCTGAGATGGGGGAGCAGCCCAGGCAAGGCCTGGCTTCCTGGTGTCCTGTTAAAGCGACTCTTCTGAGATTTGGGAATCCACTCACAGAGGCCAGTGGGGTGGGGTAGGGCAGCCAATAGGGCCAGGTCACCATGGGGATCTTGAATGCCTGGCCAGGGGCCACGGGAAGCCTGGGGCCTCTTGAGCAGGGGAAGGGACGGGCTTGTACTAGGAGCCACTGTTGGGCTGCCGAGGGAGGGATGGGCAGAGCCAGGGTGGGTGCCCCTCTGCCCTCCCTCTGCGCCTGTCACTGGCACCTCTGATATTTAAAGGGACTGTGGCACCCACACTGGGGGCCCCTCGCTGAGCTACCCCCTCATGCCTGGAACCCCAGCCCATGCCACCTAACCTGGAGGGTCAGGAAGGACATTCACCCTGCAGTGGCTTCTGTGGCTCTGTACCCCACCAGGTGGGCAGAGGACTTGATTCCTCGGAGGACCCTGTCTGTCCAGGGCCAGCAAGACAGGAGCAGAGCCCAGACCCACCCACGATTGCTGCCTCCAAGGTCCACAGTTGGCCACTGTATCCATCTGCTGCTCCAGCTCCTCTGGGGTGGGGGTGGGTCTGTGGGCCACATCAAGCAGATGACCCCTTGCCCTGTCCCCGTGGTCACTCCTCCTACCTCTATGACAGTGCCTTCTCAGAGTCCCATGCCCAGAACTGTTCCTCCCGACTCTCCTCCCACTCCCAGGCTGGGGGCTGCCATGTTCCTGCCTCAGCAGGGAGTTCCCAGATCAGGCCCCCTTCACCCTCTTCTGACCCAGCCCCCTGGACCAGCCCCATCACCCCTGAGAGGCCGGCCACAGGGTGACCCATAGAGACAGCTCTTCCCCCAAAGTCTTTGAAATCCCCGGAGCCAGGAGAGTTCACAGAGTCGCCCCTTTGGGAATCTCTGCTTTCCTCTGACGGAGGCCAGAGGCTCCCGAGGCTGCTGCTGTGTCTTGAAGACACCCTGTCCGCACGCCCTTGTCCCCTCCCCCTTGAACCAGCCGCCTGGGCGCAGGCTCGCCAGCTCGGGGACTGGCCAGGGCCAGACTTGCTTTGTGTCGGTTGTTTGTTTTTGCGGCCGCCCTGTGCCCTGTGCCCTGTGCGTGGCGTGGGCTCGGCTTGTTGAGGGGGAGGGAAGTTTCTTCTGAAAATAAATGTGCAGTCATGCGCCCCTTGCCAGCCGGGACGCGTCCTGAGAAACGCATCATTAGGCCGTGAGGCCACTCGTGACCGTTGGGGAGCATTCTCACCGGCCAGATGGCGTAGGCCGTCCCCCATGCAACCGAGCGCCTGGGAGCAGGAGACCTGGGAAGTTGCCGTGGCGCCGCCACAGGCGCTGTCAGTGGACCTTCCTCTAAGTGGAAGGCACGTGCTTCAGAGAACAAGAAGCAGCGGAGTCGAGCGGGGGCTCCGGACCCGCTTGCAGCAGAGCACCCGCCGAGCAGACGTGAGGCCCTGGTTCAGCGCCTGCACTACTAGAAAAAAGTGTACATTCGCCCAGCTGGGCTCAGTGGCATGTGCCCGGGAGGCCGAAGAAGGAGGATCCCTGGAGCTCAGGAGTTAGAGGCCAGCCTGGGCAGCAGAGCAGGACCCCATCTCAAAAAAAAAGAAAAAAAAATTACACACAAACCAGTAACAGAGCCATTTGTTAGCATTACTGTGTTAACTTTCCATTACTATTAAAAAAACACCTGATACGATCAACTTACGCAGAGACAAGGTGTGTTTGGCTCAGTTCTGGAGGTTCCAGGGTGCCATCGGGTGGACTGTTACTCTAGGTCTTGGGCAGGGGTGAGTGGCCAGAGCAAAGCCAGTGAGTGACCTCATGGTGGCAAAGCAAAAATAGAGCAAGGGGAAGGAACCAGGGTTCCACTGTCCCCTCAAGAGCATCCCCCCCCCACCATGACCCTGAGGTCTCCCACCAGGCCCCACCTCTTGAAGGGTCCACCACCTCCCAAGAGCACCCAGCCTTTAAGGATGTGGACGCTTAGATTGAGACTGGAGCGATCATCAGGCATTGTGTGCTGTACTTGATGGCATGCGCTGGGCTTTTGAGAGGCGGGCAGTGCACTGGTGTGTTCCCACCAGCATCGCCACACAGGCACGTGCTACGCTTCACAGTGCCGGTCATGTCACTCGGCAATAGGAACTCTGGCTGCGTGGTGAGCTCACGGGACCGTCATGTGTTGTGTTCATCATGGACGAAAACATGTTTATTTCTTTCTTTTTAAAAATTTCTATCTTATTTGCACTACTGGATCTCGCTGTGTTGCCCAGGCTGGTCCCGAACTCTCGGGTTCAAGTGAGTCTCCCACCTCGGGGTCCCGAGCGCTGGGGTCACAGGCCTGGGCCACTGCTCCTGGTTCGTTATACACACTCAGGGAAAAGATGAGAGCCTTTTGAAGGAGGCTGGTGGGCGCATTTGAGCCGGTGGGAGAGGGATGTGGGGTGGGGGTGGTGGGAAGGCTCAAAATTGAGGCAGAACTGTCCTCTGGGGTCCTGGGTGCCTGGGCCTCAGTTCCACCTTCCACTCACCCATTCTGCTTCCTGGCACCCATTATGTGCTAGGTGCTGGGAAAATGGAGAGGTCAGGTCAGGCCCCCTCCCCAGGATGCTGGGGAAGGTAGACAGTTGTCCTTTAAGTGCTGAGAAAGATGGGGGGTAGGAGGGTGCCTTCCTTTTCCTCACTGTGACCAAACTACATGACGAGAGCGATTTAGAGGAGGAAAGATCTATTTGGGGCTCATAGTTTCAGTGGTCTTGGTTCGTGTCTGTCGGATTCTGTAGCTCTGGCCTGAGGGGAGGCAGAGCATCATGGTGGAAGGGAGCTGCGGAGGAAACCGAGGAAACCGGCAGTTCTCAGAGGCAGGAAGCAGAGAGAGCGCCTGAGGTGTCAGGGACAAAACATAAACCCAGAGGCACCCCCCAGTGACCTACTTCCTCCAGCCACATCCTCTACCTCGTTACCACAGCACAGTAGTCCTTTCAAACTGTTAATCTGTCAGGTGGGCTAATCCACCAGTTAGGTTGCACCTCTCGTGATCTGATCATGAGCCTTCAGGGGACACGTCCTACCCAAACCATAACAGGGGGCTCCCAGCCCAGCCCAGGGGTAGCTGGCAAGGCCTCCCGGAGGAAGGGTCCAGAGAGCAGGATGGTGCAGAACTGGGGTTGGGCAGAGAGACGGCATTGCTGGCAGAACCAGCAGCGTGCAAAGGCCCAGAGGTGGTCTGGAGTGTGCAGGGCCAGGCCTAAGGGAGAACTTTCAGGATTCAATGTCTGGTTTCAGTCACCACCAATAATGATAATAATACATGTATACACACACCGGCAGCAAGCTGGGCACAGTGGCATGATTTGCTGGTTAGAAGGACAACAGGGATGCTGACGGGAGGGGCGGTAGCTGGGGCAAGACTGGAGGCAGAGAGGCCAGGGCTGAGGCCACCACCATGATTCAGTTGTGGGAACTGGGAAGAGTAGGGAGATGACCCGATCTCAGGACCCAGTGAGAAGCAGAGTGTCAAGAAGGTGCAAGGAGGTATGTGGATGACTCAGAGTCCCGCCCTCGGAGATGGTGTGGATGGTGGGTTCCCAGGCAAGCAGCCACAGATGGAGGAGAGCGGGGTTTGGTGGCAGATGACTTCAGCATGAAGTGTCCGGCACAGACCAGCCAGAGGTGTTGGACTTGCAGGTCTGGGTCTGGGGAAAGAAACCAGCAAGCAGCAGAAATGTGGGAAACCAGAAGGGTGGAGGAGCTGGTTGTGGCTTCCGGTGGGTGAGAGTGCTCAGGGGCGGTGGGAAGAGCAGGTCCTGCTCCTGCGTGACTTAGGGCTAACGGGAAAGCCACCAGCAGAGAGGGGTGAATGAGGAGGTCGGGCTCTTGGACACATACCCCATGACGGGTCGAAGACACCTGGACAGGGAGTTGGCCGCCAGGATTGGCCATGGTGGGGAGAAGTGTCCTTTTGACCGAGGCAGAGGCTAGAGCGGTTAGTGTAGGGCAGAAACACAAAGGCAGAGTCCCTCTCTCCAACAGCGCACCAGGCTTCTCTGCACCCCTGTCCTTCTGGAATGCCCAGTGGCATCAGGTAGAGTCAAACTCCAGCCTGGCCACAGACCAGCGGTGTGACTGGGTAGAGGCTTCAGCCTCTCTGAGACTGTGCATCTGGGAAGCCGGAACAGTAATGGCATCTTTCTCAGAAGGTGACTGACATTTCCACCAGAGGGAGGCTGGCCTGGCCCTGGGCGAGGCCACCACAGTGCCAGGGCTGCTGATCAGTGGTGCCTCAGACAGTCCTGGTGGGGGTGTGGGCGAGGCCCACTTTCCCAGAAAGCAGTCTGGCTTTGCCCTACCTGAACCTACCTCCTGGAACGTGGTCACCAGGGGCGGCAGAGAGGTCCGGCCACCAGAGCAAGCCTGGAACCACAGGTCTCCCACTCTGGAGGGTGGGTAGTGGCGTCACCAAGGGGCTGACCTGGGTTGGGAGTTGGTTTCTAAGTGGTGAGCTGGGACTGGGAGCCCCTGCATCTTCTGCCAACTGTCCCTGCCTTTCTGTTTCTCTTGTATAAATACAATTTGCTATTTAAAAGGTCACACACACACACACACACACACACACACACACACACTCTCTCTTGGAATACTATCAGCCCTAAAAGAAAGGAAAATTCTGACACTCCAATATAGATGAGCCTGGAATGTCGTGTTGAGTGGATGAGCCAGTCAAAGGGACGAATCCTGTATGGCTCCGCTCCTAGAGGTCCCTGGAGCAGTCCATTCATAGAGGCGGTGGGAGGTTGAACAGGGACGGTGTCAGCTGGGAAAGGTGAAGTCCTGGAGGCATGGTGGGGACGGCTGCAAGCATGGGAATGTGCCGGATGCCCTTGGACTTGGTGCTGCGGAATGGTCGATGGCAAGGTTTGTCGTGTGGATTTTATCACATTGAAAAGGCTATTTAGAAGCCATCCTCAGACACGCTCCTTATAAAAACCTGTGAAATACGAAGCATGTTCCCAGCTCCTGCCTCGCCCCGTGGGCTTCTGCCGCAGCAACCCTCACGGCCTGGGTGCTCCACAGCCCCACTTGCCGGGTTCGTGTGTGTGCACGTGGCCACCCATAAAAGCAGGAAGTCTGACATCTTTTCACCTCTCCTCTCATGCTTCCCTGCCCACCCCTTCCTCTCCTTCCAGGCCTCCACTTGCACACGTGTTAGACCTCCGCTGTGGCCCCACGCTTGCCGAGCCTCTCCACATCTTTGAATTGTGGTTAAACCAGTTCACACGGCCCCTGGCCCCCCTAAGGTGTGCTCTCAGTAGCATTTGTCCGCTCGCAGTATTGTGCAGCCGTCACCACTGCCCATTTCCAGATGCATGTTTTTCTTTAATCTTGTGTCTCTCTGTTCTTCAGGGTGGATATTTGCTCTGGATTTGTCTTCAGATTGCTTTTTCTTTCTTCTCTTATCACCCATATGTGTCAAGCTCACACGGTGAATTTTTAACTTCAGAGACTATCTTTTTCAGTTTTAGCATTCACAATCTGGCCATTTCTATAGTGTCTGCTTCTCTCCTGAGATTTCTTATTTGTTCATTCATTTAGAGCTCATTTCAGCCAGGCACTGTGGTGCATGCCTATAATCCCAGGGTCTTGGGAGGCCGAGGCAGAAGAATCAAAAGTTCAAGGCCAGCCTCAGAAACTTACCAAGGCCCCAAGGAACTTAGCAAGACCCTGTCTCAAAATAAAAATATAAAAAGGACTGGGGATGTGACTCAGTGGTTAAGTACTCCTGGGTTAAATCCCCAGAACAAACAAACAAACAAAAAGCTACTTTCTGCACATATTTATAATAGCTGCTTTAAAATCCTTATCTAAAAATTCCAGTATCTGAATATCTGAGTCACCCCTGAGTCAGTCTCCATTCTTCCTCCTCTCCTTTCTTCTTCTCCCTCTCCTCCTCCTTTGGCACTGGGGAATGATCCAGGATGCTCTATCACTGAGCCACATCCCCAGTTCCCACATTTTTTAGTTGTTGTTTTATTTTGAGGCAGAGTCTTGCTGAGTTGCACAGGCTGGTCTTGAAGTTGCAATCCTCCTGCCTCAGCCTCCCAAGTCACTGGCATCACAAGGGTGAGCCACCCCACCCAGTTCATTTTCATTCTTGAACATGAGGTCATGTTTTCCTATTTCTTCACATGTCTAGTAAATTTGGATTGTATTCTGGATGTTGTGCAAGATGCTTTGTAGAGATTGTGGGTTCTGCTATGTTCCTCTGAACAGCATTGATTTTTAAACATTTTAGTTGTCTTTGTATCATGCAATTAACCTGGCTGGACTCAAACTCCGAAGTCTGGTTGGCAGATGAAATCTTGGTTTTAAGGTCTGGGGACGTAGCTAAGCCTGTAAAGCACTTGCCTACCATGCACAAAAGGCCCTGGTTTCCATCCCCAGCACCACAAAACCAAACAAACGAGCAGTAGGTGTTTTAGGCTTATCTGGACGATTGGAGGCCACCTGCATATGCATGGTTCCAGGGTCAGCAAGAGACACAAAGTTTTTGTGTAGCATTTGGGGTTCCCATCATTGGTTGTTTCCTAGATGTTCTGCCACACTCTCTTTAGACTCTGTCCTCTTATTCTTCAAACCCCCTTTTTTTTTTTGCAGTGTTGGGACCAAACCCGAGTCCTTACACATGCTAGGCAAGTGCTCTGCCACTGAGCAATGCCTCCAGCCATGCACTTTCTCCCCTGCCCCCGACTGCTTCCTGTTTTGGGTCATGTCTAGGCAGTACTGTGTAATCCAGTACCTTGCAGTGACAGGAGGATCCCTTTCTCTGCTGCCCAGTGTGATGGTCACTGGCTCCTTGGGGCAATTAAGCACTCCCATATTGCTGATGCAACCAAAGACCTGAATTTTAAATTCAATGTCCGCAGTGCTGGGGATGGGCCCAGGGCCTGGGCAATGCCAGCTACGCACTTGGCCCCCATTGCTGCATGTGGCCGCGGACTCCCATATTAGACAGTGCAGCCCTCGAGCTGCCAGGTGGGGTTTTTAGGGTTGGTCCAGAGTGGGTCATCTGAGCCTGATGTGCTGACTCTGCCATCCCCAGCCCCAGCTCTCCGGTGGTTTTCCATTACATAAGTTATGCATCATCCATTAGTGTCTCTGCATTTTGCTTTTATTTTTTAGCTCAATTGATCCTCTCAAGTCAGGAAGCAAAGCTCTTCTTCCACATCCTCTGCCACCCTCGCCCCACTATTGGTCATTCTTTGTAATTAAAAAAATAATTTTGGAGGCCTGAGGTTGGGGCTCGGTGGTAGAGCGCTTGCCTAGCATGTGTGAGGCACTGGGTTCGATCCTCAGCACCGCATATAAATAAAAATGAATAAAACAAAAGTCTATCAACATCTAAAAAAATATTTTAAAAGTAATTTTGGTAAAAAAACATAAAAAGTACCATCATAGCCATGTTAAGTGCACACTTGAGTGCTGTCCAGCAGATTGCCATTGCTGGGCACCCAACTCCAGCATTGCTTCACCTTGCAAAATTTGAACTATACTCATTAAACACACTCCCCACCCCCTGGCCCCTGGCAACCGCCATTCCGGTGTTTGTCTCTGTGAATTTGCCTTCTCTCGGGACCTCCCATAGTGGCATCCTCACAGTCTCTGTCCGCCTCTGACTGACTGGGCTCAGCCCAGTGCCTCTCAAGTGCGTGCAGATTGCCTCTCCTCTCCATCCTGTAGTACCTTGCACTGCGGGACCCTGAGGTTCTGATCCCCAGTTGTGGGTTTGCTTCCAGCTTTCGCTAAGAGGGAGGGAGAGTCTGCAGAGGAAGACCGTGGCGCTCTGGGAAGTGATTGGTGGGTTTGTTGCCTTGACCGAGGTCACGGGTGTGTGCTTGTGGAAATGAGCTGTATCACACATAATCACAGACAGTGTCTTGCGTGTTGATCACACTCAATAAAGCTTTTTTTTTTAAACCACGTGTTACTCTGCTTTCGTCACCGTGACAGGTACCTGAGATGAGTCTTAGGAGGAGGAAAGGTTCCCTCTGACTACAGTCTCAGAGGTCCATGGTCCCCTGGCCCTGGCTCCCGGGCTTGCAATGGAGGGAGCCACTAGCTTGCAGCAGCTGGGAAACAGGGAGGAAGTGCTGGTGTCAGGAGAGCCCCACTGACCAAACTTCCTCCTAAGGTCCCACCCCCTCCCAGTAGCCACAGACTGGGGACCCAACCTTCAGCATGTCGCCATTGGGGGGTATTTTAAGTCCAAACTGTAAAGCCAAGCGAGCTGCCCTCCCTCCCCTCCCTGTGCACTGGACCAAGGCCCCTTGGAGGTAACAGTGGGACCCTACCTTCCCCACGCTGCGCTGCGTCCAGGGATGGCTCCTTTTCCCCCCTCTCCTCCCTCAGTTCTGAGCCCCCCTGGCTGACCCCCATGCACACTCAGTGATGCTGGGGTTCCTTGGGGTCTCACCCTGGCCTGGCTGTGTGGAGGCTGCCCCAGAGCCAGACATGCCCTCAAGGCCCACAGAGCCAGGGATGGACAGAGAAAAGGCCCAGGACCAGCGGGGCTGGGAGAGAGCCCTGCCCCAGGAGGGAAGCGCAGGGGAGGCCTCTTAAGTGGGGGATTTCTTGGGGCCCAGGGCTTGGGAGACAGACAGGAACTGACCCGGGGAAGGGTGGGGGCGTTTCAGGAAAAGGCACCCGTGGGTGGCCTAGGGACTGCTAGGTCTGGATGACAAACAGCTTGGACAACACAGGGACCTGAGTGGAGCTGTAGAAGGCAGAGAGAAGATTTTAGAAGGACCAGCTGACAGGGGCCTCTCTTTGCTTCCACCCTGCAGCCAGTGCCAGGCCATAGTTGACCAGGCAGCTGTAGAGTGACACCCCCAACCTCCTGGCCCCAGGGTCAGTTGTGGTTTTGGGGGGAAGAAGGAGGGGGTGCAGGGTGACTCCAATAAGGAACAATGGGGGTGCGGGGAGGAGGCCAGAGATCTCGGGGGAGCCAGGCTTAGGTCGCCGAGCCCCCTGAGGCTGTCAGGAGGTGTAAACCTGAAGGAATTTTGCACCGAGCTCCCCGCACCCTGAAAGCTTAGAGGGTGGGTGGTGGGAGGCTGCTCCTTCAGGAGACCTCGCTGGGCAGAGGTGGGCCTGGGTACCGAGAGCCCGAGCCCACGGCAGGCAGAGCAGCCCCCGCTCTCCCCTGCACTGACCACCTGCCCTTGACCTGTGTCAGCCCGCCTCACCTTGAGCCTCAGCCTTCCAGCTCCTCAGTGACCCTCCTTTGTGGGTGTGTGGGTGGGGATGAGCCCACCTTGCCTGTTCACAGAGATGGGTTGTTTTTCTAGCTAGTTTGACCCCCTGAGCTCAAGTCCTCGTGCCCACCCACTTGTCCGTCTGTCTCATCTGGCGCCTCATCCGCTTTGCCCCCATTGAGTCAGCACAGAGCCGTCACCCCAGGGCCTGG
Organism: Glaucomys volans; assembly: GCA_020662805.1. NCBI lineage: Eukaryota > Metazoa > Chordata > Mammalia > Rodentia > Sciuridae > Glaucomys > Glaucomys volans. Next base: position 838,883 of record JAJEJO010000904.1, read on the forward strand.
CGGAAGCTCCGAGGATATAGCAATGGCTAAAAACATTCTTGGCTTTTGTGAGGCTTATGCCTTGGAGTGAGCAGACAAGTAAACAAGAAAACGGATCAAACCGGGCAAGGGGGCCAAAGAACTAAATGGGGTCAGGAGACAGAGATGCACTGGCTTCTTTGGTTGTGGTCTGAAAAGATTCTTCAGGAATAAAGTGTGAGCTTTATCATAAGACAGACACAGGACTATCTGGGGAATTTGTTGCACTAAGACCCTTTGAAAGCTGATCAGTACCTATATTTTAATGTCACTGTGAAATTAAACAGCATTAACCTTGTAAGTTGAATGGCATGTGCAAAGGCCCTGAGGTGGTTGAGTTGGAAGTGGAGAAGTTAAGCTATTCCAGTGAATCAAGCAGAGAGGGTGAGGGTAAGAGTATGCCTAAATAGGAGAGACTGGGACAAGGAAGAGCCCTAGACTTCCGGCCCTCCTTGGGGTCTTTGGGAGGGAGCAGCATGGTAGTACTCTGGAGAAATCTGCATTTCTGCATGGTGCTACTTGGGCTAGGGCCATCTAGAAGGGACAGCCAGGGCCCAGTGCAGAGGTGGCTGGTTATCTACAAATAACCCCCTTGCAGCACATCATGTGTTACCCGCTGGGCCTCAGGCCACAGGCATCAGGTGACCCAGGCAGCAAGCCAGCTGGGGGAAGGGGGTGAGCATGTGTTGGGGGCAACAGAATCAATTTCCATTTTCACCATCTGGGCAAGTCCTGCCTCCCAGCTATTTAAAACAAACCTCTGTGCACAGTCCTGCTCTGTGCGTGGTACTGGGTTCTGGGGTTCAGGGTATCTGTGGGGATGGTCTTACACAATCTCAGGCCCCCAGGACACGGGGAGGGATCAGCTCTTCCCACCCCGAGCCCCATGCAGCACAAAGCCCTCACCCTCTCTCCCTCAACCCAAGGATATTTTTAGCCACTAAGAAGGATTATCAGCTGCCACCCAGGTGGCAGGGGCAGGGCTGGGAGCCAGGCCAGGGGAGGCTTCAAAGAACAGCTGGGCTGGGGGGGACCAGGGGCAGCCGAGGTGTGGGGATGCTGGAGCAGCCACCACGGTTACTCTGCAAACCACCTGGAGGCCGCCCTGTGCAGCCCAGCCTGAACGCAGGAGTTCAGGAGCCTTAGGTCAGTTGCTGCTTGGGTGCCGGGAACGTCCAGCCAGGGACGCCACCCCCATCGCAGTCACTAAATCTCCTGCTGGACCCACCCTGGCATCATTCCCAGCCTCCCCCATGGAAGGGACCACTGTTGGTCCCATTTTACAGATGATAACACCAAGGCATAGAGAGGCCAGGTCACCTGCCTGAGGTTGCAAAACTGGTGAGTGAGTGAGGCCAAGAGCCAATCAGACAGGACCCTGGCGGGGGCAGTTCATAAGCTCTCAGCCACTGCCTGCAACCTCTTGGCCCAAGTCAGTCTGGTAAAGCAGGGGACCTGGCCATGACCACTGTACAGTCAGTGTTCAAGTGAGGCCCAGGGGAACAGTGTCACTGGGAAGGACTAGAGGTGACCATCTGGGGGGAACGCAGCTAAGGGCCTTCCTTCGCTCAGGAGGAGACTCTGGGCCTTGCCAGCCAGGGACGCCCAGTTACAGCCACACCTGAACCCCTCCTGTGGGCCAGGCCCTGCCTGGGTGTTCCACGTGCAGGGTCCCAGGGTGGGGCAGGGCTGGACGTGCCTTCAGGAGGGTCCCCAGGCCCTGGAAGCACTGGTGCCTGGACTCAGCCAGTCTGCTGGCTGCAGACCCTGCTCTCTGCTCAAACCACAGCATCACTTATGTATGCCCAAGGAAGGAAGGAAGGCAGCGGGGACAGCGGACAGATCAGCCAGAACGCAGGACCTGGTCCACAGGCATGGCCCAGACCTCTGCAGTCATGCCTGAAGGGCCCTTAAAGGACTCTCTGTTTGGAAAGAGCATTTCTGGTCTCCTTCGTGACTTGGGACCAGAAAGGGCTGGGCCTGCTGCCACCGTGGGTCTAGGGTTTGAGAAAGACACGCTGCCTTCTCCCTTCCACCCACCTCCCCCGCACCCCACACAGAAGCCTGGCCAGCTCCTGGTATCACAGTGAAGGAGGCAGAGCTGGGGAGGTGCTCTACCTGGACCTGTTCAGGGGCACCTGGGCAGTTCCTCCAGGAGAGGGTGCCCACTGAGCAGGGTTTTGAAGGATGCATAGGAGTTTCCAAAATGGAGGTGGAAGGCGTGCAAGCCCTGAGGGCAGAGTCCTCGCCCATTTTTCCCAGCCTAATGCCCTCAGCCCACAGTGCGGTGCGTTTGTGAGGAGAGGTCTGTGTGCAGAGTCACACAGTGCCTCGTGGTGGGTTTTGAGGCTGGGGACATAAAAAGAGGTCTAGGATTGTGAGAAGCTCAGGGTGACTTCATGCACCATAGCTGCCAGGGACCTGAATCTGAAGACCCTCAAGTTGGTGCAAGATCAAGGACTGGTCCAGGACTCCTGGGATCTGGCTCCAGCTCTGTCCCTTCTGCACACAGGAGAGTCCCCCAGGGGAGGCTGTTGAGGTCCCGCCGCAGGCTTAGCTGTGCTGTGAGGCTGAGTACAGGGGAGCGCCTGGCAGGGCTGGGCCCTGGAACACCATCGGGGGCACGGGAGGGAGCCAGCCTAGCCACTTAGTGACGACGGCTTGCATTTCTAGAGGTCAGCCACCGGGCTCTGTCGTGGTCTAGACAAGTCATTGTCAGATGCCCGTGATGCTGTTAGCTGCTGACTTTGAGCCCCCCACAGGGCGTCAGATACGTCACTGGTTCCTAAATATGGAGGGCCCCACGACCTGGTCCATCTGCAGCCCTTTCTGGGGACCAGCCATCCACACGAACAGGCCCTCCCTGCGCCCCCCTGTTCCCACCCAGGGCCCACGCTGAGTAGGTCCCTCTGCCTCCTGTGTCGGTGGGGACATCCAGGCCCTCCTGCTTGTCTTGTTCCCCGCTGAACCAGCTCCTGCCCTGACCACAGCCCCCTCCTCTGGCCCACCCGTCTCTTCAGTCTGGCACGCTGAGTTTCAGGGGCAAGGACGCGTCGAGGTTGCAGGTGGAGTTAGGCTGCTAATCGGCTGACCTCGCGATGGGGATCATCCTGGATTAGCCAGGAGGCCAGTGTCACCAGAGTCCTCATGAAAGACAGGGGACTGGAGACACCGCTGCTGGCTCTGGAGGTGGTGGCAGGACCCCGAGCCAGAACTGCAGGCGCCTCCCGAAGCTGGAAGGGGCAGGACGTGGGTCCTCCTCTGGAGCCTCCAGGAGGGACCTGCCCTGCAGATGCCTCCACTTTAGCCCAGTGAGACCCACCTGGGACTTCGGACCCACAGAACTGTCAGATTGTAAACTCTGTGTTCAAGCCACCATGTTTGCAGTAGCCTGCGGAGCACGTAGGGCCCGCGGCCGCCGCGGACTCACCGTGCTGGGTTTGGATTTGCTGTCAGCAGGGTTGACGGTTGCTCTTTGTGCAGCTTCTTTTCTTTCTTTTTTGGGGGGGTGTGGGGAATTCTGGGGGTCAAACTTAGGCCCTTGTGCACGCTGGCATGTGCTCTGCCACTGAGCCCCCCTCAGCCCCTCACCTACCTCTGTTTGTTGTTTTTGGTTTTTATTTGTTTGTGTTTTCTTTCTTTAGCATTTTTTTTTTTCTATTTGCAGTGCTTGGGGAAGGAACCCAGGTCCTTGCACATCCTAGGCAAGGATCCTCTACCACTGAACCACAATCCCCAACCCTCAGTATTTTTAACTTTATTCTTTTATTTTTTGCTGTTGTTTTTATTGTGCTTGCCTGTTGGGGATCAAACCCAGGGTCTCACGTACGCTAGGCAAGAACTCCACATGAGTTCATTTTTTAACAGACAAAAACTGTGTATGCGTATGCTACGACTGGGCTCAGTGGCACATGCCTATTATCCCAGGGACGCAGGAGGCTGAGGCAGGAGGATTGCAAGTTAGAGGCCAGCCTCAGCAACTTAGCAAAACCCTGTCTCAGGGTTAAAAAAAAAAAAAAAAAAAGCTGGAGAGGGTGCAGGGGATGTAGTTCAGTGGAAAAGTGCCCTGGTTAAACCCCAGTGCAAAAAAAAAAAAAAAAAAAAAAAAACCATGTATGTATTTGTGCATGCAACATGTTTTGAAATCTGGATACATTGCGCAATAGCTAAATTAAAGCACTTCACACAAGCATTATGTCACTCACACACATTTTTGTATGTGCTGAGAACATTTAAAGTCTACTCTGAGCAATTTTCAAGTATCTAATACATTGTTGCCATGGCCACCAGGCTGTGCCTAGATCCCTGGAGTCTACTCCTAACTGGAATTTTGTATTCTTTCACCGACACTGCCCCACCCTCCAGCTCCTCCGGCATCTGGCTCCTTTCTTGAGGCCTTCAGCTCTTGGCCCTTAGTCACCCCAAATATCTCTGCAATCTAGACCCTTCTCAGCACCTGAGGGGCAGTCCATAGCACCCTTCCAGGTTCCAGGGGCCACCCACGCATGGCCACCAACAGCCCACGCTTCCATCTCAGCACCAAGGACGACAGCACCCTCGGTGCCACAGCCACCCTAGAAAGCAGTCAGCAGTTGGTTGTTGATAAATTGAAGCCTGCAACTCCGCACAACCCAGCCGGGCCAGTCCCCTGGGAGCTCCCACGAGAAGCCAACACGTCCGCCCATGCGGTACACACACGTGCATGCTCCGGGCTGCTCTGTCCTGATCACCCAGAGCTGGAAGCAGCCCAGATGTCCATCAACAAGTGTTCATGAGCCAACAGGGGTTTGTTAGTACAGCACGTGGAAATCAGCAGCAAGGAGTCCCTGACAGACACAGCAGCGCAGACGGTCCCAGAAACAGTCCGTGGCGTGCAAGACACCAGACACAGATGCAGTGTGCAGGTTCACTGATGGGACGTTCTAGAACTGACAGAACTGGTCTGTGGTGACCAAAATTTCAACTATGGGGCAGAAGTAACTTTGGACAGCAGAGGTGGACATTGACCAGGAAGGGACATGGAAGAACTTTCTGGAAAGAATGTTTATAGTAGGAGATTGGGTTACCCAGGTGTATGGATTTGTCCAAACTTAGCAACTGTAAACTTAAGATGCATGCATTCACTCCAGTGAATTTTACCTTGAAAGAAAAAAAAAAAGCAAATATTGAGTCCAAGTTAATGATCTGCGTGCCAAAGTACTTTGGGGTGGCATGGTTTGATGTCCACTGCTTACTTTGAAATGCATCCAGGAAAACGAGATGAACTGCCAGACGGTCGATGGGACGGGTGGGCAGGTGTGTGATGCAGCCAACAGAACAAAATGCGGAGAGGGGATCTGGTGGTGGGTTCACAGGCGTTCACCATAAGATTCTTTCAACTATTCTGTAAGTCTGAATTTTTTCTTTATAAAATGTTAGGAGAAATAGCCCAAATCTTCCCTGTGGCCCCTGTTCCTTACATACTGTGCCCCCGTCACCTTCCTTTGTCCCCCTCACTCACTCTACTCCAACCACGTGGGCCTCCTTACTGGTCCTCCAGCACCCTGAGTTCCACCTTGCCTCAGGGCCTTTGCACTTGCTGCTAATTTTCTGAAGAGCCCCTTCCCCAGGCCCCCTCTGTCACTGGGAGTCTCGGCTCCTTAGAGAGGCCCTCCTTGCTCCCCATCACCCCACTCTGTGTTTTCTCTCAGGCGCCATCACACTCTGGTATCTGGTCTCTTTATGGCTTTGTTTACTCATTTTTGGCTGCCTTCCTGCAGGACTATAAGTTCCACAGGGACAAAAATGTGTCTCTCTTTTTTTCCCCTGTTGTGTCTCTACTGCCCAGCCCCTACCTGGCATGTCGCACAAGTCAAACCGAGAACATCTGTTGCCCGAATGCAGTGGTGGGTGGGTGGATAAATGGGTGGCCTGATGGACAAAGAGATGGAAGGATGAGAGATGATGGATCGATGGGCAGATGGCTGGATGGGTGAACAGATGGATGATGGACGGATGAGTGGACAGACAGGTGAATGAGTGAGCACACAAACTTTCCAACTGGCAACTGGTGCCGTCTGGGCACTTGGCTCAAGATCTCAGGCCAGCTGCTCGGGTTCCTCAAGCAGGTGGGACCAGCAGGCTTGGGCTTGCAGGAGACTCTTACCTGCTGCAGCCCAGCCTCTGGCGTAGCGGGCCCGACAGCCTCCTGCCATGCCCCGGGGAGTCCACATTCCTAAGGAGGGCCCGGGAGGGGACTCTGGATCTCCTTCAGTCCTTCCTCTTCCGGCCGTGTTGGAAACAGTTCCCTGAAGGGCATCTTCCTGACACCTGAGGACTTGGGTTCATGACCTCAGTGGCCATTCCCTTGACTTCTGGCCATCAATTTGGCGTCTGCATAGTGTAGATTGGTAACTGTCTGATGAGCCTTTGTAAGCCCTGGCCAGCGGGCTGAGACTGGGCATCGCTGTCTCTGTTTTATGAATGAACCTGAGATCTGGAGAGGTTAGGTCATCTGCCTGAGGACGTCCAGATGATGTCTGCCCTAAAAACTGGCCATGATACACTTTGGGCCAGAAAACGGGGTGAGGGTAAACTGGTGGCCAGAAACCCACCCAACAAAGGCTAAAGAGCAGCTCCCGGGAGCTGGGCAGGGGAAGGGCGCTGCCGGGCACTGCGCATGCGCAGCTGCCCCGGGATGCTTCTGTCCTGTGCCTGGAGACTCAGCCCCGCCCCGCCCCCACAGGCCGACTCCTCACCCTCAGGCAGCGTGTCCGCAGGATGCTGTCCAGCCTGAACGCGTGGCTCTGGCAGGAAAGGCTCTGGTTACCACCAAACCGCTCGTGGGAGCAGCTGGAGGACCGGGATGGCCTGGTTTTCGCCCACCCCCACCACATGCTGGCGGCCCTGCCCCTGGCACTGGTGCTGGTGGCCGTGCGCATGGTCTTTGAGAGGTGAGTGCCCTGTGTGCTGCTGTCACCTGTGTCTGTCCCGTCTTAATGTGGCTCCAGCCTACCCCAGCCCACTTCCTGGGATCCCTGATGGCTGGTTTGTCCTGGGTGTGCCACCACCTTTACAGAATAGGGTGGGGACCCTGTGGGACATGTGCCTGGTTTGCTGAGTGCTGGCCTGCAGAGGAAGCACAGGAACACCTGCCACCCACTCCCTCCTGCCCAGAGGCCTCCCGGCTCCTCCCTCTGCCTGTGGGCAAGTCTGTCCCCTGCCCCCACCTCCTCCCTTACTGTGCCCCCTTAAACCCCCATCTGCCCCCACCTCCCCCCACCTCCTGTACTCTGGTACCTGTCCTCCAAGTATGTGCCACCTGCCCAGACTCCAGTGACCTGGCTGCCAAACCCCACGGATTTCCGGTCATTCCCTGGACTCGACGCTGCTGGGAGCCCTGCTTCCTCTCTCCCCATTGGACATCCTCTCCTGCTGGGATTCTTCCCCCCCACAGCCTCCCCACTCTGTGGTCATGGTCACGCAGACCCGCCTGGCCAGCCCCTCTCCTGCCCCACCCACCTGGCTCCCCACCTCCTCGGCCCCCCCCCAGCCTGCATCCCAGTCTCCAGCCGCCCCCTCCTCTCCTCCCTCACACCTGGTTTCCGTCTTGCCACCTTCTCGGTGACCTCGCAGCCTTTGCCCTGATTCCTCTTCAGTTCTTTTAAGGCTGATTCCTTGTCCTTCCCTGTAGCCAGACCCTTAGCCCTTCTTCAGGGGACCCCCCACATGAGGTCCATCCCACCCCCGACCCTGGGCACAGGGTGTCCTGCATCTTGCTTTGTGGCTCCTACTCATGAAGGGCTTCCCCAGCTCTGGGCCCCGGAGCACACCGCCTTCTGAGGCGAGCCACCGGCCCTAAGTCGTCAAGATGTCTCCACTCAATCTGCTGCTGCAGGGGTTGGTCCATTTTCTAAGAGTAAATGGAGGCAAGGAGATCTAGTGGCAGTGGGGTCGCACAGCAGACCACCTGGGGCTGGAGTCTGCCAGCCCCAACCCAGCCAGGCCTTGAAGGGAGGTTCTCTGCCCTCCCACAGGGGGAGGGAAGAGCGGGGACGGGCAGAGTGGGGACGGGCAGAGTGGGCCTGGCACTGTGCCCAGGTCCACTACTGGAGCCAGCAGGGAGACAGCATATTTAAATAATGGCCTTGCCTGCGTCTGTGAAGGGCCGTTGGGTGGGGAAAGCAGAGGTGTTAGCTGTTAAAAAGTTGAATCTGGCTGGGGATATAGCTCAGTTGGTAGAGTGCTTGCCTTGCAAGCACAAGGCCCTGGGTTCAATCCCCAAAGTTGAATCTTGGGTTCAAACTTAAGGTCTGTCCCCCCCCACCCACTGCACCACCTTGGGCACACCTCTGAAGGCTTTGTCCAGTCTGCCCATCAGGACAATTGAGCCAGTGATAAGAACTCAGCCCCACACTCTGTAGATAGCAGGTGCTCAGTAAACACCAGCCGCCTTGCTCCCTGTCACCGGCATCTGCAGTGAGTGCCTTGCTAGACTGCTCTGTTTCTCCAGAGGATCAATGGAATTCTGTCCCCACCCAGGGCCTTGGGGGCTGCCTTGTGGACAATGCGGTGATTGCCCAGGGTCCTCCCTAATCCTCGTGTCCCACCCTGGAGTAGTACCGGATGCTGGAGGAGGGGGACTTTACAGGAGGTGGGCCCTACCCCCGCCTAGGGAATCAGGACCCCGGGGTCTGGGAGACAGGCAGTAAGGGGACTCCCATCCCTGGTTTGGGATGGGCCAAGGTACCTGGGTATCCTATGAGCTGGCCCCTACCCCCTTATCCTGAAGACACTCTAGCTCCTCCCACCCCAACCCGTTGGACACAGCAGGCAAGGTGGGAGGCGAGAGTAGCCAGAAAAGTTCTGACCCTGTTCCCACGGTTCTTCGGACTCCGGGCCTGTGAGCTCTCCTCTTAGAGGGAGAAGAAAGACCCCAAGTCTCCTGCCCTGCCATGTGCCCTCGCCACTTCTTGGCGGACACCTTCACCTGGAGACCTCCACCTCTGCACCTGTGGCATCTTCCCTGCTACCCTCCCCGTTCTCACGCCCCTTCTCTTTTGGGCGCTAATGGGCTCCCTCTCCCCTGCACCCAGATACGTAGGCCTGCCCCTGGGCCGGTGGCTGGGAGTGAGGGATCGGATCAGGAAGCCTGTGAAACCTAACGCCACGCTGGAGAAACACTTCCTCCAGATGGGGCGGAGACCCAAGGAGGTGAGAGTGCCCCCTGCCACTGCCAACCTGCTGCCCAGTGGATGGGGCCTGGCAGCCGTGTGTGGCCACTTGCTGGAGACCAGGGAAGCTAAGGTGGCCTCTGGCACCCCAACAAATGCCCCAGCCTGCACGCCACCTGGATCTCCTGCTCGCTGGCAGCAAAGCCTCACCCAGCCCAGCCTCCTGGGAGAAGCCCCGCCCTGCCCGCCTCCCCTGCGGCAAGTCCCGCCCCTCCTGTCCTGGGCCTCAGCGGACTCAGCTGCCCAGTGGGTTCTGGGCTGGGATGAGAGGAGCAGTTCTTTCTCCTCCCTTTGGAGAGAGCCTGGTTTTCCTGGGGGTGGTGGCAGGCAGCCCTGTGATCCTCTCTCTGGTGTTGACTGCTTAGTGGACAGGCTCTGGGCTGCGGGGTCCTGAGGGGGAAGGGGCATGTAGGCTCTTTACCCTGGCCAGGACACACACCTTCCGCAGGGCAGAGAGCTTTGCCATTCCTCTCCCTTGTCAATCTCCTCTGCCGGAAGGGATGCTGGCAAGCTCTCAGCTGCCTGCTGGGGTGGGTGAGACCTGACTCTCCCCAGCGGGCATGGGAAAGGCTCTGGGGGTGCTGCCAGCCTCATTCCTAATCCCCTTCTCCACCCGTGTTCTGCCTGCACTGTGGACAGGTCTTAGCTGTCACTGCCCAGTGTTCTGGGGCATACCCAATCTCTCAGTAATAGACACGACTACCTCACAGGCAAGAGCTGGGGCTGCAGGGGAGGGGAGCAGAGCCAGGTCCTGCCTATCCAGGGACTAGGGAAGGAAGCCACCATCAGCCTTCTGTGGCCCTGACTCCTGACACCCCTCTTCAGCCTCAGATGGCCCTCTTGGCCTCCCAGTGTGGCCTCACACTGCGGCAGACTCAGCGCTGGTTCCGGAGGCGCAGAAACCAGGATCGGCCCTGCCTCTCCAAGAAGTTCTGTGAGGCCAGGTAAGAAAGCCAGGAAGGGGCCACGGGGGGCAGGGTCTGCTTCAGCAGCTGCCTCATGGGCTTCCTCCTGTCTGCAGCTGGAGGTTTGTCTTCTACCTGTGTACCTTCATCGGTGGCCTCTCGGTCCTGTACAATGTGAGTACCCTGACTGCTCGCCTGTCCCACAAGCACCTGAAGGGCCTACTGAAGATCTACTATGCACCAGGAGCTGGGGTTCCGCAGTGAATGAGCCACCAGTGGGAAGTGAGAGGCAGACATGGACCGAGCCAGGGAAAAGTGGGCTGACTCATGGCTGTACCCAGAGGGCCACTGGAACCCTGGGGAGGGCCTGGCCCCAGGGCAAAGCTGGCGTGTGACCTTCAGGAGCTTGAGACCTCTGTTTCTTTGCAGGAGTCATGGCTCTGGACTCCAGCAATGTGCTGGGACAACTACCCACACCAGGTGAGTGGCAAGGGGTGGGCAGAGGTTCAGTTCCGTTGCCTCAGGCACAGGACCCAAACTCCTGCGTCACACCAGAAGTTCTCCCGAGTTCTGCTCTCTGGCTGGTTTTCACTCCTCTATGACATGGAGAGGGACCGGGAGTGAGGAAACCACAAAATCCCTGGCCTGACACCTCCAGAGAAGGGGAGCTCATGTCTCCCCACCCACTGGCATTCAGCTGTCCTGGTTTTAAGCAAATGGGGAGGGTCCTGAGTCATGTTGCTGCCAGGTGGGTGCCCACTGCCCACTGCCCACAGCTACCCTTGCTGTCCTGTCCCAGACCCTGAAGCCCAAGCTGTACTGGTGGTACCTCCTGGAACTGAGCTTCTACGTCTCACTGCTGATCACGCTGCCCTTTGACATCAAGCGCAAGGTGAGGCCCCTGGGGAGTGGACACCGTGGGGAACATCTGACCCTGCCTCTGGACAGGGAGGTGGGATGGAGTGGGCAGCGGCACCACCACATCCTCAGATAGGCTCAGCGCCTGCACAGGAAAGCATGGGGTCCAGAGGTCACACCGATCTCCTGAGAGGGCCTGGCCCCAGGGTGGGGCCCCTCCAGGCACCAAGGCTGGTCCATGACCCACCATCTCCCACAGGACTTCAAGGAACAGGTGGCGCATCACTTCGTGACTATCGCCCTGATCACCTTCTCCTACAGCGCGAACCTGCTGCGCATTGGCTCTCTGGTGCTACTGCTGCATGACTCCGCCGACTACCTGCTGGAGGTGGGCCACCCGCGGACCGCCCTGCCTGCTCTCCCAGGTGCCCCTGGAGCTGAGGCCCCGCCCCTCCCAGTCTTCCTGCGCAATAAGACCCCGCCCCTGCCAACTCCCTGGGACTTGAGGCCCCGCCTCCCCGGCTTCCTAGGAGGTAACGCCCGCTCAGGCTCCCTGGTTAGGGAAAGCTCTCCCCTCATTCTAAGGCGGTTTCTGGAGCCAAGGCCTCACCCCAGTTCCCTTGCTCCTACCCCATAGCACCTGTTCCGATGAGGAGGTCCTGCCTTCCCCGCCCCTGCCCCTGTCCTGCCTCCGGTGCTGAGCGCTTCTCTCTGCTGCCCTCCCCAGGCCTGTAAGATGTTCAACTACACGCGCTTTACAACAGTGTGCGACACGCTCTTCGTCATCTTCTCCCTAGTCTTCTTCTGCACCCGCCTCATACTCTACCCCACCCAGTGAGTCAGCCGTCCCGTGGGGGTTAGGGTGGGAGGGCGTGTCTGAGACCCCAGGCCCGCCTCGCCCTTGGTGCCCTGCCTCCGGAGCTGGAGGTATTGGCTGGGATTTTTCCAGGAGGAGGCAGGGAAGCGTGTGCCTGGCACGGGGCACAGCATATGCAGAAGCCCCGAGGTGAGAGAGGGAACTGGACTCAGCCTTTATCCAGTGCACCCGGGTGTGAGGTGGGAGGAGGCGAGGCCAGGCTGCAGAGTCAATTTCTAGTGGATGTTTGTTGAGTGAGGACTTGGCGGAGGCAGCAACACAAGGCCCCCTGCTCTCGGTGCTGGCAGTGCAGGTGCAAACGGGCAGACCAGGCAAGCGAGCCAAATCTAGAGGAGGGGAGGAACGTGAAGAGCAGGCGGAGAGTTGGGAGTCAGTGGAGTGACCAGGACACCCCACTGACCATGTCTGTACAGAGGGGAGGGAGGGAGGTAAGAAGGACCACACTGATCCCAAGAAGCATTCTAGAAAGGAGAGAATGGCCCCAAAGTCCTGGGGAGGAACCACAGGAGCCCGTGGGACTGAGGCAGAGCAAGAGAAGCGAGGGAGGAGGCCACTGCAGGAGTGGACCAGGACAGGGCCTCAGGGGCTGGAGGACCAGGCCTGAGTAACTCAGGAGGGCCCTCTGGTGGCTGCAGGGGAACAGATGGAGGGAAACATCAGGGGCAGAGGGCCCCCCCCCCAGCAGAAGCAACTGCCCCGCCCAGTGAGGTGAGGCAAGGGTGCAGACTCGCACTGCCACCAGGGCCATGGCTGGGAACAGGTCCAGGAGGAGCTGCCTGAGGCATCGGGGCTCAGCTGGGCCGAGGGACCTGTGGCGAGGTCCCTCCACCAGGAGACACGAAGCAGGCAGATGTAGAAGTCGCCAGTCCGCAGTTGGTATCTGAGGTCACCAGCCTGGATGGGGCCGGCAGGGGCCAGGTGTGGACACAGAGGCTGAGTCCCTTGAAGTCTGCAGGTGGAGGAAAGCCTGGAGAGATGGGGGAGTAGCTACAGATGGGAGGCACAGGAGGAAACAGCCACTACAGCCACTTCTTCAGAGTCGGAAGGGAAAGGGGACCACCAGAGGGACAAAGAAGGGTCGAGAGAGGGCGTTTTGCTGTTTCTTGCACGTGAAGTGACAGCAGGGTTGGTGCTGGTGGCAAAGAGCCAGCAAGGAGGTAGCATGAGGGAAACAGGAGAAAAGAGAGGAGCCAGAGCTGGGGTCAAGGCTAGGGCCTTCAGGGCGGGGGTAGGGGGCACTCAGGAACTTTCTCTCAAGTTGCTCCATGAAGAAGCAGGTTGCATCCCAATGGAAGAGGAGCTGGGGGCCTAAGGAGACACAAGAGATGTGAAAGGGCCCCTGAGGAGGGCGGTGGGCTAGTAAGCACCCCTTTGTGGTTCATGGTTGGGAATGGCCAGTTGAAAAGCCTCTGTTCTGCTGACCCAGTTTAACAGGGAGCAGGGGTTGAAAAGGATAAGTATCATGAAACAGGGGCAGCACTGGGGAGCCACAGAAGGTTCCAGAGCAGGAAAGGCCAAGCAAGTTAGAGGTTCCTAGGACTAGGGTCTACAGCAGCTGGTGAGACCCTTCCCCCCTCCCTCCCTCCTGCTGTAGGATCATCTACACCACGTACTACGAGTCCATCTTGGACTCGGCTCCCTTCTTTGGCTACTACTTCTTCAACGTGCTTCTGATGATGCTGCAGGTGTTACACGTGTACTGGTTTGGCCTCATTCTGCGCATGCTCTACAACTTCTTGAGGAAGGGTCAGGTACATCCGGGCAAGGGTAGCTCATGTGTGCCTCTGGGAGCCCCAGCCCAGCCCAGCCTGTCCCCACTTCCTCCGTGCTCTGAGCTTCACCCCTCTTTGTTCCCCAGATGGCAAAGGACATCCGCAGTGATGTGGAAGAGTCGGACTCCAGTGATGACGGGCTGGCTGCAGAAGGTTCACAGCTGAAGAACGGGGTGACTCATAGTCCTGGGACAGCCCCTGCCGATGGCCCTAGAAGCCGGGCAGCCGGACGGCTGGCCAATGGGCACGTGCCAGCCACATAGCCAGCCAAGAACGGCAGTGAGGGGCTGCCCCCAGCACCTAGGATACTGTGGGGTGTCTGGACTGGCGGCCCTTGAGCCAACTCTGCAGGCAGGGAAGCCCGACCCCAGGATGGGCAGGAGGGCTGATGATCTGTCTCCAGTCCCTCCCTTCCCTCCCTCCCTCTGGGCAACTAGACAGAGCTAGAAGGCAGCAGCAGGACACTGCAGCCAGCCGGAGCCACGTCCAGGCTGCAGCCTGGTGGCCACGGGGAGCCCTGGATGAAAGGGGTCCAATAAAACCTGAACGGAGCTGAATTCTCTGCCTGAGAACTTGGGTCCGTCACAGCTTCCTCTCCTTCCCTGAGATGCCAAGAAAGCCACCACCAACCAGACACTCATTGCCACCCAGAATGTGTCACCTCCAGGGGTCCCAGGGGCATGGAGGATGCAGCTACCCCCAGGCAAGGCCTTGGTGCTCAGCCAGCACCTTAGACAAGCCACCACCTGCTCACTCCTGGCTCACAGGCATGGCATACCAAGCTCAGGAAGCTCCAATCTTTTGCTTAAGGTTGGGGCCAATCAGGAGGGAGTCGGGGTCTTGTAGCGAGTGGAGCCCCTGCTCAAAGCCACCAGGAGACTCCCTTCAACTAGTGAAGGAGGTCCAGGGAGGAGGTGTAAATTCGCACAGGCTTCCCTAGAGTCAGCCTAGGTCCCTTCAGGAGCTGCATAAGAACGGGGTCCCTCTCCAAGAAAGAGGCTGGAGCACCAGTGTCCCATACCCCAGAGACAGCCCCAAAATCCACATGTGGCCAGCTCACACTGCCCTGGGGACCCACCGGAGCTGAGTCATGATGTAGAAGCAAGGGATGGTGGGGGCAAAGGAGCACTGCGGGGACACCAGAGAAGAAACTAATGAGGGACAGGACAGGCTGCTGAGAGAGGGAAGGGAAAGGGACACAATCGGAGAGGGGAGAAACGGCAGGGTAAAGGGACCCGCGAAGGGCTGCGGCTAGGCTCCTGTTTGCTCTCCTGTGTGGAGCCTGGAGCGGGAAGGAGGGGGGTCCCACGGAGACAAGGGAGGCCAGCGGAGGATGGGGAGGGAAGGGGGCGGTCTGGGCAATGAACTTGACCAAATTAGGTTATGTGCGTGTGTGAAGATACCACGGCCCACTACTGTAACATTATAATGCGCCAATAAAGGAAGGAAAGGACGGCGGAGGGGCACAGCGAGAGGGGACCAGCCCTTATCTTCGTGCTTCTCCGCAAAAGGGAGAGGAGGGAGGGAGCAGAGGCCTCCCTGTCTCCACCCAGGGGGGTAACAGAAGGTGACCCGATCGGAAGGCTAGGAGAAGGCGCCTGGAGGACAGCGTGGGAGGGAGAGAGCAAGCGGGGAAGAGAAGGAGCAGGAGAGGAGGCGGAGGACAGCGCACCGGAGAGAGAGCTGATGCCAGCGGAGGAGGGGTGGGGGCGGCAGACGAGAGGAAGGGAAGAGCGCGTAGGGACAGAGCAGCTCGCCAAGGAGAGAAGGGGTGGGTGTGGCTCCGCGCTGGAGCACTCGCCTGGCACAGGCAGAGCCCCGGGATCCGCCTCCCGCAGAGGAGGGGAAACAGCAGATCAGCTGGGATGAAAGGATGAACTGATGGACCCCAGGGGAATTAGCAGACAACGCTGAAACCAGCGATGCCCAACAAAGAGCAAAGTGCGGATCCTAGTGACTGCGAAGTACTGGCCAAAAGTGATACTAGAGATTGAGCATCCTTTATCCTGAATTCTAAATGCTCCAGGATCTTTGAGTACCCATGTGATGCCACGAATGGAAGATTCCACACCTGACCTCAGGGGACAGGTCACAGTCAAAAAGTGGGCACACCAAAAATAGGGTATAAGATAGCTGGGCGGAGCCGGGCGCGGTGGCGCATGCCTGTAATCCCAGCACTTGGGAGGCTGAGGCAGGAGGATCGCGAGTTCAAAGCCAGCCTCAGCAACTTGGCGAGGCCCTAAGCAACGCAGTAAGACCCTGTCTCTAAATAAAATACAAAATAGGGCTGGGGATGTGGCTCAGGGGGTGGAGTGCCCCTGGGTTCAATCCCCAGTACAAAAAAAATTATACACACACACACGCACACGCACACACACACAATATGTGTGTGTGTGTGTGTGCGTGTGCGTGTGTGTGTGTGTATTTGGTATAAGATGACTTTCCGTTGTGTGTTCAAGGTGTATGGGAAGCAAATGAATTTCACATTTAGTTATGGAACTAACCCCCAAGATATCTCAGTAGGTATCTGCAAATAGTCCCCAATCCAAAAATATCCAAAATCTGAAACACCTCTGTATCCAGGCATTTCGGATAATGGGCATGCAACCAGTGCTGGCAAAATGCAGGGTGATGGCGCCCTCTGTTGGTAAGATTTGTAGGAATGTGGCGCCGCCAAATGGCACGCCCCCTAGAGGGGAACATGGAAATAATCAGCAATACTACCAGTGTTTGCTCTTCTATCTAAAGATATACCTAGGTACTAAAGTAGCTACTGTGTTAGTAATACCTTAGCATTTCTCATACTCCCGACACTCCGTAAGAACAGGACAACCAACCTAAAAAAAAGAGGGCAAAACACATGATGGACACGTACAGAAGGGAAAACCCAGAAACTTATAAAAACGCACCAAGCCTCACAAATAACCAAGGAAATGGAAACCAAGACTAGGAGATGCCATTTTAGAGCCACTCGGATTGGCAACACAAAAAATCAGACAAGCCTGTGCTGTGGCGCACACCTGAAATCCCGGGAACTTGGGAGGCCGAGGCTAGAGGATCCAAGTTCAAGACCAGCCTGGGCAACTTAGCAAGATCCTGTCTCAACACATAAAAAAGGCTGCAAATGTAGCCCAATGGTACCGACCCCTGGGTTCAATTCCCAGTCCTACCAAGAAAAGAAAGTGTTGGAGGGAATGAGGTCAAAAGAAATTACACATCCATTACTGGGAGGAGCTTAAATTGGTACCACCACTTTATAAAAGTGACCTTTTGTAAGGGTCACTTTGCTGACCTTCTGTAAAGTTCAGAAGTAACCCCAAAAATGTCATGTAGAGCTGGGGAGTTTAGCTCATTGGTAGAGTGCTTGCTTAGCACATGTGAAGCCCTGAGTTCAATCCCCAGCACCACAAGAAAATAAAAAAGGCAAAGAACTTGAATGGACATCAACAAAACATGCACAAACAGCCAGCAAACGCAAGACAAGAAATTCAACATCATGAGACCTTAGGAAAATGCAGGTCAAAACCACAGTGATCTGGGTACAGTGGTGCACACTGATCTTCCCAGTGACAGGCAGGCAGATCACAATAGCAAGACCAAAGCCAGCCTCAGCAACTTGGCGAGGCCCTAAGCAACGCAGTAAGACCCTGTCTCTAAATAAAATACAAAATACAAACAAGACCCTGTTGCAAAATAAAAAGAGCTGGGTCTGCAACTCGGTGGTAAAGCACCCCTGAGCTCTATCCCAGTAACACTCCCCCCCCAAAAAATACCCTTAAAATCACAATGAGATACTATTTCATAACCACCAAGTGAGTGTAATTAAAAGAGAAAGTGTTTTTGAGAACGTGCAAAAATGAAAATAATTCATTGTGGGAACATAAAATGGGTTAATCTTTGTGAAACAGTTTGGTGGTTTCTCAAAAAGTGAAACACAGAATGACCACATGATCCAGCAATTCCACTCCTAGGTATAAAACCAGAGGAACTGAAAACAGGTATTCAGATAAATGCTTGTACATGAATGTTCATTGCAGCATTATTCACAATAACCAAAAGTTGGAAACAGACCAAATGCCCATCAGTGGGTGAATGATTAAATATGGTATATCCATACAATGAAATACTATTTAACCATGAAAAAGAAGTGCTCATATGTGTGAAACATGAATGAACCTTAAAAACATTCAGTGACAGAAGCCAGGTACAAAAGTCCCCACATTTATGACTCCATGTATATGAAATATCCAGAAGAGGTAAACATATAAAAATAAAATGCAGATTTATAGATGCCAGCTTCTGGGAGTTAGGGAATAGGGAGTAACTGTTTAATAGGTACAGAACTTTTGGGTTTTTGTTTTGCAAGAAATATCCTACTTAATTCAAATGCTATTCTGAGCCCCATTTCCTCTTTCTTGTGTATTTTTTAAAGGAACTTTTTTTTTTTTGTTTTTTTTTTTTGTTTTTGTTTTTGTTTTTGTTTTGTTACTGGGGATTGAACCCAGGGGCACTCAAACTTTTTATATTTTTAAAATTATAACATTAGCACATATTAATTATACAAAATAATGGGTTTCTTTTGGCATTTTCATAGTACATATAATATACTTTGATCTTGTTTCCTTCCCAGACCCCAGAGATGGTTGGTTGATTGGTTGGTTGGTTGGTTGGTTGGTTGGTTGGTTGGTTGGTTGGTTTTAGTGGTGGAAATGTTTGGGAACTAAAATTGTGGTTCTATAACATTATGGATGTACTAAATCCTACTGAATTGTTTGCTTTAAAATAGTTCAATTTTAGCCGGGCGGTAGTGTATACCTGTAATCCCAGCACTTGGGAGGCTGAGGCAGGAGGATCTCGAGTTTGAAGCCAGCCTTGGCAACTTAGCAAGGCCCTAAGCAACTCAGTGAGACCCCGTCTCTAAATAAAATACAAAATAGGGCTGGGGATGTGGCTCAGTGGTGGAGTGCCCCTGGGTTCATCCCCAGTACCAAAAAAAAAAAAAAAAGTTTAATTTTATGTTATATGAATTTCACCTTAATAAAAATGCATGAAAGGAGAGTTTGCATGAACCATTAATTAACAGTGTCTTTGTCTTATGAAATGAAGATTATTCCAATTCCATATACCTGGTGTCCCCCACCCAACTGCCCCCACTCCCTGTTCCCCCCAAAATGCACAAACAAAACCTCTCAAGGGTCAAAAAAGAAACCATGATGGACATTAGGAAATACACATAACCAGAGAAATAATAAAAATATTCCACACCTCTATTTGTAGGATGCAGTTGAACCATCCTAAGGTGAATTGGTAACCTCATATGCTTGCATTAGAAAATGGGGGGGGAGCTAAGCAACCAATTTAAGAACAGTAGAATAAGCTCAATGAAATAAAAATAGGAGAACATAAAAAAATAAATAAATGCAGAAATTAGAATGGACAGGCAACCCCCAAACACTGGTTTTGTGAAAGGCTAATAAAATAGACACACCTGACAAGATTAATGAAGAAAAATAAATAAGTCAGGCTGGGGATGTGGCTCAGTGGCAGAGTGTTTGCCTAGCACGCAGGAGGCCCTGGGTTCCATCCTCAGCACCACCACCACAAAAACAAAAAAAAATATATATTAAGCCAAGTGTGGTGGTGCAAACCTATATTCCCAGCTACCTGGGAGACTGAGGGAGGAGGCGTGCAAGTTCAAGGCCAGACTCAGCAACTTAGCGAGACCTTGTCTCAAAATAAAATAAGAAAGACTGGGGATGTAGCTCAGTGGTAGCGTGTGTGGGGCTCTCAATTCAATTCCCGGTACCATGAAATAAATAAAACTGCCCATGGTTTGCCTAAGACATCATATCTGTGCCAAAAGCATACAGCAAGCCCTGGGTTCAGTGCCCAGTGCGCAGGCACACACACACACACTGTTTACGCAGGAAGATTCATAAGAGTTTAAAAGTTTGCTTCATCCAAAATCAGTATAGAAGAAGCATTTTAATCACTATATAATAGACATTTTATTACTTAGTAATAAACATTTAGAAAAGATGCCCTTTATTACAGAAAAAGATTACCTAGAAGTAAATCTATATAAGATTCATAGGTTTATATAGATTAAGCTCTATATGAGTAAACTGTTGCCTGGGGTGGTGGCACATGCCTGTAATCTCAGCAACTCCAGAGGCTGAGGTAGGAGGATGACAAATTTGAGGCCAGCCTGGCAGTTTAGAGACCCTTTCTCAAAAATTAAAAAAAGAAAAGAAAAGAAAAGAACTGAGGATGCAACTCAGGGGTTGTACACCCCTGGGTCCAATCCTCTGCATAGGGAGGATGGACCCCCAAAGGATTCATTTAGCAGAACACAACAGGCTGACACTAGAATGTGTGAAAGTGCAAGGAGCCACACATAGCCAACCTTCTTGAAGAGCACACTGTGGAGGGTGAATAAGAAGTCAGTGATGAGTTTAGAGTTTGTTTTGAAGAGCAGGAAATGTAAAAGAGGCAGAGTTGCTATTTTTCATAACAAGTTTTAAAAGATTGACTTCAGCTGGGCCCAGTGGCTCATGCCTGTAATCCCAGCAGCTCAGGAGGCTGAGGCAGGAGGATCCTGAGTTCAAAGTTAGGATCACCAGCAATGGCGAGGCAATAAGCAACTCAGTGAGACCCTGTCTCTAAATAAAGTACAAAATAGGGCTGGGGATGGGGCTCAGTGGTTGAGCCCCCTTAGTTCAATCCCAAGTACCCCCAGCCAAAAAAAGACTGACTTCAATTAATTGCTAGTTTAACTTTGATTTGAAAAGAAGAGCATTCGCAAGTTAGCATAATATAAGAAACTATTCTTTTGGCATTAGGAGGTAAACTATTTAATAAGCTCAAAATGTAAAGGAAAACCTTGACACGTTTGACAACATTAAAAATGTCATAGCCGGGCGCGGTGGTGCACGCCTGTAATCCCAGTGGCTCAGGAGGCTGAGGCAGGAGGATCTCGAGTTCAAAGCCAGCCTCAGCAACTTAGCGAGGCCCTAAGCAACTCAGTGAGACCCTGTCTCTAAATAAAATACAAAATAGGGCTGGGGATGTGGCTCAGTGGTGGAGTGACCCTGGGTTCCAAAAAAATCCCCAGTACCAAAAAATAAATAAATAAATAAATAAATAAATAAAAATATCAGAACAATCCAAAGATTTCTGCACCATTTAGGAATCTTCCAGTCACAAGTGACAAACACTTAACCCGCCCCCAGAACAAAATGAAACAAAATCAAAACCTAACCCAAAAACTTAGCTCAGTTTTTTTAAAATCTTGGCTTCTATGACTGTACAGTTCCGAGACGAGGCAAGCATCAGGCATGGCTTGCTCCAGAAGTTCATGACACCATCCAGGCTCCGGGTCCCCTTCTTCTGTTTCCTTGGCTGTCTTTCTGTGACTGATGGCTCTGTCCCCGGCCAAGGTGGAACACAATGGTTTCAGACTCCACATCCTCGCGGGGGTGGGGGGTGGGGGGTGGGGTCTCTCAGAAGGCCCAGAAAACGCCTCCAAGGACCATGGTCTAAGCCTGATCACGTGCTGCCTGTGAACCAATCAGGTAGCCAAAAGAAAAGTTGCTGACCAATGGGAGCCCATTGACTTGAGGGTGGAGCCAACCTCACGACTGAAAAGGGTTGACAGGGAAGTTCCCCAAGGATGCAGGGAAGGTGATACCATCCTCCCAAATATCAGGAAAAGAACCACCAAAGAGAGGGGACCAACAGGCATGAACAGGCCCATCTCGAGTGGAACTTCCGTTTTTTGTACCAGGGATTGCACCCAAGGGCAATTTACCACTGGGCCACATCCCCACCACCCACCCACCTCGCCTTTCCCCTCCACCCCCAGACAGGGCCTCGCTAAATTGACCTCAATCTTACGATCCCCTTGCCTCAGCCTCCCTAGTGGCTGTGATTACAGGCGTGTACCACTACACCCCACTGGGAATTTTTTAAATATGGAAAAATACTGTGGACCATTAGCCTTAGAAAAAAAAAGAAAATGACACCTGTTGCTACCTGAATGAACTCTGATGACACAATGCTAAGTGAAATAAGGCAGACAAAAACCATTGTACAGTTGAGCATGGTGGTGCAGGCCTGTAATCCCAGCACTTGGGAGGCTGAGGCAGGAGGATCGCGAGTTCAAAGCCAGCCTCAGCAAAAGCAAGGTGCTAAGCAACTCAGTGAGACCCTGTCTCTAAATAAAATACAAAATAGGGCTGGGAATGTGGCTCAGTGGTCAAGTGCCCCTGAGTTCCATCCTTGGTACAAAAAACAAAAGCAAAAACCATTGTACATTCCATGCACATGAGGTACCTGGAAAAGGCAAACTCACAGAACAGAAGGGCGGGTGCCAGGGGCTAGGGAGTGGAGGGTAGGACTTAGTGTTTATTGGAAACAGGCAAGAAGAGTTCTGGAGATGGGTGGTGGTAATAGTTACACAACTTGGTGTACTTAATGCCACTGATCTCTACACTTAACAACAGTGAATTTTGTGTGATGTGTATTTTATCACTATGCTTTTTAACGGGGTAAAATGGTCAATCCACTAACGTGCAGGAAAACGACTACTGAAGAATCTAGGAAGCAGCACGGTACGTTTGTTCACACCAGCATTATTTTTTATTTTGAGACAGGGTCTTGCTAAGCTGCCGAGGCTGGCTTTGAACTATGGATCCTCCTGCCTCAGCCTGCCCAGTAGCCGGATTACAGGCGTGCGCCACGCCCAGCTGATTTATGATATTCAATCAATGTAAATGCTACCGGCATAGTTGCTACACTGTATTGCTGAGGGAATCTTGATAAGATAAAGTCTATGCAGATTCAATACAGATGTAATTTTGTTTCCAAAGAGATTCGATCTGCGGTTGCGTACGGGCGGCAGAACTTAGGGAGGCTCAGCTCCTGCTCCCCGTGGCTTTCCCCACCACCGGCTCCAGCCTACATCCTTCACCGAGATCTTCATCGCCAACGTCAGCAGTGACCTCCCATTATCCGATCATACGGTCTCTCCTTCCAAGCCTGCTTGGTGACTCAGTTCCTTTGATCTGACTCCTTCCCTTCTCCTGTACATTCCTGGTTTCCTTCCATCTTCCAGACGGCTCCTTCTTCCTTCATATTCTTCCTCACTTTTGAAACCTCTAGACCTCGCTCCAATCACTCCTCTCCTCCCTCCACGAACATCCACCTAAAAACTCCACTTCGTGTCTCCAAGTCAAACCCAGGGCCAAACGCCCACCACTTTCTTTCTCAAAAGCATCTTCAAAGCGGGATTCCTATTGGACCCCTTCCGGAGCCACGCCCACACCAGGGTCAGGCCTCCACCGCCCAGCCCCTCACGGTCAGCCTCATCCACGTCTCAGAGGCATCCTTGCCTCCCCACGCCCACGTCCCATGTGGCCCCCAATCCTGGTGCCGGATCGACTTTAAACAGACCCCATCCAACCATCCCTGGTCGCCCACACTGATCCCCGCAGGGTCCCAGCTTCTTGCGCTCCTTGGACCACTGTTTCCCCTTCTGCCTGATCTCCCAGTTCCCGCTTTGGCCCCTCCCATCCTATCCCCTACCCTCCTCATTACAGCCAAAAATGCCTCCTCCCAATTTCGGAGGTCTGTTTTGTTTTGGGCTGTATTCTGAGCACCGAGAACAGTGCTTTATACAGTCATGTCTGTTGGGGACTGGTTCCAGGACCCCTGCACATATCGAAATCTGCAGGTGCACGAGTCCCTTATAAAACGCCCTAGAGTTTGCAGTTCAATGTACCTTCATCCTCCCACATCCTGTCCCCAGATGACTATGTTAACACAAAGTAAACGCTATGCAAACAGTTGTTATGCTGTATTGCTTAGGAATAGTGACAGGCAAGGGGAAAAAAGCCTACACGTGTTAAAGACACATTTGTTCTTTTCTTTCTTTCTGTTCCTTTCTTTTTTTCAGGGCCTCACACATGCTAGGCAAATGCTCTACTATCGCCCTACATGCCCAGCCCTAATCACTTTTTTTTTTTGATACATTATCTAATCACCTCTTAAAAGGCCTACAAATACAATCATATTCTGAGGGGGTTAAGAGTTCAACACAGAAATTCATGTCTATTTTTTGTCCCTATGGACTGTTCCAGAAAATGTGACACAGACTAGGGAAAGAATTTGGCTGAGACGGGGTGACTCCAGGAAGTGACCACAGTGATGAAGCTGAGGGGGAGGAGCACCAGTCCAAGCACGGTGACAGGGACAATAAGGGTGATACCAGGCAGCAAGGGAGGACAGAGTTGCCAGAAGTCAGAATAGGAGACAGCTCAGCATTTCTGGCTTGGCACCAGGAGCTAGCTCCCTATATTCCAGGTTAGCTCGGCCAGGCTGAGCCACCCCTCTCCACAGGCTGGATTCCCAAACCTGGGTAGAAAGCAGCAGACGGCCACGGTGGAAGCAGGTCCTGCCTAACCTGTACCTGGTCTAACTGGGACCTCAACACCATGGTGGGGGACCATTCTGTCTCCACTTGGCCACTACCCACGGCGGGCGCCTGGGACCAAGCAGCCCAGGTGCATTCTAGGTCTGTGAAGCTCCACCCTGCCTTGCTTTTGACCTTGGGGAGGGTAAGAGGACAGCTGGGCACCATGGTCCAGACTGCCCTACCCGGGTTCACATCCCAGCCCAGACACCACATGACCTTGAGTTCACATTCCTTAACTTTTCCCCCTGTACTGTGAGGACAGCCAATGGAAACAGCCCAGAAGCCTAGCAACCGATGACGGCCAGACAAGACTTGAGCTGAGACACTGCCCTGCAGTAGAAAGGAACAACACTGTGACTCTAATGAGCCCTGCAAACCTGCTCAGTGAGAGGCCAGCACAGAAGGCCAGGCAGTACCACCCATTCACATGAAGTGTCTGGAACAGGCAAACCCACAAGGACAAAGTACACAGTGGTTCCAGGGGGCTGGGGGAGAGCGGATGTGCAGCGACTGCCAGGGGCACGGGGTTTCCTTGTGGGATGATGAAAACCTCCTGGACCAGAGGTGATGGTTGCACAATGCAGCAAGTGGACCAGGCCACAGGGCTGCATGCTTCAAGATGGTTAATGGTTAATTCAGGTTGTGAGTTTTCCTCAGTAACAAAAAGGGGCGGGAGGGCTGGACAGGGACACATGGCTTCCATCCCCTCCCCTAACCCTAACCCTAACCCACCCAGCCCCCAGGCAGCCCTTCCTGGCCACGGTGAGCCATCGGGCATTTGCCAAGCACTCACTACCAGATGCCAGGACCTGTGCCCACCTGGACGTCTCACCCTGAACATGCTCAGAGGCCCAGGCTGCAGTCTGTGACCCCAGGGGGAAGAACACACCGAGCTGACTGGCCTACCCTGTCACCCTAAGAGGAGGCCACTCTCCCCCTCAGAGTGACTAATCAGAATGGGGGACAGAGAGAAAAAGGGCAGCAAAGTCATGGCTCAGCATGATGATAAGGACCTGGGGGGCACAGAGTGGATGTGACTGGACGTCTGGGCCTCCTCCATGAGGAAGAGGAGGGAAAGGCCCACTGAGCTGTCCCTGAGGGCAGGGTACCTGTCCCCAGTCCCAGCAGCAGGCTGAATCTTGGGGTGGGGAGAGTGGGACTCCCGCAGGTCTGGGCTCTCAGGGCAGAAAGCCGTGGATCCCCACCATGACAGGACTCACAGGTACCCTCACCCCCTTCTAAACCTGGATTTCCTGGAAATGACTCACTGGGCTGATTCTTAGGACAGGATGAGCAGCTGCCAGCGGGAACCCGGCTGGAGGAAACAGCTCTCATGCGTGTGCACGTGATGGCGAAGCAGAGCTACTCAATGGGGTTGGGAGGGGCTGGCGTGACCAGCGCTCTCACCTCCAGCCTGGCCCATCCCTGGCTCACTCACCCTCTGCCCCATTTGTGGCAGCTGGTAAAGAGGGCCCTGAAAACAGGGCCTGAGCTGTTCACACCTTTATGTGGTCCCCTCACCCCCAACACATGCACACACAGGGCATGAGCTAACACACTGCAGAAGTGCTGCTGGTCCAGCAACTGCTGCTTTGCACTTGGAAGCCCCGATTTCCGAGAACCAAGGACAGAGTGCAGCCAGTCTGTTCAGAAGGCAAGGAGAACCCAGGCTGTCCCAGCGTTCCCCTAGGGTAGAACAGAAACACTGCACGAAGTGATGTTCAGCCAGCCTGTCTCAAGGGAGAGGACTCCACCATCAGGTAAAACAAAAGAACCACCTGCAAGCCCAGGAGCAGGAACTGCGATAGACCACAGCGAGGCATTGAAGATCCCACTGATCCAGCACTGGACAGCCCCCCCCCAGCGCCAGCTAATTCCCAAACAGCCCACCTGGGAGCCACCTTTCACACGCAAACCAAACCCCCTTCCCTGGGCTCTCAGGCTCTTGGACACTATGCCCCAAGCCCACCCCAGGACCAGGTATCAGACAACTCAGAACAGTCCCTATGCATGCTCCCGCGGGTGCACACAAACCCTCCCGAAATGAATGAAACCAGCCAATCCTGGGCCTGCTTTCCACACCTCACCCACTGCTTCCGACAGAAGCCGGTGGTTTCCAGCCTCCTCTGCCTCCTGACCAGTGACATCCCTCACCCCAAGCTTCTTCCCTGTGACCCTGCAAAGCCTCACAGGTGCCCGTGACCCCCACCTCCACTGTGAGTGTGTTGTCTTTTCTTTTCCTTCTTTTTTCTCTTTTGGTACTGGGGATTGAACCCAGGCAGGCTCTACCATGGAGACACATCCCCAGCCCTTTTTATTTTGAGACAAGGTCTCACTAACTTGCCATCCCCCTGCCTTAGCTCCACCGATTCTGGGATTTCAGGCATGTCTCACTGCATTCACTGAGTAAGACCTTTTCAGTGGATCTGCTGGCCTCACCAGGCCTGATGATAAAGCCTAGGTTCTACAGCAGGGTGCAGCCTCTACTCAGGGAGAAGCCCTGGTGGACGGGGCACTGTAACTCGGGACAGGGGGGCGCTGCCTGAGCTCACTCTTCCTCCACGAAGCCTGCCAGGGATGCAGGCCTCCCTGCCGCAGCACCCCCACCCCTGCTCTCAGGAGGCAAGAGGGGGAGTGGCCAAGGGGGTGTTGAGAATGAGGTGCTGGGTCCCATCTTCTCTGGAACCTCACAAAAGCGGAGTCAAACAAGACCCCAGGCTGCCCAGACAAAGGAGACGGAGGCCAGAGGCAGGCAGAGGACCTAAAAGAACTTTAATTGTCACCCTGACAGGGTGGCAGGAGTGTCTGAGTGCAGGGCCATCCCGCCCCGGGAGAGGCCTGCGGCTGCCCCTTGTCTCTGGCCGTGGTGTGCTCCGAGCTCCTCCTGTGCAAACGGAGCCTCCCAGCCTCCTGGGCCACATCCACAGGAGCTCAGGTGCAAGGTTCCAGGCAGCCAGGAGCACCCCGGTCTCTGAGGCTGGGGCCCCAGCAGCTGTCTGCATGTCCCCACCATGGCAATCCTTGTCTGGCTGCACTCAGGGCAGGGGACAAGGTGTGAGAGCTTGTCCTCAGAGCTGTGAGGTCTTCCGTTCTGACAGCAGCAGAGACTCCTTCAGGGCCACCAGCAGCCCCAGCGCAGGTAGATACTCCTGGGCTCGAAGCCACACCACCACCAGGAGAATGGCGGCAGCCAGGCTGGCACTCAACACCCCTGTGGGGACAGACAGATGGACAGAGGGGTGGTGGGAGGGAGGCAGAGGCTGTCACAGTCACTGAACTCCCAATATGTGGGGCTTGGTGGTATGCAGCCTGTCCCCACCCAGACCCAATTCCCCCAGAACCAGCCTGGGGGCGTGGAAGGCCTGTGCATCTCACCAGCAGCAACGACAATCCAAGAGATGCTTGGGTTTCTGTACTGGGGCCCAGCAGAGGAGTCTGTGGCATTCCTGAGAGAGGTGACACTCTCCGGGGTCACAGGGGTCACCCTGGTTGTGGCACTCCCTCCCTGGAAAGTCTCACTGGTTTCTGCAATAAAAGCAGGCATTCTGTGTTTGAGGAGGGGCACCCAGGGCATGGGGCATGGGGTCCAGGTGCCCAGGGGAGCTCGAGGGGTTCATCAATCCAAGACTGGGTGAGCTACCCCTAACAATGCCACACCCCCCACAGGGGTGCTCCTAACCAGCCCCAGCCCCTCACTTCCACAGGTGCCCGAGGTCCTGGGGACCCACCGCAGCCAAGCTCATCGCTGGAGTCCAGGCAGTCTGGATGGCCATCGCAGCGCCACGTGTGCGGGATGCAGGCGTCTCCCAGCGCGCAGCGCAGCTCGCCCGGGAGGCAGGGCTGGCGACTGCAGTTCCGAAGGTGCTCGTCAGCGCCACCAGAGCAACCGCTGATGCTATCACAGGAGCAGGGGAGGCCAGGGTGTGGAGGGCACTGCCCGTTCTGGGCACACGGCTCGATCCCTGGGGCACAGTCAGGTCCCAAACACCCATGCAAGAAAGCCCAGCATTCTGCACACAGCTTCCCGGTAAGTCCCACCTTCTGAGAACAGCTAACCTAGTAAGACCAGCCTTGCTATAAGGCTGGCTCACTGGTCTGGTTACCTCCACCTTCCAAGGTCCTGCCTCCCTGCAAGCTCCTCCCCACAAGACCCCACTGGCTCAACTTCCCTATAAGTCTACCTTGGTTTGAACCCAGGGCCTTGGGCATACTTGGCAGGTGCTTTTTCACTAAGTTTCACCCTGGCCCAAACCCACCTCTTTTTTGTCTTTTTTTTTTTTTTGGTATTGGGGGTTTAACACAGGGGTGCTTTACCACTAAGCTATATCCCCGGCCCTTTGTACTTTTTGTGACAGGGTCTCACTAAACTGCCAAGGCTGGCCCTGAACTTGCAGCCCTCCTTCCTCAGACTCCCCAGCTGCTGGGATTACAGGGGTGTGCCACACTGGTGGAGCCCAGTAAACCCACCTCTTCTTAAGTCCAATACCCAGACTCCACTCTACCAGGGCAAGCCCTGCCCATCCCCACCACCCTGCATTTTAACAAACTTCAACCCCTCTCCTCCTCCCGGCCCATCTTGGCCCAGGAGTACAACCTTCCATACCCAGGCCCACCCCTGAAAGCCCCGCCCCAGGGTATAGCCACTTACTGCACTCCTCCTCGTCACTGCCATCTGCACAGTCCGGGTCGCCATCGCAACGCCAGGTGAGGGGCACGCAGTAGCCACTGGTGCGGCACTGGAAGCTGGTGGGCTGGCACGAGCCTGCACCGGGGCCTATGAGATATGCACATGTGATGCCTTGGGAGGCCCCAGTCTGAATCCTCTCAAGAGGGTGGGGGCTCACAGGGTGCAACCACAGGGATGAGCCAGGCCCAGCATGCAGGAACCACCCATCTGGCCGCTCCTGGCTAAGTGCTCACTGTGTGTGGGGTTTGGAGCCCTACTAGGTGGGGCTGCTATGATTCCACAGAAGACACTAAGAGGAAGCACAAAGCCACTGGCAGAGTCAGAATTCAAACCCAGGTCTCCCAGATTCTGGAGTCTTTACCAGGCTCAAAATGGCCAGGTGGTCTATCCTAGAGATCCCTCTCTCTCTCTCTGTTTTTTTTTTTTGTGGTGCATGTGAAGCAAGGACTCCACCAACTGAGCTATATCCCCAGCCCTACCCTAGAGATCTCTAATCTCCATGGTTCAACAGACAAGGGGAGAAGCCACTCCACAAGTTGCAGGTAAGAATCACGGTCAAGGGCTGGGGACATAGCTCAGTTGGTAGAGTGCCTGCCTCAAAAGCACAAGGCCCTGGGTTCAATCCCAAGCAATGCAAAAAAAAAAAAAAAAGAATCATGGTCAAGGTCAGCACAGCCTATTCTATTCCACCTGCTTAGCAGAAAAGGGAAACTAAGTCCCTAGGTAGAGAACTGGCTCAGTCAGCAAGCCCTATTGCCTCACCTCCTAAATCCTTCCCTGACCTGAATTTGTCACCTCCTCCCTAAACCCCCTGGCTCCCATCTCTACTAGGAAAGGATCAGAGACCTCTCAAAGAGTCACATCAGTCTGTCACCCATACTCCCCTGGCTCCTAGACCCTCTCCCTACCAAATCCAACCCCTCCCACAATGTTCCTCTTTATCAAGCTCCTCTTCCCAGCCTCCTTGAGGATGGGCTAGGGGGCCTGGCTCATTACTCCACAGTCTTTGCTTATGCCTTTCCCTGGACCTGAAGGCCCTCTGTCCCTTCACTCTGCACCTGTGATTTCTTCCACAGCCTTCAGATCTCAGCTTACTTCCTGGGACGGGTCTCATGTCCCTCTCAGAAATCCACCAAGCTCTGCCTCCTGTGAAACACAACAGTCCTTACACAAGTAACACCTACCCTCCCACAGACCACAGTCAGCAGAGGTCAGGGTTGTGACCTCATGACCCAGGCCAGGGAAGTCCCTGACAATGCATGGGCAACAGGTCACAAGAGGGTCCAAGTTGAGTACCAATGAGATGTGAGCCTTCCTGGACTCCAAACAGGGAGGTTAGGGCTGTTTGCCAATCTGGAAGGGCACAGAGGAGCCTGAGAAACAAAGACAGGAGGTGGCCCTTAA
Source organism: Glaucomys volans (assembly GCA_020662805.1). NCBI lineage: Eukaryota > Metazoa > Chordata > Mammalia > Rodentia > Sciuridae > Glaucomys > Glaucomys volans. The sequence continues at coordinate 869,090 of JAJEJO010000904.1, forward strand.
GGCTTCCCCTTGGTGCAGCAAGGAGAGGTAAAAATACCCCACCCTGGCTTGGCCTTGCTCCATTTGCTCTGCCTGGTCCTGTTGTCCTTTCCACCTTCAGTCACAGGGCCTGAGTCTCCAACCCCCACTCCCCAGGTCTCCTGGCCCAACCGTACGTGTAGGCCACAGTCCCTGAGCTCTGTGGAGCTGGAAGAACCAGGGACAACCAGGAGCCAGCTTCCTTCCCTGCCCATAGAGGTCTGGTAGCCTCCAGGCACTGCTTCCTCCCCAGGCCCAGCCACCAGCAGCCCACCTCTGACCTTCCTCTGCTGATCTACTGGAGTGTGTCCCTCTTAAAAGTGGGTAGCAGAGTAGGGGAGCCCCACCTCAGGGACAGTGGGTCAGGGAGGAGTTGGAGAGGCCAGTGATCCCCTCCTAGGCTGTTAGGAAATGAATAGAAGGGGTAGAGTCCCATAAAGCTCTGCCTCCCACGAGTAACAATGGTCCTGAACAGGGTGACGCCTGACCTCCCACAGACTGGACACTCAGTGGAGGTCAGGGCAATATGTCATTGAAGAGAGTTCCTACCATGAGCTAGAAGTTCCTACCTCAGCATCCTGAGAAAAGGAGCTCTTTGTGTGTAGAGTTCTTGTGCTTGGTTCAAATGAACCCAACTTCATTGACAGAACCAGGAACATTTAACTTGAAAAGCAGGGACTTCGGGGTAAGTTCATAAGGGGAGAATGCATGGAGGAGTGGAGGGTATAAACCTGTGCTCTCAGAGGACAAGTTAGGGATTCCTGTAAGCAAGGGGAGACCACTCCAACCCTCCCAGTTGCCTCTGCAGAGCTCAGAGATGACTCCCCTGTCTCTGGACACCCAGAACCACGTGGGCCAGGACGAACAAGACCAACCACTTATGAAGTTGGGGTCGCAAGTGAGACGTGCTTAACTGCCTGGAGTAGCCCAGAGACAAGACCTTTCATTCCCTAAGTCAGGAAACCGAGGAGAGAATGGGAAAGCGAGGTTGGTTGTCCAGGAAACAGCCACAGGGCCTCGGGACGAAGATTTTTGGAAAGCACAGCTGCTGTGGAAGCACCAAGTCTGAAAACCTGTGCCTGCTACGACTCTTCCCGACGACGTTGGACTGAAGGGCGCCTTAGAGGTGACAATGGGGGCACAACACAGCAGAACAGGTCATGGGGGGAAGGGAAGTGGTGCGCAGGGCAGTTAGAGACAGGCGGAGACGCCCAGGTGGAGGGTTCCCCATTCAGGTCTCAAAGCACCAGGACCCACTCCCAGAGCACTAAGTCCCAAGCCATGTGCTGGGGGAGTGTCCACGACGGACAGGCGGCGCAGCCAATGGAGAAGTGCTGCGGTGTGCGCGGGGGCGGGGCGCAGCCGCAGGAGAGGCGAGGGCGCACGCCGTGGGGGCTCGCTTACCTGGAGCCTGGGCCGAGGTCCGGGTCGACGCCGGGGTTGGGGCGGCCTCCAGGCCTAGCCCGAGGCCGAGCAGTAACCGTAGCGCCAGGCCCAGGGCCGCTGTCTGCCGTGCTCCGCCCCGCGTCATCCAGCCGCTACTCGCGCCTCCCCAGCCGCGGTGCGCGCCACACGCCGTCCCGGCCGGGTTCTTATTCTTGCGCACGCGCAGGCGCACGCGCGGGCCGGGGCGGGGCCTGCGACCCTCGCTCCCGCGGCGCCGGCGGCTATGTTTACCGTAAACATCAGAATACAAGGACCCCTGAATTGAAGTTCTTTCCCGCTTTTCCATTGGCAAAGTCCGAAAGGTATAGAGCCCACTTGAAGTTAGGTAAATGGTTTTTTGTTTGTTTTTGGTACCAGGAATTGAACCCAAGGGTGCTTTACCACTGAGCCACATCCCCAGCCCTTTTATATATTTTATTTAGAGACAGGGTCTCGCTGAGTCGCTCAGGGTCTCCCTAAATAGCTGAGGCTGACTTTAAAATTGCCATCCTCCTGTTTCAGCCTCCCAAGCCGCTGGGATTACAGGCGTGCTGCCACCGCGCCCGGATCCGAAGTTACGTAAATGTCGGCATCTACTTAAACTACTTTGCGTTCCACTTCGTTACTACCTCAAATGTTTTTGCCTGATGATCTTATTTGATACGGCAGCAACTCCCCGCAGGCACGGCCCATCCCCTCCCTCCTCCTGCTTCTTTGGTGCGGCCGACAGATTTTATATTTTATTTACTTACTTGGGTTTATTGTTTTATTCCCCACTAGAATGCCAGCTCCAGGAGGGCAGGGATTATGTTGTACTGCTGTGTTCTCAATGCCTGACACAGTATACTCTTACTAGATATTTGGTGACTAAATAAATGAAACGTCCATTTCTAGGCTTCCTTCCTGGGTCCTCGGTCCCTCTCACCTGGATGCGATCACTCGTCCTCACTGCCTTATTTAGCTCTCACAGACCCCAGGGAGATGTTCATTATTCTGGCATCCTCTTCGTTCAAAGATAGTTATGCAGCTTTGGGTTTTCTCTTCCCACTAGCACACGGTAGTAGATGCAGGTCTTTCTATCCAGCCTGACTTCTCTTCTTGAAAAATGTCATTTACAGTTCTGCCTTCGGAAGATGCACAGAATCCAACTCCCAGTAGGACCCCAAACAAGTCATTGTCCCTCAATGCTGACACACGGGCAAGTGTTTGCTACCTCCAACCCTAAGATTCCTGTGAGGCTGCATTCAGTCACCCAGATTTCCACAGAAAGGTTTTTGTTTTCCACAGTGATTGAACCCAGGGGCGCTTTACCATGAGCTACATACCCAGTCCTTTTTATTTTTTGAGACAGGGTCTCACTAAGTTGCTTAGGGCCTCCATAAATCACTGAGGCTGGCTTTGAACTTAGGATTCTCCCACCTAAATTGGGGGGATCACAGGTGTGGGTCACCGAACCCAATCAGAAAAGGTTTTATTTGCAGGTTAATGGCATGCTTCACAATTTGGAAATGTTAGAGGTTATATAGCTTTTATTTTACTTATTTTTTTATGTGGTGCTAAGGATCTAACCTAGTGCCTCACATATGCTAGGCAAATGCTCTCTGGAGCTACAACCCCAGCCCTATACAGCTTCTTTTGGATTGCTTTTCTTTCTTTCTTTTTTTTTTTTTCTATTCGTAATAGTCTTCCTGATTACCATGGGAAAAGGAAATAAAAGGCGATGTTGTTGAGATGTAATCAGAGGGAAAGGTTAGTAGGATAAATAGGTCTGCCTAGGGAGGAAGGGAGGGGAGTGTTCTGCCTTTGAGAATCAGAATCTTGGTGAGGGAGCTATCTGGGGATCCAGGCATAGAAGCAGCGAAAGAGCCCTGGGATTTGCATGGAGCAGATTCATTAGCTGTTCAGAGCCAGCTCAGTGAGTATGAGAAAAGTTCTTGGTCTTTCTGAGTTGACCTGACAGCCTTGCTTCAGGACCAAGGCAAAATCATGGATATAAAGAGCTTAGGATAGCACCTGGCCCCCAGAAGGAGCTCAGGTGGTGTCAGGCCTCTTTCCACTCCACTCCCACACCAACTTTCAAGTCAGGGTCATAGGACTTTATTCAGAAATCCTGTCACATCTTGCCTGTGGCCTCAAAAAGCCCTTCTGCACATCCTGCCCAGCCTTCCTCTCCCTCTTGACCTTCCTGAATGTTTCATCCTTTTTTTTCCAACCAGAATCCCACCTCCTCCAGGAAGCCTGCAGCTTTGGGCATTTGTAACACTCACTCTGGGGCCTGGAACTGTGGCCTTTCTCTCCTGGCCCTAAGCTTCCAGAAGCCAAGTGTCAACACTGTTGACACACAGCCAGATCTTCACCTACTGGAGGGTAACAGGGTCATTCCATGGGGCAGCCCCGACACTCCCCTGCTCTAGGTCTCTGTTTGGGCCCTGCAGCCAGAGTTGGCCCTCTTCCTTGGCAGTCTTCTCTCTCCTGCTCATTGCTCCATAGGGACCAGCCACCTTTCTTCCCAGCCTACGCATGCCTCAGCCCTCAGGTGGTAGCATGATGGTTTCTGGCTCAGGAAGGCTTTTCTGAAGCCATTCTAGGTGAGACTTTTCTCTGAGCTGACCTTGCTGCTCTCTGCTTTCCCCCACTGAGCTGCAGGTGGCCAAGACCAACTGGGGGCCTCAGTAGGAAGTTGCCAGAGAACTTCCACATGAGGAATGAAGGGGGTCGTTCTCAAGTTTAGTGTCTGTTTGGTTTTCTGAGTACAACTCCCTCCCACGGGCCTTGGTAGTCAGTGCTCCCCAAACACCCAGAGGTCTTGGAACCCAATCACCCAGAAGGAGCCATCCATTCCCCACTCCCACCATTCTTGGGAGCAGAGCCAGGCCCCCTGCACATCATCAGCTCTGCACCAGGGATGGCATATCATCCTGGGGCCCAGGATCCCTTTCCCACCAGTGAAGCACTGACATTGAGTTAAACTTAGCACCAACTTCACCCCCAAATCCAAGTAAGCTGGGGTCACTTAAAAAGCAAAAATGCCAGGCTTGGTGGTGCATGTCTATTGTCCCAGGTACTTAGGAAGCTGAGGCAGGAAGATCATCTGAGACCAGGAGTTCAAGGTCAGCCTGGGCAACAGAAAGAGAACCATCCCTTATTTAAAAAAAAATAAAAAAAAAAAAAAAGGAAAAATGGAAGTGCTATGGAACTACGTGTATTTTTCATAAGTTAGGTCAGTCTCCAGAGGGAATCCCGGGAGGAAAAGCAGTCAGGTGGCCCTGGGGACATGGCCAAATAGCCTGTGGGCATGTGGGCACCATGTCACAGGTAAGGCTCATCTGTGGACAGCTCCCACCTCTTCATGGGAGGAGCAGGAGTCACTGCTTTCTTCTCCATGGCTGCCGAGGCTGAGCTGGAGGAGGAACACAGACTTCAGTTAGGACCAGGTCTCCAGAGAAAAGTGCAGAAGGATCTAAAAAGAGATCACACCCGCCCTGGTACAGACACACCTGCTGGGACTTTCTGGATCTGGAGACAGAAGGCAGGTGTTTCAGAGGACCCAAGCCCCTCCAATGGGGGTAAGCTTCCTTGCTGCCCCAGCCCCCTGCAAATCCCCAGTGGGCCCGCCCTGGTTTCTGGTCCCAGAACCCAGCAGCAAACAGCTGTGTTCCTTCCTTCCCACCCACCATTCCTGCTGCCCCCAAACAGGATGCTGGCAAAAGGGTCTAGCAATCAGATGACAGTGTCCACTGGTCTTCCTCAAGTGCTGCACGTGGGCACAATGCTAGTAAGAGAAGGCCTTAGGCTTAGGGAGCCCTTAGGCTGGTGGGGCCAAAAGTTAATATGCAGTTGAAAAATATGCTGTTTAGCCGGGTACAGTGCTGTACATCTGTCATCCCAGCTGCCAGGGAGGCTGAGGAAGGATGGCAAGTTCAAGGCCAGTACAGGCAACTCAGTGAGACCCTGTCTCAAAGTAAAAAATAAAAAGAGCTGAAGGAGTAGCTCAGTGTAAGGCAACTACTCAGCATTGGTGAGGTCCTCAGTTCAATCCCATTACTGGGGGGGGTGGGGAGGAAGAAAGAAGGGGGAGAAAAAAGAGGGAAGACAGGGAGGGAGGAAAGGGAAGGGAAAGAAAGAAGGGAAAGAAGGAAGGGAAAGAAAGGAAAAGAAGAGAGAGGGGGGGGGGGAGGGAGGGAGGAAGGAAGGAAGGAAGGAAGAGAAAGGAAGGGAAAGAAAGAAGGAAGGGAAAGAAAGAAGGGAGGGAAGGAAGGGAAGGAAGGGTGTTTGGAGCCAGTCCAGTGGCTCACACCTATAATGCCAGCTACTTGGGAGGCTGAGGCAGGAGGTTCACTTAAGCTACAAGGTCAAGGCCAGCCTGGACAACATAGAACCTGTCTCTTAAGAAAAAATGATAAAAGAGAAATATGCTTTTTGGCCACAAGTTGGCCAAGGGAGAGCCCCAAGGAGACACTGTGTCAGCAAATCCAGCGAATCCAGGACAAGCACCCTCCCCTCTCCCCCAATCCACCTGAGCCCCTGGGAACTGGAGCTGGAGAGGTTTAGGCATACCATAAACAAGAAAGGAGGCAAGAGAGTGAATCATGGAGACCATAGACCTCTGTCCTAGGTGCCTCAAGGTAGTGGTAGAGGCAGAAGGCAGCTCCCCTAGGAAATGCTGACATCCCCAGGGCACAGGAAGGGGTCTGGAGGATTCAGGGCAAATCAGAAGGGGAGAAGGACCATTCCCCAAGTCATAACTACCCAACAGACCTGCCTGGTCTTACCATACCCTTACAGATCCTCTCATGCGGCAAGCCTACCATCCCCACATTACAGATAAGAAACTGAGGCCCAAGAAGGCTGAGGGAGTGCCCAAGACCACATAGTGAGTCAGCAATAGAGCCCAGAAGCCAATGGGGGCCTGGGAAAACCAGTGTGAAGTCCTGCTTCTGTTAACTACCAGCTTGGCCCTGCTGAGCCTCCATTCCCTGTTCTGCAATGGGGACCTTCACCCTTGAATTCCTGGAGTTACCGGGAGGCAGGCATGGTGGCAACTGTCAGTCCCCTCTAAGCACTCACACATATTTACTCCTCCACATGGCTCTCTGAGGAGACACCATTGTCAAAAAACAAAATTACAACACATTTACTCTTTGGATCTTAATTGTTGTTTGCTGTTCTAGAATCGGTCATTCTAGACTCAATCTATAAAACAGAATAGTGTGCTGATAAATTCAGCAGTAGAGGTTGGTTTTATAAACAGAAAGGGACAAAAAGAGCAGAAAGTAAATAAAAATGGTTCTTTTGAAGTTACTTTCCTTGCAAAGGTTAAAGCATAGGGGACTTCTTTATCATACCAGCTAAAATTGCCTTGTTGGGGAATTGGTGATTATCTCTCCTGATAATCCCAGAAGGCCACATAAACAACTTAGTTTTGCTTGGTGGTGTAAAACTTTGGCTTGAATGACTCCATTTGGCTTATCTGCTGGGCCTAGTACAGGAGCTTAGTCCAAACTAATGGCCTCCTATACACTTTAAGGAACACTCTTTTTGTTTAATCAGAAGATACCTGCTGGGCGTGGTGGCGCACACCCCTGATCCCAGTGATTCAGGAGGCTGAGGCAGGAGGATTGCAGATTCAAATCCAACCTCAGTAATTTAGCAAGGCACTAAGTAACTCTGAAACCCTGTCTCTAAATAAAATATTAAAAAGGGCTGAGGATGTGGCTCAGTGATTAAGCGCCCCTGGTGTTACAATCCCCAGGAAATAGCATTCTCAAATACCATCAGGAGGGAGAGATGACCCCTCCCTAACCTCTTCCCCTCCCTGCAGGAGACAGCCCCACCCTAATCCCTTCCGGTCCCTAATACAGGAAAGAGGGACAGTTCACCATAATTTCTCTCCCTCCCTATAAATATAGGCAGCAAAGGAACTGGCGCAGTTTTCCCCTACACCCCGCTTTTAGCTGGATGGGTGGTCGGTCAGGTGGTTGTCGCTGGCCAGCTATTATAAAGGCTTCTTTTGGATTTACATGAACAGCTTGAATGATCTTGTTTTCATCTGGTATATAACCCTGGGTTCAATTCCTGGTACCAAACCAAACAAAACAACCCTGAGGGAAGTCACCAAACCAGGCTATTGTTTTTGTAATGAGGGGTCTATGTTACCCAAACTGGCCTCAAATTCCAGGCTCAAGATATCCTGCTGCCTACGCCTTCCAAGAACTAGAGTTACAAGTGTGCCCCTCTATGCCCACCTCATCAACCTGGTTTTTTAAAATATTTTTTCAGATGTTGATAGACCTTTATTTTATTCATTTATTTATATATGGTGCCAAGGATCAAACCCAGTGCCTTGGACATGCTAGGCAAATGCTCTACCACTGAGCCCTCAAACTGTATTTTTTGAGGTTTTCCTTAGTACTTCAGATTGAACCCAGGAGCTTTTTATCGTTGAGCTACATCCACATTCCTTTTTCTTTTCTTTTCTATTTGAGACAGGGTCTTGTTATGATGCCCAGGCTGATCTCCAACTTGCCAATCCTCCTGACTTAGCCTCCAAAGTACCTGGGATTACAGGCATGTGCCCACTGCACCTGGATCACACAAGGTTTTGAGGGGTCTCAACTATATTAAATTCTGTTTCTAAGAATACAAAAATCAGGGCTGGGGTTGTAGCTCAATGGTAGAGCACTTGCCTAGCACGTGTGAGACACTGGGTTCAATTCTCAGCACCACATAAAAAACATAAATAAAGATATTGTGTCCATCTACAGCTAAAAATATTTTTTTAAAAATACAAAAATTAGCTGGATGCAGTGGTGCATGCCTGTAATCCCAGCAGCTCAGGAGGCTGAGACAGGAGGATTGTGAATTCAAAGCCAGCTTCAGCAAAAGTGAAGTGCTAAGCAACTCAGTGAGACCCTATCTCTAAATAAAATACAAAATAGTGCTGCAGATGTAGCTCAGGGGTCAAGTGTCCCCGAGTTCAATCCCCAGTACCCTTCCACCACAAAATACAAAAATTATAACCTCAACAATTTAGCAAGTCCCTAAGCAACTTAGTAAGACCCTGTCTCAAAATAAAAAATGAAAAGGTCTGGGGATGTGGCTCAGTGTTTAAGAGCCTCTGGGGTCAATCCCTGCTACCAAAATGAAAAAACAAACAAAGAAACAAAAAAAGGAATACAAAAATTACTGGGCTAGGAGCATAGTTCAGTGGTAGATCACTTGTCTAGCATGAGGCCCTAAGTTCAATCCCTGACACTGACACCACCACCGCCACCACCAACACACACACACACACACACACACACACACACACAATTTACAAAAGCAGTAATGTCCAAGCTTCTCCCAGGACCCTTGAAAGGACACCAGACTTCATCTGACATGCACCTCTGAATGAAGTACTAAACCCTACTGTGGGCTGGGGCTGGACTCAATGAGGTCTGGAATGAAAACACAATTTCTAATTCAACTGATGCTGGGGATTGAACCCAGTACCTCATGTATGTTAGGTAAGTGCATTACCACTGAGCTACACCCTGAGCCAGAAAAACAGAATCTAGAAAAGCACCTTTCAGCAGGGGAGGAAGGAACAGTAGCAGGAGGGACCACTGCGGGGCTGTGGGCAAGTGGTGCTGAAGGTCCTCACCTCTCTGCTGTCTTGCCTGACACCAGTGCCTTCTGCGAGGACATGATGATTGAGGGGGGCACAGCTTCCCGGCGACCATCGCGAGTGCAGTAGTAATTATTGGAGAGTTTATGGCTGGGGCCCACAGGGAGCTTGGGAGGAGGCTGAGTCCTGAGGAGAAAGAATATGGGCACTGAAGCAAACCAACGGTCTCTCCCATTGCCGCACTGGGGCCCAATCACGTCAGTCACCAAGACTAAGGGTCTGCAGCCATGGGAGTGGGCTACAAAACAGAAGTGTCCCTTGGCACACTGTTATGGATGATGCCTGGGGAGGGGTCCAGAGCCCAGAAGCAGGTAGTAGACACTGCTTTGGATGTGAAAGTACTACAAGTTCAGGTCAAGGTCTGCCTTACTTCAGGTTCCCCCTTTGTCACAAACATGGTAAGTATGGAAAATCTTTAAGAGATTTCCAGAAGGGGAGCAGTTCTACATACAGCCCAGTTTGGCAGTTGGCTTCACCTCTACCAGCAGAAGCTCAGGAAACTGAAGAGGCAGAGAGCCAGGTTATATGACTACCATCTACCCAGCAATTGTAAACACTTGGACAGCAGCCCTGGATTTTGCCTGCTTTGAGTAGCGTTTTTCCAAAAGGCCAGGCTATGGAATCCCTGGGTTTCCTGTCATCTCAGGAACTCTTTGACAAACCCTGCTGGGATCAAAGCTTATTCCTCAAAGAACACCTTGCCCTTGGAGCCTGTCCAGGCTCTACATTTCCTGCCACTGTGTGGTATGACGCCAAGACTCTTGAGTTATATCTTGGACTGAATTTACCAAGAAGTCTGAGGTCTTAAAAGGAAATACTAAGCTTCAAACAAAAGAGGGGCTTCCTAGAGGGTAAGAGGGAGAGGACAGAGAAGATGGGGAGAAAAGTCACGAAGATCTGGTTTTGTGGGTACAGTGGCACATGTCTGTAATCCCACTGACTCAGGAGGCTCAGGCAGGATTGCAAGTGTGAGGCCAGTCTCAGCAACTTAGCGAGGCCCTAAGCAACTTAGTGAGCCCCTGTCTCAAAAAATAAAAAGGGGGCTGGGGTTGTGGCTCAGAGGTAGAGCACTTGCCTAGCATGTGTGAAGCACTGGGTTCAATTCTCAGCACCACATATAAATAAATAAATAAATAAATAAATAAATAAATAAATAAAAGGTCCATCAACAAATAAAAATATTTTAAAAAATAAAATAAAAAGGGCTGGGGATGTGGCTCAGTGATTAAGTGTCCCTGGGCTTAAAAAAGAAGAAGAAAAATAAAGGAATCTGGTTTTTATTTAGCTACATTGTTTAATAATATTTTTGTCTGGTAACTATTGAGCCACAATTTAAATTTTTCTTAAAACAAGTGATAATAATTGTATTTTTAAAATAACAACGATATAAGGTAAGCATTTTTAAAAAAATTTTTTTAGTTGTTGATGGACATTTTATTCATTCCTTTATATGCAGTGCTGAGAATTGAACCTAGAGCCTCACACATTCAAGGCAAGCACTCTACCACTGAGCCACAACCTCAGCCCCTAAGGTAAGCATTTTAAAACATGACAAGCAATATATTATGTGACAGAATTTTCCTACTGAATGCAAAGATGACCCTCTATACTAGAGACCTTAGGTTTCTGCATCCTCACACAGAAAGGTAAGGACAGTTGCCCAATCAAAGGGCCCAAATGAATCACTAGAGGGCGCCACTATCCCAAAGAACTTGAAAATTTCACAAAATCATTTTTTCAACTGATCCACCAACTACCCTGATAGAAAAGCAATTCCAGCTGGGTGCAGCGGCCCAGGCCTGTTCATGCCTGAGGCAGGAGGACAGATTCAGCAATTTGTCTCAAAATAAAAAGGGCTGGGGATGTGGCTTAGTGATAGAGCACCCATGCATTCAATCCCCAGTAGCATCAAAAAAAAAAAAAAAAGAAAGAAAAAAGAAAAAAGCAAGCAATTCAATATTTTGGGATATTTGGAACTAATCACACATGCAGCATCCACATATATTTGATCATTTTAATGCTATTTTACTTTCATTCATGATAACCCTGTGCCTGCCCTTTGACTACCAACACCCCCTCCTTTGATGTATTCCCATCACTGGCTTCCTTCCTACTTCAGACTGTGTCCAACCTCACAACCTTAGTACTTGCTGGTCCCTCTGCCAGCAAGATGCTTTTCAATAGTTTTCAATAGTTATTCTTTGGTTCCTTCCCATCAATCGGGTGACTCAACTGTCAATCCCTGAAAAGAGACATTCCCCAACCATCTGACCTCAGAGAGCCACCCTCCAGCTTATTCGCATTGTTTTATCTTGAAGACATTTCAGAATAATGGTATTTGCTGTATTAATTTCCCTTCTGTTTCTTCCTAGGAGGTGAACATCACGAAAGAAATGTGGGTAAGAACTTCTCTTGTTCATAGGGTATCCCAAAGCTGAGGACATGTCAAGGTATTGTATATATCAATTACACAAATGAGTTTGAAATCAGGACACTTTGGGGTTCAACCCCCAGCTGTCACTTTATAAGTAATTGTAGGCAAATGATTTAGCCTCTCCAGGTCTACTGTTTTTAAATCTGTAGCTTGGGGATGAAACAGTAACTGACAGGGCCACACTGAAGACTGAAAATCTACTCAAGATTCCAACCCAGAATGCACGCCCAGCTTCCCTACTCCAAAGAAGCTGGCTCCACGGAGTTCAGCACAGTTAAAGGCATAGATATATTTCTGCCTCCATAGCGTGGCAGGCGGTGGAGGTAGGATCTCTGCCCAGCGCTTCAGGCGTCTAACAGCACACGGATTTTGGTTTTGGTGGAGCAAAGACCGAACTGGAGACTGGACAGCGAGCGGGGCCTGCTCACCGCTTGGCGATCTCCTGGTAGCGCAGCTGCAGCTTCGCCTGCAAATCTTGCTGTAGGAGGAGAAGGGAAGTCAGCCTGCGGGGCATCCCAGGGGAGAAGAGGGCGAGGAAACAGGGATAGCCAGTGGATGAAAAAATGAAGGGAAGAGGGGATGAACAGCCAGGACAGGTCTATGGGCCATGCCGGTGAAGAGGTAAGCTAGGGACACGGGATCCAAAGGTAAGGTGGGGAACGAGGGAAATCCGAGACTTAAGTCCCGAGTCAAGATAGTGGCGGTGGGACAGCAAGTCCCGGGCTAACAGGGTCACGAACTGGGGAATCTGGGAGACATCCTCTACTGAGCGAGGACCTGGCTTAGGAGGGAAGTGAGTAGCGGGAGCGGGTCTCGGGTGCAGAGCCCACATCCCCGCCCCCTCCCCTCCAGCACGGCCCTGCCAGCCTCGCGCACCCCAGATGCCCAGTTCCGCAGCTTCTGAATAAAGCGGGTAGCGGACGCCATCTTCCGTCTGCGCTGAAGGGCGCCGGTGACGTCTCTACCGCAAAGACTGCTGGGAAGCGCGTGGCGTCGTATCGCGAGAGCAGGAATAGGCGTGGCTACGGTGTCGTATAAAAGCTGTCCCGAAGACACGTGACTCCTCTCCACTCGACAGTCGCGGCGCCGCCATCATGGACACGAGCCGTGTGCAACCCATCAAACTGGCCCGGGTGAGGCAGGAGCCCGATTTGGGGCGTAGGGGAATTGAGGGAGTAGGTAGAAGAGCTGGGAAGTCCAGGTCTGACTAATTTTTTTTTCCACCAGGTCACCAAGGTGCTGGGCAGGACCGGTTCTCAGGGACAGTGCACACAGGTGAGCGGGTGGGGGCGCCGGGACGACTTGGGAGGATCTAAGCCCTGATGTAAACATTTTTCCTGCTCCAGATCCTACCTGATGGGATCTCAGAACCGACGGTCCCTTTACCCCAGTGCTCCGAGACCCGGCCATTTCATTCCGTCGGGCTCCGATGTTCCCCTTAAGTATCTCGAGTCTGTTCCCGATAGGTCCTCTGAACCCATATCTGCTTCCACCCCGGGGTGGCTCTCATTGGCTCACCCTTACCCCTGTCCTGTGGGCCTTTAGGTGCGCGTGGAATTTATGGACGACACAAGTCGCTCTATCATCCGCAACGTCAAAGGCCCGGTCCGTGAGGGCGACGTGCTGACTTTATTGGAATCAGAGCGAGAGGCTCGGAGGCTCCGCTGATCTTGCTGCTGGTGGGTACATTGGCAGCCCCTGTTAGATCCTTGGCTAAGCCCGTGGGTGAGAGGGTCTTAGGAGGTGGAAAGGATCTGTAGAGACTGGCAAGAGTGAAGAAAATTTTGCTAGTTGCTGGAGGCCTCTGCCTGCATCTCATTCTCTGGTCTGTTTACAGGTTCCTGGATCTGTACTACTTGTCCCACAGGATGGTCTACATTTGTTAAATAAAGAGTTTGTTATTGTATATAAACTCCAGTTCTTGTCTGGGCTGTTAGCTAGGTTTTCTTTTGACCCTTTGCTGTGTGACCCCCCCCAAGTGGTCAGCAACCCACAATCTGGAAACCTTGGGGTGTGTTTTTTCCCAAGAATGGGAACCATGCATATGTGTTCCTCCCACAACCCCAGACAGAACACAAGCTTAGTAGAAGTGTTTTATTAGGAAAGAAGTTTTGGGGAGTGGGTGGACCAGGAGTTATGTCACTTCCCAGGTCCCACTTCACCTTGGTAACCGATTCCCTCACACTGAACCATCCCAACTGAAGCAGCTTTTCTGTCAGGCTAGGGCAAGCATCTATACAGAGAACTCTGACCCTGTTCTGATCCAGAGGCTGAGGTTGGGGAGGAAAGGATCTCCCTCTTCCCCCTGATCCAAGTCTAGTGTGCTGGGAAGCTCATTGAGACTGGGAGTCCCCTCCATGGTCACTGCCTTCTCCTTTTTCAGGTGTAGCTGTTGGGGAGTGTAGAGGCAACTGGATCTGGAGACAGGAAGAGAAGGGGTCCTGCTGCAGAGTCTTGCAGAAGTCTGGGGGCTTTAGCCCCAGGCTTATGGATGTTTGACCTAGAGAATCCCTTTGTGGTCATTTCTAAGGCGAAACTTCACCCTTTACGATGGACTCAGGCTGCCTGGTTTGAACCCTATCTAGTGGGGTGAGTGTAGGATGGGTGGCTGTGTTGGATGAGCTGAGTAAAGTCCTGAGAATAGCCAAGCACTTGCCATCTAGCAAAAGTCTCTACTCCTAGACCGACCCTCCCCATTGCTGGCAAGCTTTCCCCCAGTCTCTAGTCCTGGATTCATGGAATGGGGCGCTACCTTCTTCCACCCTGTTACCTAAGGACTCCTTTTACTTTGATATGAGCATCCTTTGAGCAGGTAGCAGGAGCCCACCAACACACTTTCCTTTCTTTAGGACCTTGGTCTCATGGTCTGGCCCTGGGAGGTATACATATCTCACAGGTCAGTGTTTTGCAGGTTAAACATAAAATCATAGCCACACAGAAAAATCCAGACAGATTCCCCACCCCTGGTGCTCTCCAGGAAGGGAAGCCTGGGGCTGCTTAGTAGTCTTTTCAAACCTGATCTGCAGCTGGGAGGCTGTGCTCACCTGGGAACCGGGCTGGCTAGAGCTCAGGTGGGCGTGCAGCAAAGCAGCCACCTCATCCTGCTCAGCTTCCAGGGCAATGGCCAGGGCACTGGTGCCCTCCTGAGGAAAGTTAAGACATCAGGTCCCTGAGCCGCAACATGGGCACACACACACACTGCCATTCAGCACCATGGTAGTGGCTCACATTGTCAAGAATGGCAGGGTCGCAGCCTGGCTGGGCCAGCAGCAACCGAACAGTGTCCAGTCGTCCATACTCGCTGGCACACATCAGTGCTGTGGCCCCATCTGCATCCTGTGCATTCACGTCAGCCCCACACTCCAGCAGGGCTGCCACCATGTCTTGGCGGCCATGACTGATGGCCAGCATGAGGGCTGTCTGTCCTGTCTGGGGAACAAGGAAGAAGTGGGAAGGGGAGGTCAGAAGCTGCACTTAACTCTCTAGGTAGAAGCCACCCACCCACTAGACAGTTGGCGTGTTCACACACCTGGCTGGCTTTGGCATTTACATCACCCATGCTGAAGAGTCTCTGGACCACTGCCATGTCCTCTGGCCCCACAGAGGTGAGTGCAGCCAACATGAGTGCAGAGTAGCCTGCTCGGTTCTGGCGGTTGACCTCACAGACCCCTAGTTGGGGAGAGGGACTGTTGGGCAACAGACCTGTATTGCCAACTCAACCTCATCCACACCTCCCTCCAGGCCTTAAATTCCTTTCCTTGCCTAATGGTAGTCACCATTTATTCTAACCTCTTCCTACAATGCCCTCCCCCAGGGTCGTCTCATCTCACCTCACCTCAGTAAAGCCTTCCCTGACTTCCTATTTCAAACTGGTCAGGTTTTGCTGGCTGCTGAATCCCTCAGTGCTTTGAACAATACCTGACTCAGTAGATGCTTAGTACACATTTGTTGACAGAGTGAATGGATGTCTATTTTCATGGCTACCATCCACCAATCCATTACCATTACTCCCCTAGAGAATGGCCAGCCACCACCCTGGTCTTAGTCCACTCCATCTTCCATGTAGCAGCCAGAAGCAGCATTTGGAAGGCTTTTGGCCCAGTCACCTGCCTATTAAAATCCCTCTTGCTCCTGGAATGCAGGCTCTGGCCCGCCAAGACTTAAGACTTTTAGCTTCGGATCTTTCCTAGGGGTGTTTTGTTTCCTGGTGCTGCAGATGCAACTCAGGGCCTGGTGCATGCTTTGCCACAGCTCTATGCCCATCCCTGATCCTCAGAAATCCTGAGTGCCCCCAACCCCACCCCAACCTATTATGGGTTGAATTATGTCACATAAAAAGATGTTGAAGTTCTAGCCCCCAGTACCTGTGAACGTTAACTTATTTGGAAATAGTCTGTGCAAATGTTAAGCTGAGGTAGTTATGGTAGGTCCTAATCCTAATCCACTGTGATTGATGTCCTTATCAAAGAGGAGAAACAATGCCACAGAATGATGGAGTCAAAAATCCAGTAAGCTACCAGTCAAGGAACTCAGAGCCAGGCGTGGTGGCGCACGCCTGTAATCCCAGCACTTGGGAGGCTGAGGCAGGAGGATTGCAAGTTCAAAGCCAGCCTCAGCAATTTAGCAAGGCCCTAAGCAACTCAGTGAGACCCTGTCTCTAAATAAAATACAAAATAGGGCTGGGGATGGGGCTCAGTGGTGGAGTGCCCCTGGGTTCAATCCCCAGTACCAAAAAAAGAAAAAAAAAAAAGAGGAACACTGAGATTGCCAGTGAGCACCAGGAGCTAGGAGACTTAGAACAGATTCTCCTTCCAAGCCCCCAGCAGGAACCAACCCTGCTAACAGCTTGGTTTCAGATTCCTGAACTAAAAGCAGGTAAGTTTTTGTTGCGTTAAGTTCACATGTGGTACTTGATGGCAGTCCCAGAAAATAAATAGCCTGACTGATGCTATTCAACCTTCAGAACTAGTGTTAGCTCAGTTTCATTGGTCAGTTCTGTTGCCATCCGGGCCTTCTTCCTAGTACCTGTCTCCACTGGGACCACATTTACTGGAGTGGTTCTTGTTTCAGGGGTTTGTTTAGCATTGGCGATTGGACCCAGAGGCGCTATAGCCTCAGCCCTTTTTATTTTGAGACAGGTTCTCACTGAATTGCAGAGGCTGGCCTCAAACTTGGGACCCTCCTGCTTCAGCCTCCCAAGTTGCTGACAGGTATGTGCCACTGCACCTAGCTAGAGTGACTGTTTTATGCCTGTGTCTAACATTTTGGAAGTTCCATGAGGATAGAGATGGTTTGGAGAGGTGTATGGGTGGGAGGAAAAGAGTAGGGGCCCTGAAGTAAGGAGCTGTATCAGGGTCCTGTTAGGATACTCTAGTGAAGGAAGGACTCTGAAGCGAGGGACTGGGGAGTAAAAGGGTTAAGTCAAGGTGATGTCAAAAGGGGTAACCTGGGGGTGTAGCTCAGTGGCAGAACACATGCACAGAGCTCTGAGTTTGGTTCCAAGCACTGCAAAAAAAAAAAAAAAATTAAAATTCAATGTTTTGGCTCTGTGGTGTGCCATGTGGACATTGTTTTGTTTTCCACAGGTTTCGATGACAACAGTGGAGAATGTCAGGTGGAAAGGGGGACACACAAAAATAAGCAGAGTGGTCTCCCTCTGTAGGTTAGCCAGAGGACCAACCCATCTTAACCTTCTACCTTCCCCTTCCCACCTACCCCTGAGACTTTTCCTGAAGGATCAGTCCCACCCCCCATTTTCTTTGATACTTTTTTTTTTTTTTTTTTTGGAACCAGGGATTGAACTCAGGGACACTCAACCACTGAGCCACATCCCCAGCCCTATTTTGTATTTTATTTAGAGACAGGGTCTCACTGAGTTGCTTAGGGCCTCACAAAGTTGCTGAGACTGGCTTTGAACTTGGAATTCTGCCTCAGCCTCCCAACTGCTAGGATTACAGGTGTGCACACTATCAAGCCCAACTAAGGATCACCCCATTTTCTTGTGGGTGTTTGTGTGTGCGCACACTTTGCTGGGGATTGAACCCAGGGTCTTGCAATTCCAGGCAAGTGCACTCGCACTGAGCTACACCCAAGGATCACCCCATTTCTGGATTTTATCCCCTGGCTGTATTTTGTCACGGCCATTATCCCTGCCTGAAATTATTTCATAAATGTCTGTCTGCACGTGCCACCATCACATTCAGAGCCATTCATTCACGTTCTGTTTCACCCAACACTGGAGGATTCACTGTGCGCCACACTGGGGCTTGCTCTGTCTGCAGTGAGGTGAGAGGTACATGGGAGGAGTTCATGACAGGTCAAAGCAGGAAGAGCAGAGAGGCAAGGCAACAAGGGATGGGGGTAACAAATTGGGTAGGAGCATTTGGGGTGTTTTAGAGGGGGGAGGTATGGATGATTGAACCCAGGGGCACTTGACCACTGAGCCAAATCCCCAGCCCTTTATATTTTGAGACAGAGTCTCACTAAGTTGCTGAGGCTGGTTTTGAACTTGGGATCCTCCTGCCTCAACCTCCTGAGCACTGGGTGTGCATCATTGTGCCTGCTGAGTATTTGCTAATTGTCCTCGTAAGAACCAAGGATTGTTGGTTTGGAACCAGAGCCAGTGAGCTGAGAAGTGAGAATCAGGAGGAGGGGTCATGGGAAGTGAGACTGGAGGGGACACAGTTATTGATATCATGGTCCAGGGTGTCCTTGCAATTATAAGGCTGATGTGGGGCAGAGACCAAGGTGCTAGGAGACCAGGAGGTTTGAGGATCAGGAGGATAATGAGCTGGTGAATGTGGACAGTGGTTGCTCTGTGGTCCACCATGGCACCTGCTTGGCCTCATGGGGAAAACAACCCATTAGACTTACGGTAAATGTGCACACAACAGTATCCAGGTGTGTGCATCTCTGCAGATGAGGCAGGGGAGGAGCAAGCGGAGGCAGATGAGTGGGAACAGCATCCCTGCCTGGGAGGGTAGTCAGCCCTGAGGAGTAAGTACCTGCCCTAGAGGCTGGGAGTCAGGAATTCGGAATGCCAGGGCTGCAGGTTCAGGGACAGAGGCATGGTGGCCAGATACTCCAACTACATGCTCAGTACGTTTTACACGTCTCAGTACAGCTGCCAAGGGGGAGAGGCATTGCCATCCCCATTTCACAGATGAGCATGCTAAGACTGGTGAGATTAAAGTCCTAAATTGAGGTCTGTTTAATCCGAAAGCTGGGTGTCTCCTATCTCTGCAAAGTAGGAGGAGGGTCAGCGTAGAGCTGACGGCTACAGTGGAATCAAAAGGACCTAGGCAATCCATCCACGATTGAGGAAGGGCCAGTGGTGCCCTCTGCTGGCCATCCTTTCTTACAGTTTTCCTCCAGGGTCCCCTAGCCTGGCTGGGCTCTGGCACTGCCTTCCGTGGCCCCTCATTCCCTGGTCCCACCCACCCTTCCTTGGCTCTGACCCGTATCCAGCAGCAGGCTCGAGATGGCCAGGTTCCCATGGGACACGCTGTAGTGCAGCGCGGTGTTCCCGTTGCCATCCGCCAGGTTCACCACATGTGCCAATAGCTCGCCTCCCAGGTGCGCCACCCCTCGTAACACCCCAGCTACGGTCTCAGTCTGAGAGCGCCGCTGACTAGACACTCGAAACCACTCCTGGGCCACAAGGCGTGCTGCGTTCTGCCATGACAGGAACATAGGTGTCAACGATGGTCCAAGACAGGTTGGAAGAGAGAGGGAAGATGTGGGGGCGGGACTGGCAGAGACGGAAAATCACTGCTTGTCGGAGTAGGGGGCAAATGGGAACCCAGATGGAGGGCTGGGACCACACCCCTTTCAGCAAAGAAGTACAGTCAGCGGGGTTCCCAGGCTCGTGGGGACGCGGGTCCTATTCTTCTGGGGAAGAATCTGTGGGAGAACTTGGAGTGGCGGGAGGCGCTCAGCGCTTGCCCTTGGGGAATCGGGAGTGGCGCCGGGTCTTGGATCAGTGCTGAGGGCTGCGAGTGAGCTCCTTTTGGGAAACTAGGGTTTGCGCTGTCCTGTGACGGAGATCCCTTCAGGGAGCTTATAATAAGGGGAGGTCCCAGGGGAGAGGGGACCGATCTTGTGACTCCTACTTTAGGGAACTCGACTGGCTTACCTAAGAGGGCGTCAGGAAAAGTCACTGGCGGGGCCCACGCGGTCCCCATGGGAAGGGTTTCCCTTTACTCACGCCATCCCGGGCAATTCCGCGGGGTCGGCCCAGCTGCCGGTGCAGCGCAACGCACGCCTCTCTTAAACGTGGGCCCAGCTCGCACCTGCAGAGGAGAGGAGGCAGGCGAGGCTCAGCAGCGGTGCGCGGCAGTGGAGACCTGAACCAGAGCAACCGCCCCCACTCCAGACCTCTAGCGCCGCTCACCTCCCCTGTGTCCCTAGCTTAGGTCCTGCCTCCGCCTCAGGCTCTGGATCCGGGAAGTCCCCGCTGCTGGGAGGACCAGGGGTGCCGGAGTCGGATCCTCCGCCGCTGTCCTCCCCGGAACCCGAAGAGCTATTCCTCGGAGGCTCCGAGGCTCCCTCTTCGCTGTCGCTGGCATCCTCGCTGGAGGAACTCTCATACCTGGGGGTGGGGTGGGAGGCGGCGGCTGAGCCTCCCCTGGGGGCTCATTCAGGAGTGCTGCGAGGTGGGAGTGGCTGTCCCCATTTTACAGGTAAAGAAACTGAGCAGAGGGGCAGATAGGAATTCACACCCCTTCCAGGTCCCCGCAGCTGCTGCCATGCGAAAGGGAGAAAGCGCTCACTCTCCGTTGAGGACCCCAACAAACTGCAGGCTCTTGGGTCCCGGGCTGGGTTGAGCGCCAGGTGTAGCGTCTCTCTTCTTCATGATGGATTTGAGGATGCCTGGCAGGGATCAGTGAGGGCATTAAGTTTGGATTCTGAGGCAGAAAGGTTAGGGCTCGGCGAGGGGTTGGGACTCACCCGCGGGGGCCACCGCCTTGTCTCCAGCCATGGGTAGGAGCGGGTTCTCCTGAGTCAGAGAGGTGGCCTCCGCTGGGGGCTCCGTCTGCGTGGCCTTCTCGGCATAACCCCACAGAGTTTGGGTGGCGGCCTCGCGTAGCTGGGACGTGGCCGCCGCAGCAACCACAGCAGCAGCCTCGCGAGCATCCTCCAGCTCCTGCAGCCGGCCGCGCAAAAGCTCGCTCACCCCGCGCTGGTGCTCCAGGCTGGCGCGTAGCAGCTCCAGCTCGCGCTCAGCGGCCTCGGGGAGCCCCAGCAGCGCCTCGGTCACCCACGCGTCAGCCTCAACGGTCTTGGGAGCCGCCTCCACGCCGGCCTCCCAGGTCTTCGGAACTGCCTGGGCACCTGCATCTTGAATCTCAGGCACCGCCTGGGTACTCGCCTCCCGGGTCTGGGGCGCTCCATCGGGAGTCCCGGCTGGCCCGTCAAACAGCTGGAGCGCGCCCTCGCTGTGCCTCACAGCCAAACCGTCGGGGCCGTCAGCCCGGGGGCTGGCTTTAGAGCGGACGCCGCGCTCGGAGGTGGCCAAGCGCTCGGTGAGCCGCCGCAGCTGGGCGAGCTTGTCCGGGCGCGCCTCGACCTCCCTGTCGGGTTCGGATTGCCCACGCCCCGCCAGCAGACGCGCCTTCTCGGCGCGCAGCACGCGCACCTGCTCTTGCAACTCAGGCAGCGCGCGCGCCTGATCCTCGAGCTCGCGCAGGCGCCGCAGCGCCGCGGCCATTTGCTCGCGCACCAGCTGCAATTGCGCGGGGCCCGGCGAGGCGGGGGCGGGGTTGTGGGCAGGGCTGGGGGTGGGGCTACTGCGGCCCGACCCGCGCGGGCTTCGGGGGACAGCGCGGGAAGGGCTGAGTGCGCGCTCGTGCGCCTGCGCCATTTCCAGCCGCCGGCTGGTCTCCCGCAGCGTGTGCTCGACGCGCGAGTTTCGCACGAGTGAGCGCGGCGAAAGCGGCAGCAACTGGAGCCCCGGGGGTGCCCCGGGGGAAAGTGCGCCGGAAGCTCCACCTTCATCACTGGCGAGGGACTCACTGGATGTCCAGGCGCCTGGGCTTCGCGCGCCCGCGAGGCCGGACCGGGATGTACGAGGACGGCGCACGGGCGGAGGTCCCAGGGTTCGGCGAGTGATGGGGCCGCGCTCCAACTCCTCTACGTATTTGAGGAAGTCCAGGTCCAGGTGGAAGCCATAGGGTGTCTCCACAGAGTAGGGTGAGCTCGGGCTCTGGGCGCCCCCAGTGGGACCAGGGAACAGACAAGGGGCTCCCAGGTCTGTGGGAATGACAAGGGCACGGTCGTCAGGCCCAGGAAACCACGGAGATAAGAGACAAAAGTAGGCATCCTCCTTGGCCCCACCAGGCTTTTGCACCTGCCATTACGCATGCCAACACCCCAGGCTGGCACGTCTATCTGCACCCAAATACTCATGCAATCATGAGTCTACTGAGCGACTACTGGGTGCCAAGCACTTTTCTAGACCCTGGGGATACAGCAGTGAGCAAAACACCCGTGTCCTCTGGTAGAAAAGAAATAAACAGTCATTCCAGATGGTGAGAAGGGCAGTAGTAATAAGAGCATATCAAATAGAGAATCACTGGAGGGAACAAAATTGGTCCTGGTATTAGGGAAGGTTTCCTGTGGAGGGGAAGAAGTTGAACTCTGCCTGATGAGAAGGAAACAGCTTCAGACAGAGGGTCAAGAAGAAAACAGTCCATGAAGACCCTGGGGCCCGGGTGGGCAGGGTCAGTGGGGTAACTGGGGTGGAAGCCAGGTGTTCCCAGCAGGGAAGGAAGCACGTGCAGGAGAGGGAGAGAAAAGGGCAAAGGTCAGACTGCAAAGTCCTCCAGGGCCACCTTGGAGGGTTGGGGTTTTTAGTCTACAAGATAGGGTGCCATAGGTTTTAAGCAGGGTCGCAGGGTTGTGAAGTGGCCCTTTGGAAAGGGCCCTGTTTAAAGGTAGGAACTGTAGGGCTGTGTCCACACACAAGGGTACCAAGTATGGTTCTCTGCACATCATATCTTCCATTTTGCACACTCACCAGGCAGGTTCTGATTCAGGGCAAACTTGGCCATGTTTCCTGGAGTAGCTGCCAGACACCCTGAAAAAGGCCCCCAGAGAGGTGAGGGTGAGGACCCAGCCCTGTCTCTCTAGCTTGAGCTTCTGGAGCTTCTGAGGCACAAACCTGTCCAAGGGCTTTTCTCCACCCACCCAACCACACACAGGCTCTGTCCTTCCACCTCCCTCAAAAGACCTTGAAACAGTGGATTAAATGAATGTAGAGATCCCCACGTCCCAGCCTGGGCAAGGAAGAGGCAGGAAAGGCATAAGACGATCAAGAAAACAAGAGTATCAGAGTGAGGGAGGCATTTCAGACCTACTGGGTTTTGTCAATCCCTGGGGAAAATTAGAAATTTATGCTTAAGGGCATGTGGCCTGCAAGCCTTTAGAGAAAGGGAAAGTTGGAAGAACAAGGGCTTGTTAAAATCTCATCTGGTGAATGCGCATATTTGAAAAAAAAAAAAAAAAGATGTCTTGGGCCTGGGGATGCAGCTCAGTGGTAGAGCATTTGTGCAAGGCCCTGGGTTTGATCCCTAGCACCAAAACAAAAAAGCTCAGAACAAGACAAAAAAAGAGGCATTTCTTGAAATTTTTTTCCTAAGAGAAATGTAAACAAGATATGAATGTACAACTGGATTTTTACTCAGGTCACAGAGAGACCCTTCCAGGAATGATGGAGAAGTGTGGGCTGCGAACGTCCAGGTTGCAACCAGTGAATACCTCCCTCCTTGGAAAGTCTCTAGTGGAGTACAACAGGACTCTGTCTTTGGCTTGTAAGAGTGAGTAATGGAACCAAAAAAGCACCTAGGTGATCAAAGGTGTAGCTGTACATGGGGAATGGGAGGAGGGTGACACTTTAGGTGACACAATGGAGTGAAGGAGATTGGGTCATATCTAATAATGTGACATTTAATGAAGACAAATATTAAGTCCAAAACTTTGGTTCAAAAAGCTCAGGATGACTAGGTGTGGTGGCACATGCTTGAAATTCCAGCTACTTGGATGTCTCTTGGGGAGACCAGCCTGTCTCCAACTTCATGAGACCATGTCTCAAAAATTAAAAAGGGCTGGAGATGTAGCTCAGTGATAAAGCACCCCTGGGTTGAATCCCCAGTGCCCCACACAAAGCACAGAATGAGGCCAGCCTTGGTGATGCACTCCTGTAATCCCAGCTACTCTGGAGGCTGAGGCAGGAGGTTGGCAGGATCTAGGCAGGCTTGGGTAACTTAGACCCTGTCTCAGCATAGAAAACAGAAAAGGGCTGGCGATGTAGCTCAGTGATAAAGCACCCTTGGTTCAACCCCTAGTTGAGGGGAAAAGAGAAGGGGGAGGGGGAGGGAGAGGAAAAGGGGTGGTTGAAAAAAAAGAAAAAAAAGTGGGGGTGTAACTTGGTAGTAAAGTGCTAGCCTAGCATGCATGAGGCCCTGGGTTTGGTCCCCAGCAAAACACACACACGAAGAAAAGCACAGGATGGGAAAGATGGGGTTTTGGAGAGCCCATATAGAAAACACTCATGGAGAGGAAACAGCTTGTATCAGGTGCCTACTGTATGCCCTTCCTGATTAAATGTAACTGCAAGGTAGGTGTTATTTTTGCATTTTACAGATGGGAAAACTGAGGTATAGAGCAAGTAAGTCCATTGACTGTGAGAAATCTCATATTGGGCTCTGTCCACTTTCTGGGACAGGGGGACCCAGCCCCATCACCTGTCCAGCTGTCCACTGGTACCAGCCAGACCCAATCCATCCTTTCCCTGACTCACTGCCCATCTTCTCTAACCACCTGGCAACCCTCCCAGCCACCCTTTCCAGCCTTTTGCACTCCTGATGGCTACCCATATGCCTAACACTGCCAGCCACTTGGCACCCATCCACCTGCCAGACTCATCACCCTGATCTGCTGGGGGACCCCCTTCCACTCCCCACCTGTGTCCAGCTTTGGTCCTTGACACCTCCCTCCCACTCCAAGACCAGGAAGGGCTCCTTCCGGTCCCCAGGCAGCTGTTTCCTGTCCCCTCACACTGGTGCAAGGGGCGGGCCAGCAGGGCAGCAGGTCATCACCGAGGACAGCCAGTACCTCTCACAACTTGTTTTCAGGAAATAGCCAAGGAAGAACCCGGTTTTGGAAAAAGCCTGGATTAGGGTCTGGACCTGCCTCTCACACAGCTGGTGCATGACTGAATGAGGTCAGCCCTCCCCTCCAGTGACCTGGTCACACCCAAGCTGAGGTTCCGGGATGGAGAACACAGCGGTGGTCATCCCTAAGACCTAAACCAGCTGGAGCAGTGGACCCAGAGGCTGAACTGGAATGATGGGTAGGTGGTCCCAGGACAGAAAATAATAATAACAACACTTTTCCATTTATTTTGGGTCAGCTCTTATTCTAAGGAATTTATGGGCATTGACTTTCCCCCCCTCTGGTACAGGGGGTGGAACCAGGCCAGGCACATAGCTAGGCAAGTGCTCCACTACTGAGTTACATCCCAAGCCATTTATTTTATTTTATTTATTTGTTTATTTGTTTATTTATTTTTGAGACAGAGTTTTGCTTAGTTGCCCAGGCTGGTCTCGAACTTGGGATCCTCCTGCCTCAGCTTACCCAGTTACTAAGATTACAGGTTTGAGCCTCTGCTCCTGATATGACCACTATAATTGCCTGTCTTCTAGAAAGAACACCTTCCCCTCCCCAAGAGCCGAGGCCCTCCCAGCTTGCACCCATCAGTCCCTGCCTGGGTCCTTGACTGGGGGCGAGGGGAGGGTGGAGGGACAGGCCCACAATCCCGCTGCCCCAGAGCTCGCAGACTCACTGGAGCGAGCGGGGCGTGTAGCCGCCCTCCCTCTCCTCTGCTCCCTGCCCTGGCTGTCACAGCTGGATCCGGATCCTTCGCCTGAGACCCCTTATTAGGCCGTCAGAGCTGACGCCACACGCCCCCACTCCCGCCCCCGAGACTATTTCAAGATGCGGAGCTGTGATCACAAAACCTGAGGGATAGCCGACGCGGCAGGCAACACGGGTCCTGGTCCAGACCTCCCGGACTTAGGCGCCAGGGGTGGCACCCTCTAAGGCTGTGGCGGGACTCTCAGACCCCTGAGGCGGGGGTGGAGACCGATGACGCAGGAGGAGGGCGCTCGGGTCAGCACCCCCCACCACTATCACCCGCAAGTCAGGTCGGCCTTGCAGAGACAAGGGCAGTTTCCTACAGGAAACGCCACCGGGCGGTCCCATCCGCTGCCCATTGTCTGCGGGTCCCGGGGCCGTCGGTCCCTCCCCCCAACACCGTTTCCGCATCCCCCACCCCACCCCGCCGCTACCCGCACCCAGCCCAGAGCCAGAGGGCTGGTCTAGGTCCCCAAGCCGTCCGGGAGCGACTCTGAGGAAGAGCCCGCAGTCGCCTGGGACACTCGGGGCGAACAAGCCCCCAACGGGCTCTTGAAAAACGAGAGGTGGGCAATGTCCTGAATCCAGAGTCCCTGTACCCGCTCGACTCGCCACCCACCTGGGGCTCCCCTTATCGGAGGGGTCCCAGTCGGAGGACAGAGTGCCCACCCCGTCGCAGCACGCCGAGCCTGCAAAGGGACTGTCAGTGCAGCGTCCTGCCCTTCCCGGCGCATCCCTTGGTCCCCTCCAGAACCCCAAGGGTGTCCCCGCAAGCTGACGCTTTACCTGAAGCGGCCGCCCTGGCCTCGCCCGCACCGGAGCCCGCCCCCTCGAAGCTCGGGGACGGATTATCAAGGCCTTGACCCTAATTGACGGCCACACCAACCAACCAACTTTCAGGGCTTCCTTAGCTGTCCAATGGTGAGACGGGGTGGGCTGCGTGGGCAGGGCTGGGGCTGTGGGGCGCGGCTGGGGGTGGGGCCTGCAGTGACTGCTGGAGGGCTGGGGGAGGGGGCAGTTGTGCCCTAAGGGCGGCTAAATTCAGCACAGTCCAGGACCCGGAAGCTAGGCTTTGATCTGCAGGAAACCAGGAGGAATCACAGGAGGACTCTGAGCAGAAAAATAAACCGGTGGGAATTGTGTGACTGGTGTTCAATTCCCAATGTCTGTGTGAGGCACTCCATCGTTCCCCCGCAGGGCTTTTGCATATCTGTCCCACCTTTGAAACATTCTTCTTTGCACATGTTCTTTCCGCACCTTTCCCTGCTTTTGAGGACTCAACCTGTGCGTTTCTGCCCTGCCCGCTAAAGGCCTAAGTTGCCTCTCCCCAGGTTCGCTCGCCAGCGCGCTCTCTTGCTCTCTCTCTCTCTCTCTCTCTCCTTCAGGTAGTAGGAATTGAACCTAGGAGCACTCTACCTCTGAGCTACATCCCCAGTCCTTTATTAATTAATTAATTAATTTATTTATTTATTTAATTTTTGAGACAAGGTCTCGCCAAGTTAGTGAGGTTAGCCTTGAATTTGTGATCCTTCTGCTTCAGCCTCCTGAGTAGCTGGGATAAGCAGCTGGGATTACAGGTGTGCGCCACCACATCTTACTCTAATAGCTATTTTCACTATATGAAAAACGAAAGTCTATGATTTGTGTGCTTGCTTGCCATCTGTCTCCTCCACTAAAGTATCAGCATCACAGAAATGGGGGAACTGATTGGTTTTATTCAGTGCCTCTGGCACACAGTAGGTGCTTCATAAATGCTTGTTGAAATAACTAGTTGAAATAACTAAAATTACATTTAACATTTTAAACCCTTGGAAGTATATTATGATCTAAAATGACTATTCTGATTTTTTCCTATTAATTTAAAATTTGTTGAGTACCTACTGTGTGCCAGGCACTGTGCAGGTTTCCGAGGGGATACAATTTGTGCCATCCTGTACCTTTCAAGCTAAGGTTCATGTTATACAAAGATTATGTTAAGGAGTGTCAGTGGTGAGTCTAGGAGAAAAAATGGGAGGCAAGGCCCCCACCTGGCCTGAGAAGAAGGACATAGGAGTTGGGGAGAAGGTTCTAGAAGGCAGCCTGCAAAGTGACACTTGAGGAAGGGTGCTCAAGGGGAAACTGCAATTGCAAAGGAGAAGGATGAAGTTCACCTATGGGGACCTTCGACTGAGTCCGTGTTGATAGGAGCAGGGCAGCTTCACAGCAAAGCAGACTTTAATAAATCAAGGTTCATCTGGACGCAGGTGTTTATGTTCCCAAGATGCTTCTGTGTGTCCTAGGGCCCCTCTGTTTTAACTACAGATACTGTAGTAAGACCATAATAAGCAGTCAACAGACATTTTAATATCTGGCTCTCCTCTTTTTACAGAATTCCTAGGCTATTTTCATTATTGGATAAACCAGAAAATTCTGTCACATTTCCCTGTGAAAATTCCATTGGAATTTAAAAATATATTCTTATTACAAAATAGAGCACTTGCTTAGCGTGTGCAAGGCCCTTGGTTCAATCAGTCTCTGACACCAAAAAATAATAATATTTTTAAATAAAATGAACACGTGAACAAACACAGAACCAGATCTGTGAAACCAGATAAATCAAATGTATAGCTCAAGGAGTTACTCTAAGGAGGAGTTCTCAACAGGGGTGATTTTTCCCTTAAGGGACATTTGGCAACATCTAGAGGGTTATTTGTTTATTTGTCTTTGGTTTTTTGTGCCCTCCTCTCTAGGCTTGGGATCCTGGGGATGGACCCCAGAGCCTCACCCATGCTAGATCCTCTGCTACTGAGCTACCCCCAGCTCTAGAGGCAGTTTTGATTATCTTGACCGGGGAAGAGGGTGGAACCCAGGGATGCAGTTAAATATCCCATAATGCACAGGGCTGCTCCCACAACCAAGACTTATCTGACCCAAATGTGGCTAATGCTAAGTTTGGTTTTACAAGGTAAGCACCATTATAAATCATACCCAGGTCGACAGTTAGCACTTTGCCAGCTATCCCAGAAACCCTCCCTGGACATGTGCATCCCAATCACAGCTGCCCTCTCATGACCCAGGGTAACCAACGTTGTGACTCTTTTTTTTTTCTCTCCCACTGGGGATCCAACCCAAGGCCTTGCCCATGCTAGGCAAGCGCTCTACCACTGAGCTACATCTGGCTGTAGTCTCATTGCAGTCGCAGATTCTCCTCCGTCCCTTGCCTATCTTACAATAAATGGATTGCACAACTCTGGCTGCTTGTCCATGTCCCAGGTGTCGTTGATCCTATACCAATAATGCAGTTAGTCAGCATTCTCCTCTGCCCTCCCTATGCCCTATAAATTGGCAGTTGCTTCTAGAACTGGGATGAGACTGATTTGATCCCTTTGGTGTAACCACATGTGTCTGGTGTATGTTCTGCAGGCTCTGGATGTTTGACTCTCCTTTCTTGAGGCTAGCAGCCACTGAGGATTAACTCATTAAGAGTTGCAAGAGAATGACCTCTTTTGCATTTCCTCCTCATTTATTGGCATGAATTCTTTCTTTTTAAAAAATATTTATTTATTTACTTATTTTAGATGTGGATGAACCTTTATTTCATTCATTTATGTATTTGTGGTGCTGAGAATTGAACCCAGCACCTCAGAAAGGCTAGGCAAGTGCTCTGCCACTGAGCCACAACCACAGCCCCATGAATTCTTTCTTTACAATATGATTCCCTTATGTACTATTTGGTTACTACATGGACGCTTCATAGGGGAAAGCTAAGAGTTTGATTCTTTCCCTTATTATACTCATTTTCAAAACATTATAGTCCATCCTCCCTTTACCCATGGGCTTAATTTCCATTGTTTTGGTTAACTATAGTCAACTATAATCCAAAAATATTAAATGGAAAATTCCAAAAATAAATGATTTATAAAGTTTAAGTTGTGCACTGCTCTGAGGAGCATGATGAAATCTCATGCCATCCCACTCTGCTCAGCTTGAGACATGAGCATCTCTTTGTCCAGTGTATCCTTACTGTATACACTACCTGCCCATTGGTCACTTTGTAGCTGCCAAGGTTATCAGATTGATTGTTGTGGTATCACAGCTCTTGTGTCCAAATAATTCTTTTTTTTTGGTACTGAGGATTGAACCCAGGGGCACTCCACCACTGAGCCACATCCCCAGCCCTATTTTGTATTTTATTTAGAGACAGGGTCTCACTGAGTTGCATAGGGCCTCGCTAAATTGCTGAGGCTGGCTTTGAACTCGTGATCCTCCTGCCTCAGCCTCCCAAATCGCTGGGATTACAGGCGTGCACCACCACACCCGGCAATAATTCTTATTTTATTTAATAAAGACACCAAAGTGCAAGAGTAGGGAGACTTGCAATTTTTATTGTATATTATTGTAATTGTTCTGTTTTTAGTGGTTGTTGTTAATCTCTTACTGTGCCCAATTTATAAATTGAACTTTATCAGAGGTATGTATGTATAAGAAAAAAACATAACATACAGCACGTTTGGCACTGTCTTCAGTTTCCAGCATCAACCAGGGTCTTGGAATGTATTCCACTCAGATAAAGGGAAAACTATAGTACTGAATGGATCCCCGTCCTCCTCTGAAGGTGGTGGGTTAGGTGGTTTTGTTTTTATTTCTGTTTTTCAGTACTGGGGATGGAGTTCAGGGGCACTCCATCACAGAGCTACACCTTCAGCTGATTTTTTTTTATTTTGATACAGGGTCCACTGAATAGCCCAGGCTGGCCTTGATCTTGCCATCTGCCACCTCAACCTCCCAAGTCACTGGGATTACAAGCCTGCATCACCTTGCCTGACTGAATTAGGTTGTACTATTTATTTTATTATTTTATTTTATTTTATTTTATTTTATTTTATTTTATTTTATTTTATTTTACTTTTTGGTACCAGGGATTGAACCCAGGGGCACTTAACCACTGAGCCACATCCTCAACCCTTTTTATTTTTTATTTTGAGACAGGGCGTTGCTAAATTGCTGAGGCTGACTTTGCACTTGCAAACCTCCTGCATCAGTCTCCCAGGCTGCTGGGATTACAGGTGTGCTTGGTTGTTTTTTAATCATTATGAACTTATGGATTTAAATACATTGTGCTTCACTCCATTCGAGTCACCCTTGCTGATGCCCTCATCAAGCCATGGGACACTCTTCAGGTTGGCACCTACTGAAGCCACTCTAATAATCTTGGGAGAGTTTGCTCTCTGGCACCACCCGAGAACAAAACAAAACCCTTGTTGCCTCCTTAGCATGGACAAGGCCCCGTGGATTCCCAGCACTACAAAACAAAAGAAAAACCTGTTCACTGAATGAGAGGAATCGAAGATGAATTTGAGTTCTGCAGAACAGAGATTTCTGGTGGTCTCTGCAAGACCCCGTTCACCTGTGTTTGGAGATACAGGACAGGGAGAAGGAATGTACCTGGGTGAGAAGAGGTGTAATGATCTTTAGGCCTCTTTAGTTATGTCTTTCCCCTGCTACTGGATTCCTAACACCATGTTCATGGTAGAAAATGAGACCCTTCTCTGTCCCAGGCTGAGGCTTGAGTCAGAAGCGAAAAGAGGCGGAGAAGGCTGCTGGCTACTCCACACTGCCTGGGAAGCCTGAGGAAGCCACTTTCAGCCCCTTCGCCATTTCAAGGACCTCCTGAAACCTCCAGAGCATCCCCCCACACCCACGTCTGGAATGCCTAGCTGCCCCAGAGAGGCCATGCCTGCCTCTCCACGAGCTCGCCCCAGCCTGAGGGCTGATGTTCCAGGTTGGTGCTTCAAAGGGCATCTCTACCCACTGGCAGCAGCCTTGCTCCGCCCTCTCCCCAGGCTCCAAATCCAGCTGGTCCATATTCTGTTAGTTTCATCCCCCTGTGTAACTGGAGTTCATCCCTGTTTTCCTCCTCCAGTGATGAAAGGTCATGTCATTCCAGCATGCACCTTACTCTAGCTGCTCTCCATACCATGTCCCCAGCTTTGAATAATTGATCTCTTCCCCACACAGAAGTCTGCTGGGGTTTCCTGTGCCCCGAAGCATCAGAGAACATTACTTAATACCCCGGAGGTGCAACAAACCCAACTCTCCTTCTGCCTTTCTCTGTTAGTAGCAACTCTGTCCTTCCAGCCATCCAGGTCAACAGCACCTGGATCATTCTGAGTCCTCTCTTTCTCTTTCCTGCATGTTCAGATACACTAGCAAATCTCATGGGCTCCATCTTCAAAATCTATTCAGCCATTCTAACCACCCCTGTGGCTTGCACCCAAGTCCAGTCCCCATCATTGCACATCTGGACCAGTGAAGTCTCCTCCCTCATCACCTCAATTCCATAGTTCATCCCCACACATCAGCCACAGGGAGGCTCTTCTCATCTAAGCCTTATCCTGTTTTCCGTGGCTCCCACCATTAGTAAAAGCCTGTGTCTCTCCAGGGGCTTTTAAGGATCTGCCCCTATCACTTCCCTGCCTTCTCTCTCTCTCTCTCTCTCTTTTTTTGAACCGGGGATTGAACTCAGGGGCCCTCAGCCACTGAGCCACATCCCCAGCCCTATTTTGTATTTTATTTAGAGACAGGGTCTCACTGAGTTGCTTAGCGCCTTGACCTTGCTGAGGCTGGCTTTGA
Source organism: Glaucomys volans (assembly GCA_020662805.1). NCBI lineage: Eukaryota > Metazoa > Chordata > Mammalia > Rodentia > Sciuridae > Glaucomys > Glaucomys volans. The sequence goes on from JAJEJO010000904.1 coordinate 901,162, forward strand.
ACTCCTGATCCTCCTGCCTCAGCCTCCCAAGTGCTGGGATTACAGGCGTGTGCCACCTTGCCTGGCTTCCCTGCCTTCTCTCTTCCCTCTCTACTCTTTACTCTCTGCCTCAGTCACTGAGGCCTCCTTGCTTCCCCTCCAACAGTCACACCGTATCTGCCTCAGGATCTTTGCACTGGCAAGTGTCGATCTGGAGAATGTTCTTAAACTTTCACACCTTCACCTCCCTGCTTAAATGCCCTCTTCTCGGTGAGATCTGGACACTCTGCTTAAAACTGCACACATCCTTTCTCCCATCCGTGTCTCCCTCCTTGGATTAATTTTTCTTCTTAGTGTTTATCACCATGCAATGCGCTGTGTATTTCCCTAACTTATCCTGTCTATTGTTTCATCTACACAGTAACTGTGTCAGCTCCGTTAGGGTAAGAACCTTTGTCTCCCGGTGCTTGGAACAGGGCCTGTGGCACAGGGAAGGTGCTTCATCACTGTTGAGTGAGTGAATGAATGAATGAATGAATGAACGAACGAACGAACGAAAGAACGAACGAACGAAGGCATTGCTGTTAAAAATGAGATGGCCCGAGAGGAGGAGGAAATAGGGGTTTGAAGAAGGAACTTGCTAATCATTGTTTTCACCTCCCACGTGGCTCTGCCACAGAATCTCTGGACGCATAGATTCATCTTCCCCAAGGGGGTCTCCGGTGCACCTGCCGCCTTCAGCGGCCGCTGGTGCCATGGATCGTTTTTTTTGGAGCCTGGGAACAGCCGGAAAGTGCGCATGGGCGACCTCCACAGCTGTCGTCAGATCTGCCACCAGGGGGCGCGTCTGTTCCTGCTATATCCTGGGGACCAGAGGACCATACGAATGCCCGTAGGAAGGAATTTTCCTTCAAGGAAAAAAACAGCAAAGAGTCATATCTTGCTTTGCTTTTCTTATTATCATAAAAATAACTTCTAAATTTCTAAAAAGAATAGCATTCACTATATAAAGTTAGGAAATTCTGAAGAAGTCAAAAATCCCTGCACTAAGAACTAATCTCTCCTAGCAACCTAACATTACCTCTACCAAGAGTTTACTTTACTCGTTGTCATTTGCATAACCAAAATTTTTATTCTGGAGATTTTTTAACAACAAAAAGGAGAGAAATGTACTTCCTCCTACTAAGCAGTACACTTAAGAATCCTTAAATGCTCAATTTTATATTATGTATATTTTGCCACAATGAAAAACAATAGTAGAGAGATTTTTTTAAATGAACATTATGTGCCCATATCTTAGCTTCAACAGCAACCAACTCAATTTTGTCGCAGGTGCTGTGGTGCACACCTGAAATCCCAGCAACTGGGGAGGCTAAAATAGGAGTATCGCAAGTACAAGGCCATCCTGGGCAATTTAGTGAGATTGTGTCTCAAAATAAAAATAGAAAAGGGCTAGGGGTATAGTTCAATGGTAGAGCACCCCTGGGTTAAATCCTCAGTACCCTTAAATAAATACATAAAAAGGATTGGAGATGTAGCTCAGGAGTAGAGTGCACCCTGAGCCAGATCCCCAGCACCACGCGCACACACACAAAAAATACTCATAATAGCATAAATACAATTTTAAACCCATATTTAATCAGTCAGTGTTCACATTTTCAACTGTCTCATCAATATTATAATTCACTTCATTATTATGTTAGTCTGCTAAGGTGGCCATGATAAAAGCACCACAGATTGTGTGGCTTAGGTAACAGGAATTAATTTTCTCATAGAATTCTATGATCAGTAAGGAACTCTATAGATCAGTAAGGTTCCCTTTTCATGAGCTGTCCTCAGCAGGCGGGTGGCCACATCCTGGCTGTGTCTTCACATGACCTTTCTAGGTGCTGGCTCTCAGAGAAAGAGAAAGATCTTTGTTTTGTTTTGTTTTTGCTGGGAATCAAACCCAGGGCCTCATGCACACTAGGCAAGGGCTCTACCACTGCGCTATCTCCCCAGCCCTGGGGACTCTTCTTATAAGGTCACTAATCCTTTCAGATTAGGGCCCCACCTTTTGGGCTCATTTAACCTCAGAGGCCCAATCTGTGCATACAGTCACCTCTCCTAGGGGAATGGTTCCAGGACCCCCGTCCCTGCTTTGATACGGAAATCCTCTGATCCTCAAGTCTCTTACATAAAATGGCATAGTGTGTGTGCATAGAACCTACACAAGCCTCCTGTAGACTTTAAATCACCTCCAGATGATTTATAACATCTGATACAATGTCAGTGTTATGGAAACAGTTGTAACACTGTGTTGTTCAGGGAATAATGACCAGGAAAACTCTATACATGTTCAGTACAGACACATGGTTTTCCCTGAATACTTTGCAGTTGGTTGAGCTGGGCACAGTGGTGCACGCCTGTAATCCCAGTGACTCGGAAGGCTGAGGCAGGAGAATATAGAGTTCAAAGTCAGCCTCAGCAAAAGTAAGGTGCCTAGCAACTCAGTGAGACCCTGTCTCTAAAATTCAAAATAGGACTGGGGATGTGGCTCAGTGGTTGAGTGCCTCTGGGTTCAATCCCTGGTACCAAAAGAAAAAAAAAGGAAAGAAAGAAAGAGAGAGAGAGAGAGAGAGAGAGAGAGAGAGAGAGAGAGAAAGGAAGGAAGGAAGGAAGGAAGGAAGGAAGAAAGGAAGGTAGGTAAGTAAGTTAGTTGGCCGGGCGTGGTGGTACATGCCTGTAATCCCAGCGGCTCGGGAGGCTGAGGCAGGAGGATAACGAGTTCAAAGCCAGCCTCAGCAATTTATCAAGGCCCTAAGCAACTCAGTGAGACCCTGTCTCTAAATAAAATACAAAATAGGGCTGGGGATGTGGCTCAGTGGCCTAGTGCCCCTGAGTTCAATACCCAGTTCCAAAAAAAATAAATAAATAAAATAAAATAAAAAAGAAAGTTGGTTGAATCCATGGGTGCAGAACCCAGAGATAGGGAGGGCCTGTGTACAGCTGACATTGGGGTTGGGGCTTCATTATGTGAATCTGAGGGGGATAGAGACACCTAGTCCATAACACTGATGTTTTGTTTTATTACTTTGGAGATCATTTGAATCAGAATCACAAGGTATCTATCCTTGGAACTTAGCTGAAATGCCTTTGAAATCTCTTTTGACCTAAAACTTCTCTTCTCACTTTTTTTCCAATATGTTAAAGAAATCAGGTTCAGGTGTTGAGCGAGGCGTAGCCTCCGGTGGCTGGGCTCCTTATGAGCCAGTGCCATGAGACCACCACCTCTAGGGACCCTGTAGGCACCGACATGGCGGTCGAGGGCATCCTCCAGTGGCAGTGGTGGTACCAGGACCACCAGCTTCTAGAGGAGGCAGAGCTCTGGGACAGTGAGGCTTCACCAGATAGACAGCATGGCCACAGGCCCAGCCTCAATAGGGCTGGTCTTCGAGCACATGATGCTGTGGGGACCCTGCCATGGAGCCCTTCTCTACCTCTCAGGGTTTCCAGGTGAGATGACACTTCAGGACCCCCAGGGCAGAGCCAATGAACAAACCAGGCCCTTCCCAAAGACCCAGGTCCCCTCAGTAAAAGAGATCTGGGTGTCAAAAAAAAATCACATTTGTCCTATAGCATCTCTCAGTCTGGATGTAGCTGGCTGCATCCCTATGGTGTCCCCTTGATAGGGGACAGAGGGACATTGAAAGGTGGGAATATGAGGTTAAGGGAATAATTGTATAAAATGGGCCCACTATGCTCACTCCTCCACCCCGCCCCCATACCTTCTCTTGTAAAAAGCAATTTATCTGCTGGGTGTGGTGGCGCACGCCCGTCTTCCTAGCACTTTGGCAGACTGAGGGGGGGGGGGATCACAAATTCAAAGCCAGCCTCAGCAAAAGCAAGGCCCTAAGCAACTTAGTGGCACCCTGTCTCTAAATAAAATACAAAATAGGGCTGGGGAGGTGGCTCAGTGGTGGAGTGCCCCTGAGTTCAATCCCCAGTACAAATAAAAAAAAAAAAAAAAAGAAAAAGAAATTTACCTGCCTGGCTGAAGTCTGTGGGATATGTTACATTCCTCAGCAAACTACCTATTATCTGCAGGGGAAATGCAGGCCGGAAGTTCTGATGATAAGAAGAATACAAGTTACCGTGAAGGGTGTGTGTGTGTGTGTGTGACCCGTACATAGACCAGATTCTGGGACTCAGGGAGAAAAGGATGATTCCTACTAACCATAAAATCTGTAAGAACAGGTTCCAATTAGAATCAGTCAGAATGGACCTAGGTGACCTGGAATTGTCATGCACAGCGGGTGCTCAAAAGTCTGATGTCATCCTGCTGTCAGTCAAAAGTCAAAAGGTGGGACTGAGCCAGGTGTGGTGGCCCACGCCTATAATTCCAGTGGCTGGGGAGGCTGTCAGGAGGATCTCGAGTTCAAAACCAGCCTCATCAACTTAGTGAGGCCCTAAACAATTTAGCAAAACACTGTCTCAAAATAAAATCTAAAAAGGGCTGGGGATCTGGCTCTGGCTCAGTGGTTAAGTGGCCCTGGGTTCAATCCCTAGTACCAAAAAAAAAAGAAAAAGAAAAAGAAAAAGAGGACTCTCTGGAATCTTCCCTGAGACCCCAATAAAACTGGATAATAGGAGAGGCATGCTATCCCGCTTCTGAGAGGACCTGCTCTCTCCCTTGAGAGTGTCCCTTTCCCCTTTTGTACAGGTCCTAATAAACTCGTGCCTGTTACTCTGAGCGACATGGATGAAATCTTTCTGACTCTATCACAGGAATCAGGGCTTAAAGGGGAAATCGTCATGTCGTCTCAGGTTCCCGGAGGCCCCACCTGCAGCACCCTGTCCTCTCCTGTACTTCCTAAAGCATGGCACATAAATCTAGATCAATGTGAGGTAAAAATATGATCTGAGGGTTGCTGCCGTCTTTACCTGGAGTGGCCACTGTGCCACTCCCAATAAAATCTCTTGTCTGAAAAAAAAAAAATGATCTGAGGGCTGGGGATATAGCTCAGTTGGTAGAGTGCTTACCTTCCAAGCACAAGGTCCTGGGTTCAATCCCCAGCACTGGGGAAAAAAGAAAAAAAAATCTGAGCCACAAATAGAGCTATGTGTATAAAAATTTTCTCTTAGTCACTTTGATTTAAAAAGACAGAAAGCATGAAATTAATTGTAATCATTTCATTTTAATCCACCATACCCTAAATTTGATCATTTAAACACGAGGTCAGGGGCCTGGGGTTGTGGCTCACTGGTAGAGACTTGCCTAGCATGTGAGAGGCACTGGGTTCCATCCTCAGCACCACATATGAATAAATGAATAAAATAAAGGTTTATCAACATCTTAAAAATATTTTTAGAAAAACATGAGATCAATATTTTCAATTAGTCTAATATTTTACCTTTAACAAGTTTTCCTGA
>JAJEJO010000904.1:907625-949759 GCA_020662805.1 Glaucomys volans
GGTTCAATCCCCAGTACCAAAAAAAAAAAAAAAAAAAAAAAGAAATTGAAGTCAGAAGACAAAGGACAAACTAAAAGAGAAAATGTTTGCAGTTCATATCACAAAGAGTTAAATCACAAAAGAAAAACAAAACAAAAAAAGAGTTAAATCATCTCATAAAGAGATTCTAGGGGGGCTGGGGACATAGCTCAGTTGATAGAGTGCTTGCCTTGCGTGCACAAGGCCCTGGGTTAAATCGCCAGCACCACCCAAAAATAAATAAATAAAATAAAAAAGAGATTCTAGGCATCAATAAGGAAAACATAGCAGTGCTGGGGAGATAGAGGGCTCAGTGTTGGAGCACCTACCTAGCATGCAGAAGGCCCTGGGTTCCATCCCCAGCACTACAAAAGAAAAAAAATACCAATATAAACCGACAAAAGAAGTATTAATGACAATTACATTTGAAAAGGTAATCTTATACTTGGATGAAAAATAGAACTAGGTGAGATGTCATTTTCCACCTATCAGATTGGCAAGAATTCAAAAGTTTAAATAACAAAAAAGAAAATAATCATCATAAAGAATCCAAAAGTTTAAGAAAACAATTTGTTGGCAACGGTGAGGGGAAACCAGCCAAGACTCACATTGCTGGTGTGATGGCCAGCTCCCACGGAGGGCAATTTGGTAACATTCACCGGACTTACAAATATGCGTCCCCTTTGACCTAGTGATTCCACTTTGGGGAACTTACTGTACAGGTATTAGTGTACATGTGTCAAATAACACCCTGCAAGAGTGCTCATTATGGCCTGGTTTCTAGGAGGAAAAGATTAGAAACAAAGACCCCCCCCCAACGGGGACTGGGAAAATAAAACACAGTACAAACATGAAATGGGTAGTGTACTGCTATCAAAAAATGAGGACATTGGGCTGGGGCCTGGGCTGGGTGGTAGTGTGCTTCCCTAGCATGTGCAAGGCACTGGGTTCAATCCGCAGCACCACAAAAAATGAAAGAAAAAGAATAACCACCAAAGACACTGTTACAGGTTGATTTGAAAAGAGCTCTGATACTTATTGAAGTGAAAAAAGATGAAAAACTGCTTAACTGACTGAGGTTAGCCCAGGGGTAGAGAGCCCTGTGGCAGGCACAAGGCCCTAGGGTCCATTTCTACCACCCCAGTGCAAACAGTGAGTACAGAATTCTATAATCCATGTGAAGTTGGTAAATATTGCTGATAACTCTCTAAATAAACTCAACATGGATAGAAAACGAATTTTTTCCTTTTGATTGTACTGGGGATTGGACCCAGGGACGTTCTACCACTGAACTATACTCCTAGCCCTTCTTATTTTTTGTTCTGAGGCAGGGTCCCACTAAGTTGCCCAGGTTGAGCCACATCCCCAGCCTATTTTATTTTTTATTTTGAGGTAGAGTTTCCTTAAGTTGCTGAGGACCTCACTAAGTTCCTTAGGCTGGCTTTTGAACTTGCAATCTTCCTGCTTTAGCCTCACAAGATGCTGAGGTTACAAGTATGCACCCCTGTGCCCTGTCCTTTCCACCATTTTGAAACTGAAAATGATTAGTACATATAAAACAGAACCAAAAAACCCTTGAAAGTGATTATGAGTAAAATATTCTTGAAACTGGGTGTGATGAATCATGTCTGTAATCTTAGTGACTCAGGAGGCTGAGACAGGAGGATCACAAGTTCATGGCCAGCCTCAGCGAATTTAGAAAGACCATCTCAAAACAAAAAATAAAAAGAACTGGGGGTGTAACTCAGTGGTAAAGTGCCCCTGGGTTCAATCTCCCGTGTGTATATATATACACATATATATATTCTTGATTAATATTTTGTAAGGACACATGATTAGGGTATGGTGACTTCTCTTTCTATACTTTTTAGAGTCGGGGAGTTTGGAGATAGGCAAATGTATTACCCATGCAAAACTGTCAATCATAAAACAACAAGAAGCTTTCAAAAAGATTCAGTGGTTTGGAACTTGCTTCAAACCTTGACCCTAGAAAACTATCTATGATTTTGGCCAAATACCTGAACATCTCAGATGCTTACTTTCTCTTGTTCTTTACAAAAAGGGAAGGACCTCTCTCTTTTCCAGAGCCGATCTGAGGATGACACAAATGGTTTGTGCAAGTGTCTGCTGGTGTAAACATTCACTACTGTAGTTATCATGATTTCCTGAGAGAGTTAGTGCTGATTGCCTGTGGTGGACCAGCTCCCAGTCTGGGAGGACCTATGGGTCAGGCCACGGACAGGGAAGAGAGCTGAGTCTGCTCCATTCCTTTCTGAATCCCAAGTTCAGGTTCTGAGTCATCTTTTCTGCCTTGAGCCTCTGAGCTCTCTCCCCTAGGACTGATCTTTCCTGGTGACCTGGATGTGAGCAGAAGGCAGCAGAAAATACCATGGTGAGTTGCCAGGGACAGCGACGGCCATTTCCTGGACAGAATGTCTGAATAAATACCCCCAATGATGTTATGGGCTCCTTTGAAAAGAATTTGACATGTGAGTCAGGCCAGAGTGCACTCCCCCCACCCTCACTCCCAGGACTGGGGATTAAACCCAGGGATACTGTACCACTGAGCTACACCCCCAGCCCTTTTTATTTTTATTTATTTATTTATTTACCTATCTATTTATTTTTTTACTTTTGGTAACTGGGATTGAATCCAGGGGGGTTTAACCACTGAGTTGTATCCCCAGCCCTTTTTATTTTTTATTTTGTGAGAGGGTCTCCCTAAGTTGCTTAGGGCCTCACTAAGTTTTTGAGGCTGATTTTGAATTTGCGATCTTCCTGCCTCAGCTTCCTGAGCTGCTGGGATTACAGGTGTGCGCCATCACACCTAGCTTTAGACAAGGTCTCATTAAATTGCCAGGCTGGTCTTGAACTCGAGATTCTCCTGATTCAGCCGCCCGAGTCAATGGGATTACAGGCATGTGCCACCACTCCTGGCCAGAGTATATTTTCTACACTCTTCCCTAGACCTAGGTTACCTTTCCCTAGATTCTCTGTCTGGATTACTCTTAGGAGACCCTCAGCCTTGGGACTCTGCTCCAGAAAGCCTAACCTGATGAGATCTATTCCTTTTTGAGTGTCCCCCAGAACAGCACTGCTCATCCTGGATTCAAATTATATGGATAAAAGGATCAAAATTAATGGTGCTAATAAGGGGCAAAGGAATATCCTGTGCCTCTTGATATCAGGCACCAGGAAGGACACAATATCACAGCCAAAAATGCATCATGGGAACCTTCTAGGCAATACCAGACAAAGGCACCATGAGGGATATTCTACAAATAGTTGGTGTGTACATTTCAGAAACGTCAGAACCAAAGGGACATGACAACAAAATGCAACCTGTGATCCCTGGATGGGATCCTGAAGGGAAAAGCACAGCTGTTAAAGGACATGATTGGACATGGATGAAACTGGAATATGGACTGTAGATTAGATAACAGTATTAGGTCAGGGTTACATTTCCTGAAGCTGCTGGCTGTACTGTGGTTATGTAAGGGTGTCCCGGTTCTTAGTAAAGGGCAAAAGGCACACATTCTGTGTGCAACACACCCACAAGTGGTTCAGAACGTAACATGTCAGTGCATATTCTCTCTCTTCCCATGTGTGCCATATATATATATGTAGGTATGTATGACACGTATATAATCTGTGCATGTGTCTATTATATATGCTTGCACATTACATATATTTGTATGTTTCTCTGTATATATGACTCCACATAAATGTGTGTATAATATATATGTCCCTATATATGTGTGATTTGTATGCACACCTATCTGCATATATTGTGTCTGTATATAAATGTGCTTCTGTCCATGTATATGTATTTGCATGTATTACATATACATGTCTCTGTGTATGTATTAATATATCTCTACATATATGTATGTATATGTGTATATTTCTGTATGTATAAATGTGTGTCTGGCTGGGCATGGTCATTTATATACACAATGGAACACTACATAGCCTTAAAAAGGCAGAGGGAGCCTGGGGTGGTGGCACATGCTTGTAATCACAACATGGAGGATGGCTTCATGGTGGGACACATGTGAAAGGGAGAGGTCACAGGAGAGACAGGAAACCATGGGATGCAGAAACCACGGGTTCTGTAACAACTTGCTCTCATGGGAACTAATGAGGTCCTATAGGTTAATCTTTTGGGAGGTCGGTGACCCTATCCATCTCCCATAAGGCCCCACCTCTTCAAAGTTCTGCGGCCTCAACATCACCACATCAGGGATTAAGCTTCCCACATCGAATCTCTGGAGGACACACTCCAGCCACATTGCATGCATTGCAACTCCAAATCCTTGCCTGGTGGTGTTGGTGGTGGTGGCAGTGGGGTCTGTGAGGGTTAATTTTATATATCAACCTGGCTGGGCTAAGGGATGCCCAGATAGCTGGTATAATTTTATTTCTGGGTATGTCTGGGAGAGTGTTTCTGGAATAGATTAGTATTTGAATCAGTAGACTCAGGAAAGGAGACTTGTCCTCACCAATGTTGGTGAGCACCATCCAACCATCGAGGGCCACATAGAACAAAATATGGAGAAAGGGTAAATCAGTCTCTCTCTTTCTCCCTCTCTCAGCTGGAACATCCATCCTCTCTTGTCCTCAGTCATTACAGCCCCTTATTCTTAGGCCTTCAGACTTGGACCGAATTATACGACCTGCTTTCCTGACTTTGCAGCTTGCAGATGGCTGATCATGGGACTTGGTCCCCATAATTATACAGTGGTTAGGATGAGTGTTCCCCAAAGGTCCATAAAGACCTGGTCCCCAGGGTGATGGTAACGGGAGTCCCTGTGTCCCGTTTAAGAGGTAGAATCAGGGGACTGTGGGTGTAGCTCATGCACTTACCTGGCATGTGCACGGTTCTGATTTCCAACCCCAGCACCCCAAACAATAATAATAACAATAGTGTTTATTGTATCGAATTTCTATGGTTCAAGAGTTTGCAAGTGGCTTAGCTGAATGATTCTGGCTTGGGGTCTCATGTGGCAGCTCATGGATGTCAGGTGAGACTGTGGTCATTCACAAGTGCTGGAAGACTGCTTCTAACACTGCTCACTCACATGACTGGCAAGTTGTTGTTTGTCAGATGTGAACCTTCAGGCTCCTCCCCGCATGAATAGCTCCAAAGGACTGCTTGAGTGTCCTCACAAAATGGCTGCTGCCTTTCCCCAGAGCAAGTAATCCAAGCAAGAATAAAGTAGAAGTCATAGGTTTTTTTCTGGCCTAACTGCAGAAGTCTCATGTCCCACTGGGTGTGGTGGTGCAAGCCTGTAGTTCCAGTAGCTCAGGAAGTGAAGGAAGGAGGATCACAAGTTCAAATCCAACCTCAACAACTTAGTGAGGCCCTAAGCAGCTTAGCGAGACTCTGTCTCAAAATAAAACATAAAAAGGGCCAAGGACCTGGCTCAGGGGTTGAGTGCCCTTGGGTTCAATCCCTGGTACCAAACCAAAAAAAAAAAAAAAAAAAAGGTCACATGTCCCATCATTTCTGCAGTGTCCTAGTGGTTATAATACACAAGAAATTCCATGAGGTTGCAAATATCAGGAAGTAATTATTAAAGGCAGGACAGTTTGTCTGCTAAGAATACAGCTCTCTGTCAGACAGGCTGGTTTCAAATCTTACCTGCATCTAGATAATTGTGTGGATTTGGATAAATGTGCAACCTTTCTTTCGTCGTCTTGTTATTTTATTTATTTATTTATTTATTTATTTTTTTTTTTTTTTGTGGTGCTGGGGATTGAACTCAGGGCCTTGTGCTTGCAAGGCAGGCACTCTACCAACTGAGCTATATCCCCAGCCCCATCTTCTTGTTATCTATAAAATAGAATAATTATAGTACCTGCTTCAAATAGAGTCGTTACTGGGATTAAATGAATATGCAATCACTTAAGAACAATACCTGGAGGATATTAAGTGCACGGTAGCTGTTTGCTGCTGCTTTTATTTTAAGCAGCTCCTGCACTGACAGATGAGCTTCTCTCCTCCTAGCCTACCCCCTAGAAGTCCCTATGACTAGAGGTGGGAAGACATGGTTCAAGAGACCACATTACACCCCAGGCAGAAATCTCCCAAAGGCAGGAATTTGTCTCCTTCATTCAGGTGTGCACAGACTGGCAACAAAAGAGTTCCTTCCCTTGCTTTCTTTTCTGATGACAGATTCCAGTCCCCAGGCCACCTTTCTCATGCCATTTACTTTTACCAGAGTAGCCTGGGGTCAAGACTGGTGAGTAGGACTGAGTGCAGTGGTGCACGCCTGTAATTGCAGTAGCTTGATAGCGGAAGCAGGAAGATTGTGAGTTCAAAGCCAGCCTCAACAACTTAGCCAGAGCCTGTCTTTACATAAAATATTTAAGAAGAGCCCCTGGATTCAATCCTGGGTACCAAAAAAAAAAAAAAAAAAAAGAAAACAAAGAAAGAAAGAAAAGAAAGACTGGGGAGTAGAGGACAGGGTCATCCCACCAACACAGCCCCAGCATAGTGGCTGACACATGTTAGGTGCTTAAGGAACAATCAGTCAGGGTGATTGTGTCATGGCTGGGTCAGAGAGCACATTCCAAGCAGCAGATTTTAGGATAAAATCCAGGGCCAGCTCTGGGCCCCTGGAGGACCAGTGTCTTGAATAAAGTTAACTCACAGCAGGTGCCTACAATGGCCTTCTGCAAGTATGTTTTGTGCTCTCTAAAATACAGCACTGAAGTTCCTGAGAAGCAAATCACAAAGTCCATGAGGTTAGACAGTAACGGATCATTTTCCTTGACGCAAGCTGGGAAGAGGAGACTGCAGTCTGAGATACCCTGGAATAGCTCTGCTCACCACTCAGAAGCTGGAAGTAGGGGGTGAGCGGGCCAGATGGTGGCCAGCTGAAACTACTCCTTGCTGGGGTTTTCCTCCCTGCCTTTCCGTTTGTCTGTCACTGCTTCTGGGATCAGCCAGGCTGGCACATGGCCTGGCCAGGCCAAGTGCATGAGTGGTGGCCCGCACGTCAGCCCTGGAGTGTGCAGTTTCAGATTCCAGAGGCCAGGGTTGCTGGCTCCCAGCCATGCTGAGTCAACTCCATTCTTTTTTTTTTTTTTTTTTTTTTTTCCTCTGAGCAGTTCCCCTAGTGGCTCTTCCTGGCAGGAGGGTTTTCTGTGCCAGGCTAATCTTCCTGGCAGGGTATAGGGGACTTGGTGGGGAATGGGTAGGTGACACCTGGCTTTCTTGGATGAATGAAAGCTTAGTCTTGTGGCATGAACAGAGTCCAGTCCCACAGGCTTGCTTGGGTCTTCCTCTGTCCCTCCCTCTGGTTCAGAGTGTTGGGATCTCTCCTCCAGCCAGGAAACTCCACATAGGGTCTGGGCTGAGCCTTCTCTTGGTCGAATGAATGAATGAAGGGAAAAGGTAAGGGAGGCCTTCCTTCCACGTGCCCTGGGTTCCTGCTTGAAAACAGGCAAAGCCCAGGACACTGGAGATCCTGGTGGAGGAGGCTGGGCAACAGGAGCGGAGGCTCTGAGCAAGACAGGCCCAAGCCCTGCCACTAGGGCGCTGGCAATTGGGGTGGGGCGAGAGGTCCGGACCAAGCAGACGTTAATGAATCTGGTAAACATATTCGCAATGACAAACCCTTGAGCGGGAAGGAGCGTGGGAGGCACAGTCTGGTGTTGGAATTGGAGATCTTAGGAAGCCTCCGAGGCGAGGAGGTTTGAGGTGTCCCGGGCTCCCTGCCCACTCCGCGGAACTCAGGACACCAGGGGGACTTTTCTCCCCCGCAGTACTCCCTGCCCTCTTCCCCAACTTCTGCCCTGGAGAGGGGTTCAGGAATGTGTGCTAGTCCCGGCTGATGCGAGCAACCTTTCCCCCACCGAACACGGACGGCGGGGCGGGATGAGGTCGTGGGGGAAGCGGGAGTCACGTCCTCCACGGTTCACCGAGGAAGGCCAGCCAGATCCCGGCGCGGGGCGAGGGGAGCCAGAGCTTCGCATCCCTGGAAGCTCCCCACCCCCTATAACCACCGCACGCAGGACCCCACCCTTGGTCGCTCGCCCCGCCCCCAGCACTCCCCGCGCCCCGCCCCCGAGGTTCCCCCTCCCACTCCTGCATCGGGTTTATAAAAGAGGGCGTTGGGCGCTGTGGGGTCAAGTCGAGTCTAGCGGGCCTGAGGCCCAGGTCCTTCCCTTGCTGCTGCCTTCTGCACCCCAGCGAGTCTCCGCCAGGTTCCCACGTCTCCTGCCCTAGCATTTCGAGCCGCCGCGTCCCTGCACCGAGTCCCTGCGTCCCCACATCCAGGCCAACCAAGAACATGCGCTGCGTTCCGACGGCAGGCGCAGCCCTGATGCTGTGCGCCGCCACCGCCGGGCTGCTGAGCGCGCAGGGCCGCCCCGCGCCGCCTGAGCCGCCTCGCTTCGCGTCCTGGGACGAGATGAACGTGCTGGCCCACGGGCTGCTGCAACTCGGCCACGGGCTGCGAGAACACGTGGAGCGCACCCGTGGACAGCTGGGCGCGCTGGAGCAGCGCCTGGCCGCCTGCGGGGCTGCTTGCCAGGGGTCTGAGGCGTCCTACGAGCCCTCAAAAGCCTCAGACAGTGTGGCTCCCGGCGGAGAGGCGGTCCCCGAGACCCTCCGCAGCTTGCAGGTACCGGTGCCAGAGCTAGCTCTTCGCGCTCTTGCCGGGCCCCCCTCCTGGTCTGGAAGTGTGTGGGTGGGAAGGGAGAGCACAGTCGAGGGTCTCTGGGCACCCCTGCGGGGGGCTCAAAGCATGGACATTTGGAAGGATGGATGGGTGGATGAAGAGCGCGGTTGAAGATGTAAGGACGGGTCCTCACCAAAATTTGCACCCCTCCCCAGATGCAGCTCAAGGCTCAGAACAGCCGGATCGAACAATTGTTCCAGAAGGTGGCCCAGCAACAGCGACACCTGGAGAAGCAGCATCTGAGAATCCAGAATCTGCAGAGCCAGGTACCCTAGGCCTGGCCCCAGTGGGGAGAGAGGTCACAAAGCTGAACCTGAAGATCCCATCTTGGAGCCAGGCAGGTCAGGCAGCTGAATGAGTCAACCCACCTGACACCCTTCTTCCTCCTGTCCTGTCCCAGGTGGGCCTCCTGACCCCAACACACCTTAGCAATGGAGTGACCAAGCCTGCCAAAAGAAAGAGGCTGCCCAAGATGGCCCAACTTGGCCTGGAGCACAACACCACCCGCCCACACAGTGAGTGTCCTCTGCTGTTCTCCGCAGCTTCCCCTGCCCCTCACTGTGCCTTTCCTGTCCCCTTCCTGTCCCCAGCTCCTTTGTCAGGTTCACCTTAGTAAGAAGGAGAGGTTCTGGTCTTGGGTCCCAGCTGCTGAGACTGAGGGCAGCACCTCCTTCCTCAGCTCAGACCTGCCCAGTCAGGCCACTATGCCCCTCTTCCCAGCAAGCCAGAAGGCTTTTCCTGAAATCCTGCTGGCCACCAACTGGAACCAGGGTTGAAAGAGATCCCATGAGGAACATAAGCTTCAGGCGTGTTGAGAGATGGTAGCCTGGCTCAGGGACCCATCCTGAAGGGTAGAACTTTATGAGAGGATGTGATAGATAAGAGGCATCAGGTGGGGGTTCTGAGATATGGCACCCCCAAGAACCCTGGGGGTATGAATCTAGAAGGGGAAACTATGGCAGAGCCTCCCGCTCCCAGGCCACGCACTGACTTGCGTCTTACAAATCCAGGGCTCCTGGTCCATCACGCCCCTTTCTGTCACTCTCTCTCTCTCTCTCTCTCTCTCTCTCTCTCTCTCACACACACACACACACACACACACACACACAGGCTTTCCTGCCATCACAAGTGTTAGGTCCTTTATTGTATATATCCCAAGTTCCCCCCAATCTCAAATAGCAACAAGTGTGTGTGTCTGACACAGGCTCCCAGTTCCCACCCTAAGTTCACAGCCATGCTGTCACCCTGCCCAGCATCTGTGACTGTCTACAGCCAACTGGGTGAAAGTGTGGATCCCCCGCTTCACACCCTCGGCTGGTTGCTGGCGTCCAGCTCTGCGGTGTTGCGGGCTCCCTTGCTCCCCAGACTCCTTCCCACTTCCCCCACACGGGACTGGCATTTCAGCATGGTGAGGGTCCCAGCGAGCCCTCCCAAACCATCATGTTAGCATGAGGGGTTTCTGAGGCCAGCAGGCACAGGTCCAGGCTGGGAGATGTGGGGGAGGGGACGGGGGTGTGCGGTGTGGGTTTAGGACTTCCAGACTCAGCCTGGCCAAGTCGGGGAAAGTTCAGAGCTTGGAGAGACAAACAGCTGGAGCTAATGGAGACCACATTGGTGGCTTGGCCTCATGCCTGTCCTGATTGGATGAGGGGAAAGTAGGGGAAAGGGGAGCTGCCTGAGGGGCCGGAAGGTGTCTTTCCTTCATTCTGGGCCTGCCCCTGCTGCTGCAGAGTGTGGACACGGTGGCTGAGAGTCCTGGGTCTGCCCCTCCCCCTGGCAACCTTTCCTCTACTTTCCAGGCTGGGCTGGGTTGGGCTGGGGGCCGTCCTTCCCCAGTCTCCATGGCTCAAGGCCATGTTCCTTCTCTCCCCTCTTCTCCCTTCCTCCTTTTCCCTTCTATCCTGACCCCTCTCCCCCTAACACCTGGGACCCCAGGCAGAGCCTCTGTGTCCCCCAGCCTCATCCAGTTGTGATCAGTGTTCCCCTGGCACAAGCAGAGAGCCCTTTTGCCCACCCCGTCCAACTCCGCAGTCATTCATTCATGGAGTTTTCGTCGAATACCCGCTGCAGGCTAAACTCAGGGTAGAGGCAGGTGCCTATGGACAGAGCTGCCCCTTGTCCCTGGCCTCACGGAGCCCCCACTCAGTTGGGGGAATGGGGAGCCACCACTGGATGACCCCCGCTTCGGGATTGGGAGGTCTAGTCTGGTCTGGGGGTGAGGGAAGGCATTCTCTGGAAACTGGGACCCACAGAGCGGACTGAGGGAAGAGAGTCCCAGGCAGAGGGACCAGCATGTGCAGAGTCCTTGTGGTAGGAGGATGCGTGATACTAGGAAGGTGGTGGGGAACAGGAAAGAAGCCCATTTGGCCAGGAAGGGTGGAGGTGCAGTGTGGGAGGAAGGAGCATGGGTGCAAAGGCTGCTCCTGAAGGTGCCTTATAGATGACACTGAGAAGACCATGGGGAGCCATGGAAGAGTTTAGGCAGATAGAGGAAAGGGTCATGAGATCAGGATTGCCCCTCACCTACTCATCACCCACTACCCAGCCCTCACACGATCTTGCCTCCTGAGACCTCAGGGGCTTCTCTCCTGCTTCACCTCCTCCTTCTGTTTGCCTTCAGGACTGCCCCGGGACTGCCAGGAGCTCTTTGAAGAGGGTGAGAGACAAAGCGGACTGTTTCAGATCCAGCCTCAGGGGTCGCCACCTTTCCTGGTCAACTGCAAAATGACCTCAGGTAGCTGTGCTAGCCTGCTAGGGAGCCCTCTTGCCATTTATGGGCCCTGGTGTCTTTCTCTAAAATGCAGCCCTGTACAGCTCGGTGTAGACATGTGCTCAGCACCCATAAAGCCTTGGGTCCCATCCCCAGACAAGAAAAATAATAATGAAAATGAAGCCCTTTCCCCACTGCAGTCCATTGCAAGCTCAGCAATGGGTTCCTGTGGTTACTATCCCTGCTTAGCAGGGAACGGTAGTGCATCCCAGTAATCCCAGCTACTTGAGAGGCTGAAGCAGAAGGATCACAAGTTTGAAACCAGCCTCAGCAACTCAGCAAGTCCCTGTCTCAAAATGGAAAGGTCTGAGGATGCACCTCAGCAGAGTGTCCTGAGTTCAATTTGGTTTAGTATCACCCCCCCCCCCAAAAAAAGTTCTGAACCCAGCAGAGACCTAAGGTCCAGCCTGATTCCCCTGCCTGCTGGCCAGCCCACAGTAGCCCCCCTCGGCCTCACCTCCGTCAGTCCTCCTGGGAAGAGTGAGGAGAATGTGACTCTCCTGGACTTGGGGGTGGTGTCAGGGTTGGCTGCCGGGGTCCCCTGTGAGGAGGGACCTCCTGGTGACCTTGTGCCTCTCTGGGCAGACGGAGGCTGGACAGTAATTCAAAGGCGCCAGGATGGCTCTGTGGACTTCAATCAGCCCTGGGAAGCCTACAAGAGGGGCTTCGGGGACCCCCAAGGTGCGTGTTTCCAGCAGGGCCAGAGGCAGGAGAGGAGGAGGGGCCACGGAGGTGGGCCCACCTCACCAGGCAGCTTCTCCCCCCGTAGGTGAGTTCTGGCTGGGCCTGGAGAAGATGCACAGCATTACAGGGGACCGCGGCAGCCGCCTGGCTGTGCAGCTGGAGGACTGGGATGGCAACGCCGAATCGCTGCAGTTCCCTGTGCACCTGGGCGGCGAGGACACAGCCTATAGCCTGCAGCTCACGGCACCCGTGGCCAGCAAGCTGGGCGCCACCACCATGGCTCCCAGTGGCCTCTCCCTGCCTTTCTCCACATGGGACCAGGACCACGACCTTCGCAGGGACCTGAACTGCGCCAAGAGCCTCTCCGGTAAGCAGGTTTTGCCCATACCCTGACCAGCCTTCAACCCCAAAGGGCATCTATGCCCCACCCCCAGTTTCTCCTTATTTACTGTGTGCTCTTGGGCTACTTGTTGATTTAACTTTTGAAACCTCAGTTTCCTCATCGTTAAATGGTGCTCACTGCATAGGATTGTTAGGAAAATTCAAAGAGACATTCCTGGGAGGGTGGCTGGCATGGGGCAGAACCACCAGGACAACCCTTGCCTTGTTGTTTTGAAATCAGACAGAGCCTGGATTTTGCGAAGTAAAATGATCCATTACCTTCTAATGGGTCAAAACAATGATGAAATGTTGATTGTTCCATATGGTTCAAGCTAATACAAATTAAGAATGTATGCAGCTGGGCATGGTGATGCATGCCTGTAATCCCAGTGGCTCGGGAGGCTGAGGCAGGAGGATCGCAAGTTTAAAAGCAGCCTCAGCAAGGGCAAGGTGCTAAGCAACTCAGTAAGACCCTGTCTCTAAATAAAATACAAAATAGGACTGGGGATGTGGCTCAGTGGCCAAGTACCCCTGAGTTCAATCCCCAGTTCCAAAAAAAAGAAAGAATGTATGCTGATGGTAGAAAGTGGTAAACATTAGCCATGTGCCAGGAATAACAAATAACCGGGCTGTGGTTACAGACGGTGGAAGCAGATCTGCTGCGATTATGGGTAGGGGATGCCCAGGGCCCCTGAGATGGCTTTCCTCATAACCCTGGGTTCCTTGGAACACCGACAATCACTGCCAGACTCTTCCCATTTGAAATGTGTAAAGTTCAAGGCCAGGTCTCACCCTCTACCCTATCCCCATCTCCATGTGGAGATCCAAAGACTTGACAACGTCCCATCTCCTCTGTCTGCCTCAGGTGGCTGGTGGTTTGGCACCTGTGGCCACTCCAACCTCAATGGCCAGTACTTCCGCTCCATCCCACGGCAACGGGAGCAGCGTAAGAAGGGAATCTTCTGGAAGACCTGGCGGGGCCGCTACTACCCACTGCAGGCTACCACTATGCTGATCCAGCCCACAGAAGCTGTCGCAGCGTCATAGCCACCTTGCAAGGGCCTGGTCCCAGGCTCTGGAGGACAGTGACTTTGGCTCTGGCCCAAGGATATGGTACTCTCTGCCCGGGCAGGAGCTCTAAGCAGGGGCCATCTGGAGCTTCGTGAACAGAGAAGCCCACGACTGGAGAGGCCCCTTCCTGAGTTGGGGGCTGCACACGCTGCCCTCTGGGATTAGAGCTGCAGGGCACACACAGCCCCTGAAAACCTGGGACAGAGGGCATTGAGTCCCATTTCTCGCCTGCCCGAGGAGTGGGGCACGCGGAGGGACCACTTGGGGCTGGCCAGGCCAGCCCTCGATGGCGGACTCAGTCACATTGACTGGTGGGGTCAGGGCTCCCCGGGGCCCTAGAAGCCCTCACGGTGCTGTTGCGTGTGGGTGCTGTGGCACGAGCTGGCACCAGGGATGGTGTCTGGGTGGAGTCCACAGAATTCTTGGAATAAAAGCAACATTAGAACATTTTGTCCTTCTTTGTCCTTTGGTTTGTTTTAAAAGGCGGACAGTTTCAAAGTCCACATAAACATGTTCCTCGGGTGGAGAACATGCCTTCAGGTCCCCTAAGGACGCCCTGGTTATACCCCACCTCCGACAAGCGGGTTCAGCTTCTTTCACTTATTACTTCATCATGTGGATCTCCCTTGTTTTTATCTTGAAATTTACAAAACAAAGCCCTCATAGAGCTCAATCGCCCGGGAAGCAGGTAATAGAGAAAAGGAGAGTCCCTTCCTGCTCATTTTTTTTTTTTTTTTTTTTTTTGGTACTGGGGATTGAACCCAGGGGTACTGGACCCCTGAGCCACATCCCCAGCCCTATTTTGTATTTTATTTAGAGACAGGGTCTCACTGAGTTGCTTAGGGCCTCGCTAAGTTGCTGAGGCTGGCCTTAAACTCGAGATCCTCCTGCCTCAGCCTCCCAAGTGCTGGGATTATAGGCGTGTGCCACCGCGCCCGGCTCTTCCTGCTCATTTTTAAGCAGATGAATCATGATTAACTTTTTAATACCTTGCCAGTGGATAGAAATACAATGCATGACAGCATACAAACAATAAATACAATGTGTGCTGCACGTTTAACTTTATTTTTTCTAGTAACTATGTTTTTAAAAAGTTAAAAGAGGGCCGGAGATATAGCTCAGTTGGTAGAGTGCTTGCCTTGCAAGCACAGGCCCTGGGTTCAATCCCCAGCACTGCAAATAAATAAATAAATAAAAAGAGCCAGGCGCAGTGGTGCATGCCTGTAATGCAAGCAGCTTGGGAGCCTAAGGCAGGAGGATAGCAAGTTCAAAGCCAGCCTCAGCAACGTGGTGAGGCCCTATGTAACTTAGTGAGACCCTGCAAAAAAAAAAATAAAAAGGACTGGGGATGTGGTTAAGCACAGTGTTCAATCTGTTACCAACCCCCACCCCCAAAAACCCCCACATATATATATTTGTAGTATTTTATATATTTATATATAATATTTATTAAAAAAGAAGTCATAGTATAAGAAGTAGAGCATGGTGGTGTATGCCGGTGCATGCCTATAACCAGGTAGAGTCTGAGGCAGGAAGACTGCAGGTTCAAGGCTAGCCTTTGGTAATATAGTGACACCTTGTCACAGGAAAAAAAAAAGAAAAAAAAGGGATGAGGATGCAGCTCAGTACTAAAGCATCCCTGGGTTTAAATACCAGTAACACACACAACACACACACACACACACACACAAACACAAGCAGGTACATTTTAGAAATATCTTATTTGGACTTGAGAATGTGACTCAGTGGCAGAGCATGAGTTGAGCTTGCGTGAAACTCTTGGTTTGATCCCAGCACCACTGAGAAGGGAAAAAAAAAGTAAAAAAATATTTTGTTGAATCCACTGTATTCAAAATATTACTATTTTGACATGTAATCAGAATTAAAATTATTACTGAGATATTTGACTTTCTATGTGTGTGTATGTGCTAAGTCACGGGAAACTGGTGGGTGCTTTGCACTTTGGGCACATCTCAGTTTGAACCAACCGTGTTTCAATAGCTCAGTAGTCACTGGCCATGGTTGGTGGCTGCCATATTGGATAGCATAGTTGTCATGTAAACACTAATGTAGGATTTGTGGTCAATTATTCACATATCTACTCATTACCTATTCTGGAATTTACTTCCAGTTTTCCTTAAATTTACTTCTCGTTTTTTGAAAATATAAATTCAATCAATATTTATTGTGCAACTACTACATGCCAAGCTCTATGACAAGTATCTGTGATATTCTCGTAAACAGAAAGATCTCTGGCCTCCCTGAGTTACCCTTTACAGCCCTTCCCATTACAGATAGGGTGACCTAGAACTGATGGTCCAAACCAGGACACTTTTGAGAGTGAAACTTCTTGCTGTTAATAATTAATCTGGACGAGAGATGTCAAACAGCTTACTCCCAGACATATCAGAACTTACCAACCCAGCTTTTAAGAATGTAAACATATCTCTACCAGTGGGAAATCATCTTCCATAAATAGGTTACTAAAACTAAGGTTGATGACAATAAAACATGCCCACGCTTTGAAATTCTGGCTTGCAAGCTGGGGTGTGGCTTAGTGGGAGACTGATTGCTGTGCATTCTCCAGGTTCTGTCTCCAGCACCTCAGAAACAAGCAAACAAAACACCCCTGAACTCTGAAAAGAACCACAAATAAGTACTGAGCTGACATGTATGCTGGCATTTTAGAAGTGAAATGGGGGGCTGGGGATATAGCAGGGGGCTGGGGATATAGCTCAGTTGGTAGAGTGCTTGCCAAGCATGCACAAGACCCTGGGTTCAATTCCCAGCACTGCAAATAAATAAATAAATAAATAAATAATTAAATAAATAAGAAGTGAAATGGATCTGTCTTCAATTTTCCTTTAAATGTGTCAAAAATAAGATGATGGGACTGGGAATGTAGACCTTAGGCTGTGTGCTCAGCACACTCAGCGTCCTGCATTTGGTCCCCAACAGGGGGAAAAATAATGACGGAAGGGTGGGTGAAAAGGTGGGTAGGAGATCAAGCAAAACTGTGAAGGATGAATCTGGGTGGTGGGAGGGATATGGACATTCTTTGTAAAATTCTTCCCATTTTCCTGAATGTTTAAATTTTTTCATAATAAAATGGGGGGAGGAGGATTCTTAATCAGACCCTGTCGCCCTCTGTTTTATTTATTTATTTTTTACTGGGGATTGAACCCCAGGACACTTTACCGCATCCCCAGCCCTTTTAATTTTTCCTTTGAGATAGAACCTCATAGAAAAGATAGATTGCCCAGGCTGTGATCCTCCTGCCTCAATTTTCCAAGTAGTCGGGCTGACAGACATGAACTACTGAACTGGGATCCCTTTCGCCTTCTTTTTTTTGGCGGGGGATGGGGGTGCTGGGATTGAATTTAGGGGCACTCAACCACTGAGCCACCGAGCCACATCCCCAGCCCTGTTTTATATTTTATTTAGAGACAGGGTCTCACTGAATTGCTTAGCACCTTGCTTTTTGCCTAGTCTGGCTTTGAACTGGCGATCCTCCTGCCTCAACCTATCAAGCCACTGGGATTATAGGCGTGTGCCACCATGCCCTGGCTGTTCCCTATTGTCTTCTGGAAAGCTCCAAGCTGTTAAAAGGGAGATGAAGGGCTGGAGATAGGCCGAGGGTGTAGCTCAATGGTAGTGTGTTTGCCTAGCATGTGCAAGGCTCTGGGTTCCATCGCCAGAATGAGGGAAGGGAGGAGTTGGGGGGTGGGGGGTGGTGAATGAATGGGAATGACTGGGAATTTAAAAGGTTGAACTTAGCCAAGCGTGGTGGCGCACGGCTGTAATCCAAGAGACTCAGGCGGCTGAGTCAGGAGGATTGTGAGTTCAAAGCCAGCCTCAGCAACTTAGCGAGGCCCTAAGCAACTCAGTGACACCCTGTCTCTAAATAAAATACAAAATAGGGCTGGGGGTGTGGCTCAGTGGCCAAGTGTCCCTGAGTTCAATCCCTGGTTCCACCAAAAAAAAAAAAAAAAAAAAAAAATTAAATTAAAAAATAAATAAATAAATAAAAGGTTGAACTTTCCCCAGTATGTGGTTTCAAGGTATGATCACCCATATGCTCTCAAACTTGGAGAAGCTTGTGATAATGGGAGGACACATCTCCTGGACATATATTTAGCAGAAAAAAAAAAATCTGCTTATGTCCTGAGCCCAGATGCTGTTTTAAGAGCAGAATCTATCTTTGCCCAGGCTCCTCCTCCAAACAGGCCTTCTAAGTATTCTTTGGGGAGGTGCTGGGGGCTTCCTGCACTAAAGGAATCCCTCTGAAATTTTCTTCTCCATGACTCTTCCCAGCAGGTGCTAGGGGCATAGTAGCTTCTCTGGGGTCCTGGCTGAGTCAGTCACTAGACTTGTCCTTGTCCTCTTAATATAATCAAGGCATTCAGTAAACATGAGATTGTTGAAGTAGGCTGAACATGGCACACTATTTTACAATAAACTTCTTTTTGGTAAGTAGGAGTACACTCTAAAATAATGATAAATAGTATAATAAATGCATAAACCAGTAACAATCATTTACTATCAAGTATTATACACTATACATAATTGTATTGCTATGCTTCTATATGACTAGCAGCACATGTAGGTTTGTTTCCACCAAAGTCACCACAAATGTGAGAATACATTGCTCTTTGACATTAGGATGGCTATGAGGTCATCATAGAAATTTTTCAGATCAAATATTACATTTTTTTTTTTTGGACAGGGAGCCAGCCTTGAACTCCTTGAGCTCAAGCAATCCTTGTGCATCAGCCTCTCAAGTACTGGAACTCCAGGCACACAACACCTTGTTCACTAGTTCCATTATGATTTCATGAGATCACAGCCATAGTTCACAGCTCACTCAGTCCATATGACCGAAGGTCACTCTATGGCACATGACTGTATTTTTACTACTGTGAGCTATGCTAGAGGGGTGGAAGTGAGGGTGGCAGAGATAGGAGCAAGGCTTCATGGTAGAAGGGGCTTTTGGGTCAGTTTTCTTTTTTGTGAGGGTGGGTACTGGGGTTGGAACCTAGGACCTTCTGCATGCTAAGCACAAGATCTACCTCTGAGCTCCACCTCCAGCCCTGAGTGGGTTCCTACAGGGGAGTCACGGAGGCAGAAGGCATTCCAGGAGGGTACTATAAGGGCACAGATGGTCCTGTCTGGCTGTGGTATGGGCAGGAAGTGGGGTGGTGAACAGGGGTAGGGCGTGGGTAGGGACTGGAATATGCAAGGCATCAATCTCACTGCACAGGATGATGCTGACAAGGTCAGGAGGGTCCTTCCTGGTCTGGCTTCCAGTTCACCTTTGGTCCTCATCTCATCCTGTTGGGTCACTTCTCTAGCCATCATGGCCTCCTGATTGGACCCTTGGAGGCCTCTCTCACTTGCTCTTTCATCAGCCTTAAATGCTGTTCTCTCCACCTTCTCTCCCTCTGCTATGATTTGAAAGTTTATGTTGGAAACATAATTCCCAAAGTCATATGTTAATGGTGCTTGGAAGAGGGGCCATGGGAAGGTGATTAGGTTAGATGGGGTTGTGAGGGTGGAGCGCCCATGATGGCATTTTGTGGCTTTATAAGGAGGACTCTGGCTGGGCGTGGTGGTGCACGCCTGTAATCCCAGCACCTGTGAGACTGAGGTAGGAGGATGGCCAGTTCAAAGCCAGTCTCAGCAACTTAGCGAGGCCCTAAGCAACTCAGTGAGATCCTGTCTCTATATAAAATACAAAATAGGGCTGGGGATGTGGCTCAGTGGTCGAGTGCCCCTGGGTTCCGTCCCCAGTACCAAAAAACAAAAACAAAAAAAAACAAAAAAAAGGAGTCTGGGCCCCAGCGAGTAAGCTTCTGTTGCAGCATTCAACGCACTCCACTCCACCATGTTATGCATCAAGAAGGCCCACGCCAGGTGCCATGTTCTTGGATTTGCCATCATCTAGAACCGTGAGCCAAATAAACTTCTACACTATATAAATTATCCTGTCTTGGGTATTCTGTTATACCCAAAATAACACAGTGGATTCCTCCCTTTTGAGGACACCATTTCTTCCGGGATGCCTACCCTGGCTCCCTCTCTAAGGAGCTCCACCACCACCCAACCTAGGTAATTCGCCTTGCAGCAGGTATCCCATTTTGAAATTATCTTGTTTTCTTCCTTCCTTCTTGTTTGACTCCTTTCATTGTTTGACATCCTTCACCATGTCTGTGAGGGCAGGAATTTTGTCTTGTTCAATGCTGCATCCCCAGCACATAGTAGGTGCTGTGCCTATTGGAGGAAGGACTAAAAGTTTTAAATGGCAGTAACATGACCTAACTTGTATTTTCAAAACTCCCTACAATTGTAGGATGAAGAGATTGCGGGGTGAGGGCAGAGGAGGGAGAAGAGAGGGAAGAGATGCACTCAGCCAGGGAGAGTTGATAGAAGCCATGATTGGGTGATGGCAGTAGAAGGGCAAGAAGTGGTCAGAACCAGAGAAATTTAAGAGGGAGAAAAGAGGGATGGAGGCACAAGAGTGCATATGGAAAGAGCTCAAATTTGTGTCTGGGATGCTTGGTGGACTTCATAGGAATGAGATCCAAATGTCAATAATAAGAATTGTTATAAGGGCTGGGACTGTAGCTCAGTGGTAGAGCACTTGCCCAGCATGTGTGAGGCACTCGGTTTGATCCTCAGCACCACATAAGAATAAATAAAAAATAATGTGGATGTATTTCTAAAAAAGAATTGTTATAATAGCTATCATGCTTAGATTACTCATCATCGAACAAATATTTACTCAGCACAGGGGATACAGCAATGATGGAGAGAATAATTCTGCTGACTGGAGACAGAAACTAAATGGATCAATGGACCAAGAAAGCAATACAGCCAGGCGTGGTGGTACATGCCTGTAATCCCAGCAGCACCGGAGGCTGGGACAGGAGGATCGGGAGCAACTCAGTGACACCCTGTCTCTAAATAAAATACAAAATAGGGCTGGGATGTGGCTCAGTGGTCGAGTGCTCCTGAGTTCAATCCCTGGAACCAAAAAAAAAAAAAAAAGAAAGAAAAAGAAAAAGAAAAAAGCAATACATACTTTACAGTTAATAACACTGCAGTGTAAACCTGCGGTGGCTTAGAGTTTAGGTGCTCTTAACAATGCACACTAAATAAACTATGTAAGGTTATGGATAGGTAAATTTGCTTAACTGTGGTAATAGTTTCACTATATATTTGCATATCCAAACAGCATTTTTGTACATCTTAAATATATAAAATAAAAATACATACTTTAATATTAGGTAGTGATAAATTCCACAGAGGGAAAAAGAAAACAGGGTAAGGGGGCAGAGAAGGCGAGGAAGTGATGTTGGAAAGCGCCTGGCACCCAGTAAGGGTTTATTATTTATTTCCTCATTGCGGTGCTGGGGATGGAACCCAGGGCCTTGCACATAACAGGCAAGTGCTCTCCCACCCCCAGTCCCTAAATAAATTTGCTTAACGAAGATTTCGTTGCAAGATGGTTGTTTCCGTACGAACGGAATGATCCACATATTCTCAAAAGATTCCACGAGGCCTTCTTCACTGTTTGCAGAGGAGGAAACTGAGGAACAGTCAGGTAATGTAATAAGTCCTCAGGGTTAAGGTTGGAAACTGCAACCGAGAGAGAAGACACCCGCCCTCCCCTGCCCAGAGGCCCCCGGAAATGGTCATTTATGGGCTGGGGGAGGCCAGAACCGCTAGGCTTGACCTATGACGTCATCGGGGACGTTAAGCAGCGTAACATCACCTGGACGCAGCTACATTTTCTTTCCCGGACAGGTCCTCTGGTTGTAGGGTAGGGTCTGAATCAAGCCACTCATTGGCTATCCACTCCGTCAATCCGATTCATTCTTCCAGTCTTCCGTCCCGCCTTTCCGAGGCTGCCTCTGACAGGCCGTTTCGGCTGTCACTTTAGAAAGATCCGCATTCCTTCCGCCTTTCTCCAGGAGACCGAGGGCGAGGAGGGTGGATCCCGGGAGGCACCCACCCACCAGGGTTCTGCTTCCGTATCTGATTGGTTGTACTGGGTGCCGGTCGCTACTGCTTCCGCTGCTGATTGGTCATCAGACCGCCGCTCTGCGCGGCGCCGACTCCGCCCCCGTCGGGTGTTTGTGGTGGGGCTGCGGAGTCGCCGATCCCGCCGGAAGCGCCAGGACAATGGGGACCCGGGACGACGAGTACGACTACCTGTTCAAAGGTGCGGCCGGTGGGGCAGAGACGGGTGAAGGCGCGGTGGCAAGGCGGTGGGGAGGCGGACCAAGGCCGCAGTCCAGGACCCTGGGCCCAGGCTGGATCTTGGGGCTTGGGGTCTTTCGAGTCAGACAGCTAGAAAGGCTGGAGTAGGCCGGTCTCTATCACCTTCTGGTTGGAGTGTGGGGCCGTGAGAAACTGGAGGCCGGGAGAGGCCTTGGGACCGGGGATGCGCCGGGGGCGGGGCCGGGGCCCTGATGGGGTGGGGCCCAGGGCAGTGGGAGAGGCCGTTAGGGGCGGGGCCTTCGGGGGCGGGGCGGCCCTAGGATTTGGCGGGCCGGACCCGGTTGAAACCGCGTTTCGGGTTGGGGGCGGGGCTATTAGGCGTGGGGTCTGGATGTGTGGGCGTGACCAGGAGGTAGGTCGGACCTGGGCGGAAGGGGGCGGGGCTCTTGCGGCTAATCCTGATTGGGGATAGTGGGGGCGGAGCCCCGTAGGGGAGGGGCGGACAATGGGGGCGGGGCCGACTTGGGGGCTGGGAGAGTGGAGGGGAGAGGAGGGAATCTCTACATAGGGGTGCGGATCAGAGTTAGATGGAGGGGTGCTTGTGTGTGCATCTTCAGTTCTTTCCCTTAACTCCTAGAACTCTTGATAGCACTGACCTAGTACCTGCATTTTTCTGAGCACTTTACATTCATGAACTCATTTAAATCCTCACTGCCCTGTGAGATCGATATTACCTTGGCGTTTTTGTTAAGTTGAATTGGATAGAATCCAGGGCGGCTGTGGGCTTTACCACTTAAGGAATGAGTTTTGGGGGAACTTGCAATCTGGATCGGGGTTGTCAGACTTCCTCCCCAAACACAATGATGGCTTAGGCCCCTGTCAACCTGCAGATCTTCCCCACCTGGGGACCTAGGGCTCTAGGGACATTGCGTGAGGCTTAGGCAGGTCAGGCAGCCATTGCCTGGCGAGACTGTATGTTGCTGGAGCCCTTCATTTCTCAGCTGGACAGGTTTAGGGGTCACACTTCTTGGCACCTTCTGTGCCAAGCTGGGCTTTGGCCTGAACTTCTGCTGGGCTCCCTGGCTGAAAGTGGCTGCCCTTGAGAACTACCTCCTGGGCCCATAAGACACCTTTGCCCTGGTGCCTGCTGTTTTGAGGGTCTACTAGCTGTGGACATCTTCTCCTTATTGGAGGGGCCTGGCCATACCTGGGAATGTGTTCTGTTCCCAAAGTTAGCTTTGACTGACTGTAGTGCCTGCAGCATCCAGCATCTTGGACTTGTGGAGAATAGGACAGGTCTTCCTACCTATTGGATATCCGTGTAGTATATCCAAGTCTCCTTGGCAATGGAGAGAGAAGCCTCTGCAAAGATCCAGAATCATCACAGAGCACCATGGGCTGCTAGAGGGCTGCATGCCTGCCCTGTGGTCAGCAAGTGTCTGGCCCCAGAACTCACCCCAAAAGCAGAGGGTATCTTTGGAAGGTTTTTGGAGATCTGAAAGACCCTCTGGTGACAGGTGGACCAGTCTCCAGTCCTGCTGCAGCATTGCCACTCAGCCTACCTTGTGGCAGCTGCTCCCAGGTCCAGGCTGCACACTGACCCTCATGTGGCCCTGCTGGAGTAAGGGGACTTTCCTCCTAAGTGACTCTATCCAGGTGTCTGTGGCCGTTCTCCACTTGTTATTTTTGACCTTTTGCTGTTATAAATAACCTAGCTCTGATTGTTTTCCTGAGTCCTCTTTTTGCCCTTTGGGTTATTTCCTTGATGTGAGTTCCCACAAGTACAGTTACTGGGTCAGGGGCAGCAGTGCAGCAGGCATGTGGTTCCCGGGACTTGTCTCCAGAGCCTGCTTCCTGGAAACACTGATCCAGCTTCTGCAGCAACTGGCATGGGGGAGTGCCCGCCTGCCCTGCTGCCCTCCCCCACTGGCCTCCTTTCCCTGAGCAGAGCAGGTGTCTTGTTGACCTTCTCAAGCTGGATGGGAGCAAAAGTCTAACTCACAAGGTCAGCGTTTCCCAAAGTGCTCACCTCAGGTCTCCCCTTCATAACTTATAACCTGTCCAAGGACCCTCTGTGTCCTATTCAGTATTTGTCCTCAAGTCCACTCAGATTTTTGCTGCATTAGATAGGAAAAGGGAGCTGTCTCTGGCTCTGGGAAATTAAAAGGAAGGACGGAAGGCAGCATTTACTCTAAATGTGACAGGTCCCCAGAAATGTGAACCCACCACACCTGCTAGTCCCTTCTGAGACCCGACAGCCTGTGGAAGCTCCAGGCCAGGCCTGTCCATCCTTTGCTAACAAGGGATGACCCTGCCTTGGAGAGGCATCCAGAACACAATGGTACTAGAAGTGTTTTTTGGTTTTTGGGTTTTTTAAAATTTTTTTTTGGTAGTTCTAGATGGACAGCATGCATTTATTTTATTTATTTTTACGTGGTGCTGAGGATTGAATTCAGTGCCTCACACATGCCGAACACTCTGCCACTGAGCTACAGCCCCAACCTGGCACTAGAAGTCATGACACTTTGTCACCCTGTGGCTCTCCAGCCATGCCCCCTGTGGGGAGCCTTCCTGGAGTCAGAAGGGACAGCATTCTCCATCCCCCTTCTGGTGGCAAGCCAGCTCCTCCTCCTTCCACCTCCCTCCCCTGGGCTTTAGTTGCCTTCTACTGGCTGGGCCCCTGGCATGGAAGGGCCACGCTTTTCTTGGGACACTGGCTACCTCTGTTTTACCCCCACCCCCTGCCTCATTTTTTGGCAGCCACATCACACGTTAATTCCCTTGACCTCAGCAGCCAAGGCCAGCAGGTCCCGCAAGTGGCCGCCATGTGCTATTTGAACATTCTCCCCTGCAGGAGTGAGGTTGTTTATTTGTACCTAATTATAGATCTTCACATTTATCACCCTAACATTTTATTCTCCCAGCCATGGGCTATTTTCCCAGTCCGTCAATGGATCCCTGGAGGTACCCCTGACTTTTCCTCTGATGGACATGGGGATATGGGGTCCACAGTGGGAGCAGTGGTGTCTGCAGGGGTCATTGAGGCCCTCTAATAGTCCTTTCCCTTTCCTTAGAGCTCCTGGCCAATCAGTGCCCACCTGACCCTTGAGGACATGGGTCATGTGGGAAGCTGGCAGCAGTGACCTCAGGCCTCTCCTTTGGATTTTGTCTACCCCAGGGAACAGGCCAGCCCTCAGGGCTTGCTCCTCTCTGCTCAGTGCCCCCGCGTGCTCTTGGCCCTCCAGCCTGGACAGGGCTCCTACCAGGCCTGCTGCTCTAGTTGCTGCTCTGGGGCCCAAATATACCATCTTCCCCTATTTGGAATGAGGGCCCTGCCAGTGTCCTGACTTGGGATGCCTGTCCCCAGAGAATAGCTGAGGCAAGAATGCTTTCCACTGCCAGCCCTGGGGTCTGGGATGGCCCCGGGCCTTTGTCCTAGAGGAGAGGCCATCTGAGTGGTCTGTCTGGGCCCCTGGGGTGCCGCACTGTCACGGGGCAGGCCAGAGCATCCAGGGCTTTCAAGAGGTTCCAGCTCTTTGTTTTTGCCAACAGGGCTTGCCTGCTGTACGAGCCAAGTAGCATGTCCAGGGGGACCATTTCCCGGCCAGTGAAGCCACCAACTTCTTTGGAAATGCTGGAGGCCATGTCCTCAAGGGCTGTTTATTTCCCCAACACAACAGATCATTTGTGCTCTTGACAATGCCATTTTCATTCCCGGCCTGCACCCAGGGCTGGGCTCCTCCGCCACCTCTTTGCTTCAGGTGCCTGTGCCAGTGACTGCTGAGCAGCCCAGCCGTCCTGGGGTTCACCTGGGCAGTGACTGGTTGGCCCTCATCCTGCTCTGGATGACCTTGGGCTAGGGACTTGGGCATTCTGGGTTGAGTGTCTGCAGCTGTTTATTAGAATACGGATATTGGGCCCTGAGAACTTGAGAAGCTGAGGTCTGCAAAGCATTTAGAAGCCGGCCCACGGTGCTGAAGAGCTTGGTGGCCAGGCCAGGCAGGACTTCCGGCACCAAGGCTGTACGCTGAGGCAAGGCTGGGAAGGGGTGGGGATCAGAGGGTAGGGCCTGAGTGAGGACATGAGGACTGGGAGCAGAACTCCTGGCCAGACTCCCGTAGCCAGCAGGGAGGGGAGGTGAAAGGCAGGGGTGTGTGTGGTGGTCCCCACAGTGAGTCCAACCTGGCCCCGCATGGCCTGGGAGCTGGTTCTCCCCACTACTGGCAACACCACAGGCTCTACCTCTCCATCTTTCTTTGAACTTGGCAGTCTTGTGCTGGGCACCCACATTCTCGAGAGGATCTTGGCACTGTTGTCACATCTCTGGTGGGCCAGGCCTTGTGATGATCTGAGTGAAATTAGAGGCCTGAATTCAGGGGTCTTGGCGGATGAGCAGGGGTTTGCCCGCTCCCCAAGAGCAAGACTGGTGGGAGCTGGAGAGGTGGCAGGTTGAGGTACCTCAAGCCTCAGTGTCCCAAGTGAGGCAGAACCAGGACTCTTGAGCCAAATTCTGGGGTAGGGGTGATGGTCAGCAAGGATATGAGTTGGGAGGGAAAAAATTCGGGCCTTGACCCAGAAGATCTGGGTCCAAATTCAGCTTCTTAGGGTTGCTAAGAAGCTGGGTTGCTTCTTAGGCCGGCAGCCCCAGGACGGGTCATTACTTGGTGAACGTGGTTGGGAGGTGGGGGCATGCCCACAAATATGCACAGGTTCAGACCCCTATTGGCCTAGTCCTCTTACCATGTGTGTTGGGCTTTGTCATTCTGTGTCTGACCCCAGTTTCCTCTTCTGCAAAATGGGCTACAGAGGTATGTGTGAGGTCATACACCAGGAACTTTCTCCACACATTCTCATGGAAGGTTCTTTTTGTTCTTGTTCTTATTATTATTCTTGGCTCTAAAGTGTCCAGCCCAAAGAGGGTGCTGGGTCAGGTTGTAGAGGACTGCCTGATTTTCCTTCCCTCATCTCGGCCCAAGGGTACTAACCTGGGCTTTTTCCAGGTGAGTGGCGGAAGTCAGATAAGGCAGTCCTGGTAGGCTCTGCCAGCCACTTTGGCATTTGTTGGTGCTTAGTGTGCCAGACTCTGTGCTAGGGCTTCGAACTACAGCAGGGAACAAAACTGTCTGAGATTCCCACTCTTGGAGCAAACTGGCAAAAAAATAAACGTGGCAAGTGTGAGGAGGCGGCAGGAGTTCTGGAGGAAAAGCTGGGGTGGATCATGGGGAGGTTTGGCAAAGTGAGGTTTTAGTAAGTTGGCATGGAGGTCCTTCTTGACCAAGTGGTGTCCAAGGGACCACATGAAAAAATTAGGTAGGGAGCCAATACAGTGCTTGGGGATGCGTGCTCAGGCAGAGGGAACAGCCCATGCAAAGGCCCTGAGGCAGGACTGAACCTGGTGTGCTGAAGGAACAGCAAGAGTACAGTGAGAAAGGGGAGAAAAGCAGGGTGGGCTGGGCAGGGCAGGTCATGCAGGCAGCACCTCTTGGGTCCCATGGAGAACTTAGGCTTTACCCTAAGGGAGGTGGACAGAGACTATTGGGACTTGACATGGGGAGGCTCACTGGCGCCCTCCTGTGGCTGTGAGGAAAACAGGCTTTGGTTGGAGATGAGAGTGAATGCAGGGACACCAGGGAAGGTGCTGGCTTTGCACCCAGGGAGAGGAGACAGTGGCCTGAACTATGGAGGTGGTAAGAAGAGGTGGGGATCTGGAGACACACAGACAACTTTATACCAAACAGCTGCATTCAGATAGAAAAGCACTCATCCAAGCAAATAGCTCAGTGTGCTTTCACCCACTGAACCCACCCACCTGAGTAGACCAGACACAGATCCAGAAGCAGAACATTACCAGCCCCAGAAGTGCCCTGCACTGCCCTTCCTCCTGGGCCTGTGTTGAATGGGCTGCAGGATCCATCCTAAAGTGTGAGAGAAAGAAAGGGATTGAAATGGCTCCAGGTTTTTGGCCTGAGCACCTGAAGGCCCAAGTCTCCATTGACTGAGATAGGGAAGGCAGGAGGGGAAGGTTGGGGAGATTTGGAGGTGTCAGGAGTTTAGCTCTGCTGCACTGACCTTGAGGGGCCTGTAGTCCCCTGGGAGATGTGCAGCAGAAGGCAGGTCAGTCTGGCTTGCAGGGAGAAAAGAAAACAGAGCTGCCAGTACATGGCTGGTATTTGCACCGTGGGTCTGGTCAGGGTCACCTGGGGACCAGATATGGACAGAGAGACCCAACCCTAGGGCTCCCTAATGATTGCAGGCCAAGGGGGATCCCGCAGAGGAGACTGGACAGGAGCAGCTATAAGATAGAGGGTGGCATGGGGGCCTCAAGTCATGGGAGGAGGCTGTAGGGAAGGAGGACTCATGGAGAGGTGGGGCAGACATGGGCTCACTTCAGGTTCTAGAAGAACTGGGAGGACAGGAGGTGGGGACAGTGAGTGTGGACAGTGCCTTCTAGGGGTTTGGGAGCCAGAAAGGAGAGAATTAGGGTGTTACCTGGAGCAGGAGGTGGGGTCCGGAGACAATCTGAGGAGGGACAATCACCAGCATGTAAGCACAGCAGTGCCGTGTGGCCCAGGGGTGTCGGGCATGCCTGGTGAACCCTGTTCCCTCAGTGGGGCAGGTCTCCAGGAGGAGCCAGGGTCCTCTGTGTCAGCCAGGACTGACAGGCTCCGCCAGAATTCCTGTACCTCACCACACTCAGCAGGGCCTGTGGGCTCAGCCTCAGCCTGTGGCTTGGCCATGCCCATCTCTGCCTGGGCCAGGGGAGCCTGATCCTGGGTGTATACCCTCTCCTACTCCACAGGGCTATGGATAACCAAGCCTGCAGCCCCCATGACTCTCCATTGGGTAGTCCCACCCTCAGTGCTGGGGTTCCAGGCCCAAGCCTGGGGTGCCGCGTGCTTCTGGCTGGGGCCTGGTTAGACTGCTTTTGCTTGTTATGTTCACAGTGCATGCACTAGAGCATGTGGGCACATACCCTGGTCCTCCTTGGCACAGTACACCCTGGGTGTGGGGACAGCCTGCTCAGGCCCTCTCAGACCATCTCACACAGTCCCGCCCCAGAGCCCGGCAGCTGGGTTCCTAGAGGCAGTGATTTGTGGTTGGGCAGGATATGCTCTTCAGCCTGGCTAGCCTAGGCTACTCCGCTCTCAGGGCTCTTGCTCCCAGAGTCCTTCAGCCTGCATGAGGCAGTCCTACTGTACATCCTGTCTCCGGGGGTTGTGCCCTATGTCTGGGGGAGCTGTTGTGTCCCTTCTGGACAGGTTTGCATCTTAATGAATTGCCCCAGCCACAAGCAGGTGTGTGCTGGGCCCTCCCTCTCTGGTCACCAAGGCCAGCTCTCAGGTGGGGGCCAAAGGAGGCTGGGCACACTTGTGAACCCTGTGAGGACATGCACGTGCACAAGCCTCGAGAGCCTCCCCTTGCACCAAGGACTTGGCAAGGAGCAGCTCAGCAGGGCGGTCCTGACCCTGGGTGCTGTCCTTCTGGACTGCATCCAGAGGGCACATTCCTGTTCCTCACGGGATGATGGCAGGGAGCTAAATGTGGGTTTGCCTGCTGCAGCTGGAGAAGTAAAAGCACGGGCGAGGGTGGCTCCTCATTTCCTCTCATTTGAAGCACCAGATGCAGACCCTCATAGGTTAAATCCCGGCAGGGTCTTGGTCCTTCCCATGTCAGAACCAAAACCACCACAGTAATGACAACTGCTTACTTGTGTCCCTTCCTGTGTGCTGGGTCCTGACCCCACCTGCTCTCTCTCCCTCCTCCTAAGTTGACCCATTACTGCCTACCTATTCACACATGTGGAAAAGGTGGCCAGAGAGGTTAAGTGACTTGCCTAAGGTCACCCAGTTCCAGAGCTTTCCCTGGTCGTCCCCAGCTACCCAGCCACTAGGCTGCAGGTGAAGGCTCAGGGCTTGATAGATCTCCAGCCCCATTGCCTATGTGGTTGCCTGGTGTGTCCCTATGCCCAGCTGGAATGGCCATCCTGAGGACCAGAAACAGGCAGAGATGTCCTGTTCACACAGGCTGTTTCTGAAAGATGGAAGCCTCTATTCACTTCTGTATCAGCCTCTGTGGTGCCCATGGTGATAGGCTTCAGGCATCCCCAGCTCCTCTGTGTCGCTGGCTGCCACATTTGTGTGGTGCCCAGGGAGCTGCTGTGAAGGTTCTGTGGGTGGATGTGAAGGTCACATGGGGACTCCGATCCTCAATCTCCTCTCTCCCTGCCCCCAAGTGGTGCTCATCGGGGACTCAGGCGTGGGCAAGAGCAACCTGCTGTCACGCTTTACCCGAAACGAGTTCAACCTGGAGAGCAAGAGCACCATTGGTGTGGAGTTCGCCACCCGCAGCATCCAGGTGGACGGCAAGACCATCAAGGCACAGATCTGGGATACAGCTGGCCAGGAGCGCTACCGTGCCATCACCTCTGCGTGCGTGTTGGGCTGGGGCCTGGAGATGGCATGACCGTGTAGAACGTGGGCATGCAGTGTGTGTAGGAGTTGGGTGGGGGAAGGGGAGAGTTCCAGAGATCAGGGACATCCGTGGCACTGTCCTCAGATGCCCCCAGGAAAACCAGTGCCCAGCCTTGATCACACTGGGATACTGGGCTTACTGCTGGGGGCACAGCGAGCATCTGGCTTGGACCACGCCCCTGTGTCCCCTCCCTGGCCCTGCCCACTCAGTCTGCTGCTGCCTGGCCGCCTTCTCCATCCTCCTGTCCCTTGGCTTTTCTCCTTGCCACAGCTCACATCCTGTCCACCCACCTGGACTTCAGGCCCTTTTGCCTCCCTGAGGCCTAACGGTCACCCAGGCTGAGTGTGGGTCATGCCTGTTACCCCAGCTACTTGGGATGCTGAGGCAGGAGAGTCCCAAATTCCAAGCCAGCCTGGACAACTGAGAGCCTGTCTCAA
The DNA here is from genome assembly GCA_020662805.1 of Glaucomys volans. Classification (NCBI taxonomy): domain Eukaryota; kingdom Metazoa; phylum Chordata; class Mammalia; order Rodentia; family Sciuridae; genus Glaucomys; species Glaucomys volans. The sequence continues at coordinate 938,372 of JAJEJO010000904.1, forward strand.
AAATAAAAAATAAAAAGGGCTAAGGATGTAGCTCAGTGGTAGAGCACTTGCCCAGCATCAAGGCCCTAGGTTTGATCTCCAGTACTGCAAAAAGTAAAAAGAATATAAAAAAGACCCACTAGGCTGCCTCCTGGCCCCTCCCAACTTCCAGCCATCCCTTGCACCCTCAGTCCTTCCACTCCCTCCCTGTCCTCTGGACTCCCTTCACCATAGCCTTGTCACTTCCCCATCCTTCATCCTCCAGGTACCCACGAGTCCATCCCTCTCTGTGGTCCAACCTGTGGGCACAGCAGTGGCTTTTTCCTGTGCTGCTGCTCTTTCTTTTTCCCTTTCATTGGTGACCTCATTGTTTCCTGTATCACCAGACCCCAAACTTCCTCCTCAATCCCCACATCCTGAGCTGAATCTGAGGGACAGAGCTGGGGCCTCAAGACTTGTTACCCTAAAGGCTGCCCCTTGGCTGGGTCCTGTGCATGAGCCAGGAAGCCACTGCTGTCCCTGGGTTCGGGTTCCTGAGACCACTGCTGCCCACAGAGCCTGAGGCTCACCTGGACTCTGCCCCACAGGTACTACCGAGGCGCAGTGGGCGCCCTGCTGGTGTACGACATTGCCAAGCATCTTACCTATGAGAATGTGGAGCGCTGGCTGAAGGAGTTGCGGGACCATGCGGACAGCAACATCGTCATCATGCTGGTGGGCAACAAGAGTGACCTGCGCCACCTGCGAGCCGTACCCACGGATGAGGCCCGTGCCTTTGCAGGTGAGCTCCAGGCAGGCATACCAGGCAGTGGCAGGGCCCTGCTCCAGGAGCGGGCTGAGAGTGAGGCTTCAGACAGGCCTCTGGAAGGCAAGCCATCCCACAAGCTGACACCCATGATCACAGTTCATCCTCATCTCCCTGAGGAGTGGACCTCTCGGTCCTGCCTGCTCAGCACCAGCCCTTCATGACCCAGGCCAGGCAGATGTCAGTCAGGGTCTGGGATCTCGACGCACCCACTCACCTGAGCAGTATTCTCTTTGTTCCAGAAAAGAACAACTTGTCTTTCATTGAGACCTCAGCCTTGGATTCCACTAACGTAGAGGAAGCATTCAAGAACATCCTCACAGGTGGGCAGGGGACTGGGTGGGCAAAGGGAGGCCACTGCCACGTGGGGTGCAGTGCAGCCCTGGGTTTTCTCTCCTTTTTTTTTTGGAACCAGGGATTGAACTCAGGGACACTCGGCCACTGAGCCACATCCCCAGCCCTATTTTGTATTTTATTTAGAGACAGGGTCTCACTGAGTTGCTTAGGGCCTCGCTAAATTGCTGAGGCTGGCTTTGAACTCGTGATCCTCCTGACTCAGCCTCCCAAGTCGCTTGGATTACAGGCGTGCGCCACCACGCCCAGCTCTGGGTCTTCTTTTGTTAACCCTACTAGTCAGTCTGGACTTGAGGACTGACTCTTTGGCCCACTCTGTGGGATCAGGCCACATCTGGCCCTTGCTAGCACATGGGACAGATTCCCTTGCCCAGTTCCCATGGGTCCTGTTGGGGGCAACAGGGGAGGCAAGTGGCCTCCCAGACCTGGACCTGCTTGGCTTCCAGGAGTTAATTTCAGAGGGCAGGGGAGGGCTCTGATGTTCAGAAACAGGAGTGAGCTGGTGGGAGTCCCTGGAGCCCAGCCCCTGTCATTGTTCCCCCTTGTGTGATAGGGACCCACAGGGCACAGCAGGGGCCTTCGAGGGCACACTGAGCCTGAGTCCTGCAGGGAGGCAGTTGCCTTGACAGAGGCACGCAGAGCATTCATGCTGCATCCTCCCTGTTGCAGAAATTTACCGCATCGTGTCACAGAAGCAAATTGCCGACCGTGCAGCCCATGATGAGTCCCCTGGCAACAATGTAGTGGACATCAGTGTGCCGCCCACCACCGATGGACAGAAACCCAACAAGCTGCAGTGCTGCCAGAACCTGTGACCGCCCTCCACCTCCACCCCAGCGTGCGTGCACGTCCTCATCCTCAGCCTGCTCCTCACCACGTCCTCCCGCCCCTCTCCCGGCCCTCTGTGACCAGCTCACTCCCACCCTCCAAGTGAGCTCTGCACGCCAGCCAGGGCCCAGGAAGAGCAGGAGTCGGTGGCACCTTCCATCCTGCCCAAGGAAACCCAGAAGCCCCTGCTTGCTGCACCTGCTCTCTTTGGGTCCCTTGGGCATCTTGGCAGGGTGGGGAGGTTAGCAGGATGGACAGGGCCGGCCAGAGGCAAGGAGGACAAGCAGATGGAGCCGACTTCTGTTTCCCACGGCAGACTCCAGGGAGCGATCACCTCCCTCCCGATCTGGCCAGTTGGCCCAGTTGGCCCCTCATCCCTACCCAGAACCCCCTTTGGGCTAGCCCGAAGAGCCTGGCGGCAGAGGCCGGGCAGGCGGACGCTCCCGGCTCTCGGCATCCTGCCTGCTCCTCCATGCACAGCCAGCGCCAGCACGGCCTCCACCGCTCCCGGGCGTGCGTGACTCCAGCTCCCGCCTGTAGATTTACGCTGGGAGGAGACCCCTCGCCCCTTCTCACCCTCCTCTTCTGCACGCAGCGCGCTCTCTCCCACTGCCCGACCTCCCTTCTGTTTTGTCTCCCTGTCTGGTCAGGAACCTGTTTGCAAGTGAAGCAATATCTCCGTGTTTTGTATATACAACTGCTCTTGTAGCCTTTGGTTTTTGTTATTGTAGAGAAACACAGATTCTTTATACACTTTGTAAGATTTACGCCAAACCCCAGCTCTCGATCTCTTATTCTCCCTGTGGCCCCTGCACTGTTGCCCGTTACTAAAATGTATAAGCCGACTTCCTGTACAGAAACCTGCCACTGCGCCTCTGTCTTCTTTCTCTCCGCCAGGCAGCACCTCTGAGCCAAGGCCCTCACTTCATGTCCCCCATGGCAGGTTGGACCTCCCTGACTCAGCCCTGAGCTTAGGAGACCAGGCCTAAACCCTGGGGGACAGTTGGGCCCAGCACCTGCAAGGACAATGTGGAGGCTCCACGTGGCCACCAGTCCTGGGGCCCAGTGAGAGTAGGGTGAGCCTTCTCTAAGCTGCCCCTGTGGCAGGCAGGCAGGGAGGGAAGCTGGGGGCTGTGGCCCACAGGGGGGGGGGGGGGGGGGGGGGGGGGTGTCCTTGAAACTCTAGGACTCCCAGACTGGAGTGCCTGAGGCGCCCTCTGGTGGGGATGAAAGGGGTGGCCATGCCCACTGCTCACCATTTCCATCTGCTGCCACTTCACCTGGGGTCCTGGCAGGGGGCTTTGGGTGGTGGATGTTGGTGATTCCAGCCCTACCCAGCTCTAACTCAGATGGACACTTGAGAAGGCCCAGTGGAGACCACTGATAGCAGAGGCAAAGTGGGTGACTTGGGGTTCCTCTGCCTGTCCTGTTCCCAGGATGCGACGTTTCCCTGGTCCACATAGGCAGGACTTGCATAATGAGGAGAACTGGCCTTCCTCTCAACCTAGTGTGTTCCCCTCTCTTCTGAGGACTGGAGCTGTTCTAGAAGCCCCAGCCTCTGGTTGAAGAGGCCTCTCCCTCTTGATTCCAGGCTCTGGCCATCCCCGCTAGAGGATGGGCAGTTCCAGACACATCCCTGGAGAAGAGCTTCCAAGTGAGAGGCTGTTTACTCGGGTGAGCCAGGCATGTGCTGTGGTCCAGAGTGAAGGGGTTAGCAGCCAGGGTTAAGGCTGACGATGGAGGTGGTAGTCTGGCAGACACAGGCAGCCAGTCATCGCACACTCTAGGGCCCTGGTCACACTGGCCCCAAGACTGACTACCCTGGTTTAGGGAGGACAGTGTGGGTCGTGTGAGGGAGAGGGGCTTCAGGGAGCCAGGTGAAGTAGTGCGGCACCCCTGAAAGGTTTCCAGCAGTCAAAAAGATCAATTATTTCTGGAGCCCTGATATTTGCAAAGCCCACAGCTGCTGGGAACCACAGGCCACAGGTGCTGTTTTAAACACCCTGATTTCGTATCAGATTCCTGGTGTACCAGGCCCTGTTAAATCTTCTATAATTATGGTAAAATGTCCACAACATAAAATTTACCATTTTAACCATTTTAGATGCACAGTTCCTTGGCATTAAATACATTCATGTTGTCCTGCAAAGAGCATCATCCGTCTCTAGAACAATCCATCTTCCTAAACTTCTGTCCCCATTAAACACTGACTCCCTGTCCCGCTCCCCAACCCCTGACACCCACCATTCTTCTTACGGTCTCTACAGATCCGATTTGTCTAGGGACCTCCATGAGTGGAATCATGCCATACTTGCCCTCTTGTGACTGGTTTATTTCACTGAGCATGATGTCCTTGAGGTCACCCCTGTTGCAGTATGTGTCTGAATTTTGAACATACTTCCTTTTTAAGGCTGAATCTTTTTTTTAAGATGTCGATGGACCTTTATTTTATTATTTATATGTGGTGCTGAGAATTGAACCCAGTGGCTCAGACACGCTTGGCAAGTGCTCTACCACTGAGCCATGACCCCAGCTCCAAGGCTGAATCTTTGAATATACCACATATAGTTCATCTGTTCATACATGACGTCCAAAGGGACGTTTGGGTTGCTTCCACTTTTTTTTTCTTTTTTTGGTACTGGGGATTAAGCCCAGGAATGCTCAGCCAGTGAACTACACCCCCAACCCTTTCAATTTCCTATTATGAGACAGAATCTCACTAGGTTGTCAAGGCTGTCCTCCAACCTGCAATCCTGTCTCTGCCTCCTGAGTCATGGATTATGGAAGGGCACCACTGTGACCAGTGGCTTCCACCTTTTTGCTAGTGTGAATAGTGCTGCTATGAACAAATATCTAAGCCCTGATTTCGACTCTTTTCAGTATATGTACAATTGCTGGGTCATATGGTAATTCTGTTTGCTTTTTTAGGAACCACGTTAATTCTATTATTGCACATTGTTAATTTGATATCCACAACAATTCTAGGAGGTAGGCATAAAATACTAGCTTCATTTTAGAGATAAGGAACAGAAATAGTGATTCCCTCAAGTTCCTACATTTAAGATGTTAGCATAGGGCTGGGACTGGGGCTCAGTGGCAGAGCACTTGCCTGGCACGTGTGAGGCACTGGGTTTGATCCTCAGCATCACATAAAAATAAATAAAATAAAGGTCCATTAACAACTTAAAAATATATTAAAAAAAGATGCAAGCAGATTTCAAACCCAGAGTTGTTTGTGTAAGCAGCAAGTTAAGGACCTCTCCCATGATTTATTGAGTGCCTGCTATGAGCCAGGAAGCTCTAAGGAGTGAATTAAATGTCCAGAGAAAGACTGGGAAGAAGTATAGTCATTCCTCAGTACCTACAGAGAAAGGCTTCAAAAACTGAAGATGCTCTGGGCCCTTAAGAAGAATTGGGTAGTACATACATATAACTTTTTTTTTTTTTCATAGTGCTGGGATTGAACTCAGGGCCTTAATGCTTGCAAGGCAAGCACTCTACCAACTGAGCTACATCCCCAGCCCTACATAGAACCTTTTGTGTACTTTTTTTGGTGTGGGGGGGTGGGAGTTTGCTGGGAATTAACCCAGGGTCTTGTACATGCAAGTAGGTACTCTATCTGTGTGTGTAGGCCCATTTACTTTGTGTGTGTGTGTGTGTGTGTGTGTGTGTGTGTGTGTTACTGGGATTGAACCCAGGGACACTCTCCACTGAGTTACACCCCTAGGCACCCCCGACTCTTTTTTGGGGAGGTACCAGGGATTGCACTCTGGGGCAGTCGACCAGCAAACCACATTCCCAGTCCTATTTTGCATTTATTTAGAGACAGGGTCTCACTGAGTTGCTTAGCTCCTCACTTTTGCTGAGGCTGGCTTTGCACTCGAGATCCTCCTGCCTCAGCCTCTTGAGCTGCTGGGATTACAGGTGTGCCTGGCTCACCCCCACCCTTTTTAAAATTTTATTTTCAGGCAGGATCTTGAACTTGCAATTTTCCTGCCTCAGCCTCTGGTTACTGGGATTACAGGCATATGCCGCCACACCCAACCCCAACCCTATTTTTTGCAAAGATTTTTGAGACAGGGTTGCACTAAGTTGCTGGCTGACCTTAAACTTGTAACCTCCTGCCTTTGCCTCCTGAGTTGCTGGGATTACAGGTGTCACCAGCATGTCTGGCTCCAGTCAGTGATTTTCAGTATACTCATGATGTTGTGCGAGCATCACCATATCTAATCCAGCACTTTTTCACCACTCCAGAAGAAACAGCACCCATGAAGAGTCACTTCTCACTTTCCCCTTCCTAGTAACCACTCGATCTGCTCTGTCTGCATGGACCATGGTGTCATATATCATTCGTCTTTTTGTAAACTGATAGAGCTAGAGGCTTGATCAGATTCAGGATGTCGCTCTTCATAGTTGGGTCATGCACACAATGTCAGTGTGTCTCTTGTGTTGTTAGCAGCTGCTATGCATTTTCGGGAATCATAATTCATTAGTGGTTACGAAATGGTGATACTCAAATTCTATCCCTTCTTCATTTACTTCTGTTTCCTCACCTACTATGTTGGTGATCTTGAGATACAGTGTATGTAAGTCTGCATAAAAACTCAATTCTTAGCCAGGCATGGTGGTGCACACCAGCAGCTAGGAAGGCTGGGGCACTAGGAAGGCTGGGGCAGGAGGATCATGAGTACGAAGCCAGCCTCAGCAGAAGTGAGGAGTTAAGCAACTCAGTGAGACTCTGACTCTAAATAAAATACAAAATAGGGCTGGGGATGTGGCTCAGTGGTGGAGTGCCCCTGAGTTCAGTCCCCAGTACCAACAACAAACAAACAAACAAAAAACCCTAATTATTTCATTTGTTCATCAATTTTCAAATTTTGTGATTTTCAAGACTTTGAGTAGCCTCCCAAAGTGACTGATTAATTAGGTTTTTTAAAAATAAAATGCATATTTGCTGGTAAATGGATGGAACTGGAGGCTATCATGCTGGGTGAAATAAGCCATTCCCCAAAAAACAAAGGCCAATTGTTTTCTCCTACATGGGGATGCAGACTCCCAATAGGCCAGGGGTCGGGGGTGGTGGTGGTGGTGGTGGTGGTGGAGGTTCACTACATTGGATGGGGGGTGAGGGAGAATGGGGGCAAGGGAAACGGAGATGTGGATGGGAATGGGAAAGACAGTAGAATTAATTGGACATAACTTTCCTATGTTCATACATGAATACATGATGTAATCCACATCATGTACCACTACAGAATAGGAAGTTAAACTCCATGTTTGTATATGTCAAACTGCATTCTACTATCATGTATAACCAAAAAGAACAAATTAAAACAATGCATGGTTTAATCCACTTTATTGGGTCAAGCTTTCAACTGGTGCTTCCAATGGGGACCAGAGTAGCATCAGAGGCTACACATCTAGGGCTAAATCTTGGCCAGTGCTAAGGTGTGCCACCTGGAATTCACAAATTGGCAACTTAATCCCCAAAGTCCTATATTAATATTGTTGGGAGATGAGGCCTTTGGGAGATAACTAGAATTAGATGAGGTCATTAGGGTGGAAATGATTCTGTGATGACATAAGTGGCTTCATAAGAACAGGAAGAGAGACCCAGAACAGCATACTGGGTGTATCATGTGATGCCCTCTGCCATGTTATGATTCAGCAAGAAGGCCCTTACCAGATGCCAGCCATGCTCTTGGATTTCCCAGCCTCCAGAACTGTAAGCTAACTAAACCTCTATTCTTTATAAATTATCTGTTCTCAAGTACTTTATCATATCAATAGAAAATGGACAGACAGCCAGTTTGTGTCCATATGTCCCACATATGAGGTGTGAGGTCAGGTGGGCAATTGAGTAAATGCATTAAGGATTATGCTAGCCAGATTTCTCACAGTCAGAGAAGGAGGTTATAAACATAAGGGGAGTGGGATAAACTTTGGGGTTGCATTAGAATTAGAGGTATTGATGTTCTCTCATGGTCTTAAAGATAGGCAGATGCAGAATAGATGGATGGATGAACCGAAGAGTAAATGTCTATGCATATGTATTGCAATGAGAAAACCAAGTACTAGTCATACCACGGTGGTAATGACCCTTAGCTTCAAAATCTTGGTTTCTAAATATTATTCTCCACTTAAAGGGATCAGGGTTCTTTGGAGAAATGTCTGATTCCAGGGCAGAGCCAGGGAAAAATACAAGTCATCCTGGAACATCTTGTAGAGCCAGCAAGGCAGTGTTCAAAGATGGAATTGAGTAATCATCCCTTGGCAGCAATCACAATAATAATTGATTGAGGCAAGAATCATCAATAGATACTAAATTGGTGGGCAAACATTTGTTAAGAAAGAGGATACTTAATTAGTGTCAAAGTACCTTTCATAAAGTATTTATTGACAAGTGCAATATACTAATTCATGCTGGAGAAACTGGCAGACATGTTTCAACCAAGTTAGCACAATCAGTAATGGAAGAAATAAGGTCCTGTGCATCCTGGGAACAGAATGTCATTTCTGTGGTTCTGTATACAAATGCATAATTGGGAGGAAATCTTGGATAAATCCAAATGGAGGGACTTGCTATAAAATGACTGGCTTGTTGGTTTCAAAACTATCAAGGTCATAAAGACAAGGAAAGTTTGAGGGAATCTTGTAGACAGAAGGGGAATAAATTAAAGTCATAACAGCAAAATACAACACATGATTTTGGGACGGATTTTTAACTTTTTAAAGACTTTATTGGAAACTTTGGGCTTTGAAAATTATATGGTAATATTGAATTGATATTAATTTCCTGGTTTGAAGGTTGTACTATGATTAGTAGAAGGTGTGCCTATATTCCGGAAATTTATAATGAAGTATATATAATGAGATAGCAGGACTGTAATTTAATATTCAAAGGACTCAGAAATGTTAACAAATGGAGAACCTGGGCAAAGGGTTTGAGGAAGATCTGTGTATTATTTTTGTAACTTTTGTGTAAATTCAAAATTGTTTTTCTGGTACTAGGACTGAACCTAGGGGCACTTTACCACTGACTTACACCCCAGTTGTTAATCCTTTTTTTTTTTTTTTCTTTCAATTTGGAGACAGAGCCTCACTAAGTTTTTAGGCTGGCCTCAAACTTGCAATTCTGCTGCCTCAGCCTCCTGAGCTGGGATTATGGATGTGCCTAAATTTACCACCCACACTGGGCTAAATTAAAAATTATTCTAAACTAAAAATTAGAAGGTGCATGGATTTATGCATTTTGTAATTTGTTTTGATTTATCACAATCAATACCTTTTTTTGGGGGGGGGGGCTCGCGATTACTGAGCCACGTCCTCAGCCACTGTTTCACTTCCCCTGCCCTATTTTGTCTTTTATTTAGAGACAGGGTCTCACTAAGTTGCTGAGGCTGGCTTTGAACTCGCGATCCTCCTGCCTCAGCCTCCTAAGGGATTACAGGCGTGCGTCACCGCGCCCGGCACAATCGATACCCTTATTAAAGGTCAATTTGTCCCATTTGTGGTCATCAGAAGCTTCTAGTTTGGCTCCTATGAACACTAGTCTTTGATAGTAACTTTCCTGCTCTCTCATATATCAGATGTGCCAGATTCATGTGTATATTTCCTGCCTCAAATCTAGAATCAGATCTTTCTCCACGATTCCCTGGTTCCTTCAGTTGGCAATGGAATTTAGAGATCATAATTTGGATTTAATGAGGGGTCATTGCAATGAAATTAGTCTTTGAAAAGGTCACTGACCTTTTCAGTGAACAGAGCTAGGAAATGTTTGCTTTTTATAAAGATAAAATGTGATACTTTCAGGAGTTTTTATATGAGACAATTTCACATTTGTATCTCTATTCCATCTGAAAATCCCAGCTCTTGACATCAACATAACTATTCTATTGCTTCATCTCATACTACTTATGCAATAAATTCAAAATAACAACTCTTTTTTTACTGTGGGCCTGGGATCAGCCCAGGGTCTCACACACACTGAACAAATGCTGTACCACTGAGCCACAGCCTGCTCAGAGTAACAGTTCTAACGCCACCAATAACATATAGTGGCTTATAGTCAAATCATTGTGTTTTAAAGTCACCAGGAGGTTTTTTTTGAGGGGGAGGAGGATAATTTATTTTTCAAAAATTTTTTAGATGTTGATAGACCTTTATTTTATTCATTTATTTATATGTGGTGCTGAGAATCGAACGCAGTGCCTCTCACATGCTAGGCAAGCACTCTACCACTGAGCCCCAACCCCAGCCCACCAGGAGTTTTATCTCCAGGTTGTCTTATTACCATATGCATATATGTGTTCATTTATTTTATTTTTCAGGGATCTCTTTAAATCTGTATTTTTATTTATTTATTTATTTTTGGTGATGCTGGCAATTTCATAGTACTTCATGCAGGCTAAGCATGTGCTTGGCCACTTAGCTATACCCGAATTCTCTTTTGATGTTTAATTTTGTTTTATTGTTGTGTAAAATATTTATAGGGTTGTAAAGTCAAAATCTAAAACAAGGTATGTTTATTTTTTATTCTGGGGATCTGGGGATTTAACCCAGAAGCACTTCACCATCGAGTTACATCCCCCAGCCCTTTTTTAATTTTCTATTTTGAGACAGGGTCTCACTAAGGTGCTTAGGGCCTTGACAAGTTGTTGAGGCTGGCCTCGAACCTTTCAAACTGTTAGGATCACAGGTGTGCGCCACTGCACCAGGCTGATGCAAGGCCTATTCTTAAAGAGCCTGGCTTCTATTCTGTCCCTCTATCCTACTCCTTCACTCTTGTTCATCTAACATACAGAGAGATATTCTTTCTTTATTGTTGTTATTTTTAGTTGATAAATATTCTTAAAAAATCAAGTTTGGGTTTTGGGAATGTAGCTCAGTGGTAGAGCACTTGCCTAGTATGTGTGAGGGCCTGGGTCCTGGATTCCAGCTCCAGCACCACTTAAAAAACATTAGGTGCATTCAGGAAATTCACTGCAATGGGAATACGGGTACCATAGTAATTGCTGTGTATATTCAAGAAGGTTGAAGGGCTGGGGATGTGGCTCAGTGATCAAGTGCCCCTGAGTTCAATCCCTGGTACCCCCCCAAAAAAAGGTTGAGACAGGGGGAAGTTTTTGGGGTGCTGCGAATAAAACCCAGGGCCTCCCAGATGCTAGGCAAGTGCTCCACCACTGAGATACCCCCAGCCCTATAGGTAACCATTTAACAAATGTTATGCTTTATCTTCTCCTTAAAAAATATAGGCCACTATAACACAACAGCTTTTAACTGGAGTAACTGACCAGATCTCTATATTTAACAAATACAGTGTAGGAGCGGTAGAGGGTACTGGTAATTTTCCATTCTACTCGGATCTTAGATGTTAGCTCAATTACTCCTTCTTCTTCTTTTTTTTTTTTTTTTTTTTTTTT